>BSBM01001456.1:3502500-4012500 GCA_027924585.1 Larix kaempferi | reverse complement strand
ACGTCAATCTTACACAAAGAGTAGGTTATTTCTTCCATCTATAACTTTTTATTGGCTCACCTATTTTGAAAACGGAAAAGAACCCACACAAGTACACACAAAAACATACATCCTAAATTTTTTTTTTTGATTGATTAGGTTAAGACCATGATATCGAGGGCTAACGCTCCGCCTAATCATTTTAGGGATGGGCTGAATTCCTTGATTAAAAAAAAAATAAACATAAATAAATATGGAAAAATAATGCCGCACTAGAATGGCCTGTTATCTACGACTGTATATAATTTTTTTAACAAAAATCCACCATTTGAATACCGAACCAGAGGGCTAACGCAAACATATTCATTATATTTTCTTAAAAAAATAGCATACCAACCTTAGGAGAACCCCATTTTTTAGTAGTTATACTTAATTTCCATAAATAATATTTATATATTCCGGAAGGTAATCCGATTTTCTACGTTTGATCTTCTTGCACCATATTCCAAAAAGTTGTGTAGGTAGATCTAATATTGCTTTTTGACGTTTAGATTTCTGTTTTTCCAGAAGTCCAATGCGACTAACGCATCATGAGTGCCCAGCATTAGCTTGCACCAACCCATAACTTCCTCAGTTTATTCAGAACTCCTTTAGGTATATGGGCAATTATCAGCAAGTAAACATGAATTGCACTCAAAACTGCCTTGATTAGAATTGATTTCCCTCCTCTTGAGAGAAAATTGTTGCACCAAAAGATAAATTTGGTTTCTACTCTTGAGATCAGCCAGTCCTAGTCTTTGATTTGATAGTCATTTGGTTTCAAGTGAAACCCCAAATATTTAAAACCCCTTGACAGTTTAAGTTGTTCAATAGGGAAAATAACATTAAAAGCCTACAAATCCTTCTCTCCAACCGCTTGGTGATAGACAATTGATTTGTCATAATTAATTTGCATTCCTGTTGCTAGACTAAAATTTTCAATTATAGTTTTTATTTCCTGCTCTTCCTCAACACTATCATTTGAGGAACAAAAGTACATCACCAACAAAAAGGATGTGAGTAACTTTTACCTCTTCCCCAAAAATGATGTCATGAGTTTTCCCATCATTTTTTCCACATGTAGCTCTCTATTCAATCCCTCCATAACTAGCAAAAACTGGTATGGGGACATAGGGAATCCTTGCCTTAATCCCCTAGAAGTAGAAATTTTTTTGGATGTCGCCCCATTAATTACCACTGCAAAATTTACAGTGGTCATACAAGCTCAGATCCAGTTGACCATATCCACAGAGAGTCCAATTTGTATTAAAACAAGTCTTAAATACATACAACAGGTGCGATCATAGGCTTTTGAGAAATCTAACATGATGACCTTAGCATGATGATCATAAGTTTTAATAGTATGTAGGAACTCTTGAGTTGTACCCACCGCTTCATGAATTTTACTCCCTTCTAAAAATCCAAATTGTTCTACTGAGATGTTAACTGCCAGGAAAGGTTTCAATCTCTCCACTATAATCTTTGAAATAATTTTGTATAAAGCATTACATAGAGATAGGTCGAATGTCCCCAAAAGAGGAAGGTTTATCAACCTTAGGGATGAGTACTAAGAAGGTAGAATTGAAACAAGACTGAATCCTTCCAGAAGTTCTAGTTTCTTGAATTACACCAAGTAAATAAGTGCCCAAAAAATCAAAGAAACAATTTATATATATATGAACTAAAACGTCGAAACAATTTTTTTTCAAGTGAAAAAAGAAATTTCTTGCTATTCATAAGGGTGAATCAAGGAAATTTACAATATAACCTATCCCATGGATAGTATACCATCATTCAGTATGTCTATGAATCAAAGCTGCACTAGTCCTGCCAATAATTCATCAGTTTATTCACTATTCAGAGTAGTATCTTTCTGTAAAATAGTAATGCCCAAAACAACAAAAATGCAAAAATATGCTAAGAAAATTACAACATTAATATATAATTTAGTTTAATGGGTAACGATGGATGCTAATTCGAAAAAAGTTTAGCTTTACCACAAAGTGAACTTTGATAATGATGGATATAACTAAGGCAAAAGCTTTTATTATTAAAATAAGGTCAAACCTTTTGTAAGAAAGAAAAGTATTTTAAGTGTTTCTAATTGTTTTTCTTTATTTTCCATGTGTTCAACACAACTAAATGTCTATATTGAGACTTTAAGACCTATGTTAATACATTTAAATTTTAATTATGTATGGGTGAATCCACCAATGTGGTTCACCATTTTTGGCGGATCGTAAGGGGGAAATTCATTTTTTGGACCCTCGATCGAGGTAATTTCAAGCCCTTGATCGAGGTTTTATATGCTCGATAGAGGGTTTAAAAATACCTTGATCGAGGGCTTTAACATACCTTGATCAAGGATGTTTTAAACCCTTGATCGAGGGTCTAACCAAACCCTCGATTGAGCCAAACCTCAATCGAGGGTTTAGTTAGACCCTCGATCGAGGGTTTGCTCGATCCGTCAGAAAAAAAACAAAACAGAGTCTGAGCGGTTGTGCAGTGGGTTGACAGACTCTCGATCGAGCAAACCCTCGATCGAGGGTTTGCTCGATCGAGGTAATGCGACAGAGAAAAAAACAAAATAGGACCCGGTCGGCCCTGTTTTCGTGCAGTGGCTTGACAGAGACAGAGCAACAGTGACCGGGGACCTCGACCGAGCACCTGCCCGACGCCACCTCCCCACAACAACGCCATCATGTCATCTATTCCACCAGGTGGGTAGAAATCTACCATTTGTTTTGTTATTTAAAAATAAAATATTTCATATTTTATGTATAAATTTGTGTTTTTTTATCAAATCTAGGTTTAATTTGGTTTTCTAGAAATGGTTAGGATGTAGGCATTGAAACTAAACCGCCATTGAAACTGAAAACAACCATTGAAACCAAACTTATCGAAAAAAAAACCATTTGATTTAACTAAAACAAAAACCTATTTCAAACCAAAACAAAAACCCATTTCAAACCAAAACAAAAACCAAATTTGAAATAGATTTAGGGTTTCAGATTTTTGTCAGTTATTTGTTTAAATTATTTAATTTATTTTTGTTTTTATATCAACCGATAGCATTTCACCCCATAAATGCTACTGGTTTTATTTTAAAATGTGATTTTACAAGCAGAAATGCTGCCCATTTTTTTTCAATCCTCCGAGAACGCCAAGAGGATTGAAAAAAAAAACATTTGAACCTAAAACAAAAAACCATTTCAAAACAAAAACCAAAACCATTTTAAATTTGAAATACTTTTAGGATTTTAAATTTATTTTGCATTTATTTGTTTAAAAATGATTTGGTATGTGAATTTGCAAGTAGAAATGCTGCCAATTTTATTTCAATCCTCCGAGAACGCTTAAAAGATTGAAAAAAAATCATATATTAATATTAATATTATAATATAAAAAATTAAAAAAATGAATATTAATAATATATATAATCATATATTATTTATTAATTTTTACTTAATTTATTTTAAAAAAAATATTTAATATTAATAATATAATATAAAAAATTAAAAAATGAATATTAATAATATATAATCATATATTATTAATCATAACCATAACCATAACTAACTTGCCAAATTGTCCTAAATAGGATCCCCTCTCAGGCCATGAAAATTATGTCCACAATGTGCGCATCGATGAAGATAAATTGGCCTGGAACCATAATGGATAGCTTGGAAAAATTCCCAACATCACGTGGCCAAACGTCATTAGATGATGTCTCTGAATGATATAAGCCACTACAAATGCATTTTGCCAGACTAGACTACATGTGTTTGGATTAGATTTTTCCACCATCTTTGTGGAATACAAACTATAATTCAACAATAAAAACACCCTTTTAAAAATATGGACATTTCTAAAATGTAAAAATTATAAAAATGGCTAGACAAATAAAACTTACAGAAATGCTCTTTGGAAATTGGCAATGGATGACTATAGGTCCTCTTAGAACAAGCTCATATTACTTAACATTACTTTGTCAACCTTATTATTTATAAGGAAAATACAATGAAAGAATATTATTTTATTTCTATCCTTTAAGTCCCTTGACCATAGCTTTATGATTGTTATTAAAAAATATTGGGACTAGTGGTCAAAGAGGGATACATGGATTTCTCAAAGAGGGATACATTCGTGGATTCACCCTATAATCAATAGCAAATGATCACAACACATGTTGAATTGATTCTAATTGCATATTTTATTTTTATGATATTTTTTGTTTCCTAAAGAACATTGCAACTTCTATTCAAATCGAGAATGGAAATTACATTGCTAAGACATTGTTGCACTTTTGGATTCAAAACTAGAGTTTACTTGTACACTTGTACCCTATTATTTGTCTGAAATTTGAACCCTCAAAATAATATTCCACCAATCACTAATTTTTATTTAACATTCTTTTATGTTATCAACAAAATGACTCGTAACACTTTTGGAGCTTTGTTTGAATACTTCTAGAAATATTTTATGTAACGTTTGTAAATGTATTGTGTTTTATTTTGAAACTAAGAAAAGTTGTGATATTTTTAATTGGATTATGATTAATGTCATCATCATTTATCATTAAATTTATTGTGAAATTGTTAATTTTTTTGTCATTGAATGCATCATTGGAGTTTAGTGTGTCCCCCAAAACACTATGTTATACCTGTATGTTTATGAATGCAATGGAATTGAATATGGCCCCAAAAAATTGTGGACGGGCATATATCAAACAACATTTTTTCAAGGCAGACACTTGTAAGGCCATGCTCTATCTCTCCAACAAGTATGCATTATTTATAAGCCTATAGGTGCATGGTGGGATTGTACACATTTAATCTATGGTTCTCACTCTTATGTTGATGAAATTTGAGTTGAGCTTATGCAATATCTTTTGGTACTTGGATATCTTCTTTATAGAGTATTTTTGGCTAATCTAATTCAACTTTGCCTAAAAAGTGGCATGTATATATTTTTCAGATGTAGCAACCATAGTGATAAGTCGAGAGTCATTTGCAAGGGAGTTGTGTCCATGTGGCTAAGGATAGAGAGACCAAGACTTGGTGATGGAGACCTATTGTGACAAGATCATATATGTTAGCTTATTGTACACATATTTGATTTATTAATGTAGATTCATGCAAATTTGTTTATTAAGACTAATACTTGGTTGCAAATTACTTAACCCTAAAATGATTTAGCTCTAGAGGAAAACTATGAGAGTTGAGCAATGTTTTTTCAATCGAAGGTCCCTATGCAAGGACAAGTGATTAAGTCATAACAAATATGATGTTATTTCCCATGTAATGAGCATCCTCATAAACCATGTATGAAATTGAAACTCCCAATCCCTAGTTTTGTAGTAAACTAGAGAACTTGTTTCATCATTAATAAGTCTAACATACCTAAGAAGTACAACCATGTATGAAGTACTAGATATTTTTTATTTGCATTGCATTGGTGTTAAATGTTGGGAATTTGTTTTATAAAATCTCACGATCCATTCATTACTAGTCAAGCTAATTTGTCTTATTAATATATTTTAAAATAATAATAATTTCTTTGTTATTATTTTGAAATGTAATAAACTATATAATGGGTTTTACTTCTCACGTGATCATTTCAGAGCATTTAGAATTTCATCCCGACTGGCCATATTTTAATAGGGTGCAAGATGATAATAACTTATGCTTAGAAGATGAAAAGAATAAAACTTATTCTCATCAATTTGTTGGTTTATTGCCTTCCACATGGGAAGAAAAGAATGCTTCAAAGAACTTATTTTTCGGAATGCGTCCTATTGATTCATATCCACTTTTATTCAATGGAGAATTTTATTGTTTAAATGATAAACTATTTGAGACTGAATATTCTACTGAAACTAATTCTGTTAATGGTTCTAATCTTTTTAATGATAACATGCTTAATATGAAGAGGAATGACATCTCATTTAATTTAAAAAATTCATTGCATGAAGCACCTTAGTTTCGACCACGTTAGATTCTCATTCATTTGGTACAATTACTGAAGCAAACAATTCCATTCATAATGAACACCATTCATCTATAAATTCATCTCAATTTTTCTATATCGATCATTTTACAGTTCATGCTAGGATCGCATATTGGATTGAGGATTCTTACCTCAAGAAGTTTCCAATCAATGGTACAACCTTATTTTTCTTCATTTATGGATAGATTTTACAACGGTAAGCACAATGCATTTTGTTTAATCTTTCTTTTACCGACATGCCATTTCCAATTACTGATTGGGGAGATTTGTCATCCTTTTTCATGCATGTAATTAATGTATGATTCTTACACCATTATCTATAGTTCGTCTCAAGGATCATGACTGTATCTTTCTTTTCAAATTTTGAATCCATTTGACCCTCTCGGCAGTTAGTTGAAGTTTCACCAGGTATGAGTCTTTTGCTTGTCAATTAAGATTTGCTTACTTTGTTAGCTTCTAATTTTTTCTTTTTCCTTTTGATTTGTGATATGATTGTATACATGCATTTCTTTGGTGAGAATTTGGTTTGGATTTGGATTTGGTTCAACAGATTCGTAGCTTTTTGCCTTATGGGGTATCACCTCTCATTGATGGTACAAAATACTTGGTCTACTTTATTAAACCAAACTGGTCTACTTTTATAAACATGTCCCATCAAGAGATCATGCACTCATGAATTGCAAACGGATTTAATTTTTCAGAAAACCCTAACAGTAGAATTACAAGTTGATATAAAGACTTGTATCCATATTTTTCTTTTCTAATCTTTCAAATCACAACTAGACATAGGAAGAGAGCATACTCATGAATATGGTGACTCTCTATATTTTGAAATCTGCAACTTTAAAATCATAGTAGAAAAAAATTCACCTCGTATGCAAACCTCGTACTTTTAGCTCCTGAAACTCTACTTGTTTTTCCTCCTTCATATGCATCCCTTCATAATTTATCCTTCCAATGGTTAGTGGATGGGGTGGTTCTTAGTGCACCACCAAATGAAATTGAAATAATTAAAAACTACTCTACCATTTATATTCAAATGAAATAAATCTATAGAAAACACACCGTACTTAGAAAATTCCAATGCAAAACTAATCATGTATTTGTATGCCTTCATGCTACTAAGACCATGTTGTCACCAAGTTCTCTATTGACATGAGTTGGATTTGTACTTATCAATCTAGGGTGTCTATAAAATTATGAGATGCCAACAAAATATATGCAGAAATAGGCATCTAAACTAATGCAACTTGCTTAATAGATCATTTCCAGAATGTACATTGGAAAAGGGGAAGTGTAGAGCTATTAGGAGGATTGGCCGGGGATGGAGCTCTGCAACCTAGGGTTTTGAGCCGATCCGAGTTGATCTCGGCGGCCAGGGATCTATCCCTGGTCACAGACTCCTTCTCCCACAGTATGGAGCGAGGATAGCAATCCTGTGGCGGTGAGGTGCGGCTTTCTGGCAACGGCGACGGTTCTGCGACGGTCTACTTTCGGCGGCTTGGAGGCCGGTAGGACAACACTGTATTCGCATAGTTCTCATACTCAACGGGTTTAGACGGCATGGCGGCGACGGCCTTTCTTGATCTTGGAGACGTTCTTGCAGACGCAGACTTAACATTCAGCTATGCGGGAGGTCCCCTAGTTTGTTTCGTATTGGTGCTTTCCGGGGTATTCTTTCAAGTCCGTCTCTGAGCTTGAGCGCGGAAGATGATTATTGCGATCTTGGAGGCGTTCTTGAAAGGTTCCAATGGCGGTCTGATGGTGGCGGGTTCAGATGCAGCCACCCTACTGCAAGGCATTTCGTCACGGTTTACATTGTGGCAGTGGGTTCCCGAGGGTTCCAAGCCTGAAACGAAGGTCGAGTAGCCGTTACGATTCAAACCCTGCTTTTGGTGTGATGGACTTGTTTCAACCGTCACGCAGAGATGGACTACCAGCTCCGGGGATCGCGCCATTACCTACCAGACTGGCCACTACGCACCCCTTTTCCGACCTGCTCCTCGACGGTGGTAGATGCTGGCTGCTCCAGGGCGCAGATTCCTCGACGGCGGCACTTTTGTCGGTGGCTGCGATGGTGGTGGCTCCGGTGGCCCTATTTCTTTGGCAACATTTGGGTTCTCCTTTTGGTTTCCTGCAAGGCGGTGCTCCTTCATCCGGTGGAGGATCGGCGGTCTGCTCTACTTCATCTGGTATGGAGGGCTGGCTCTGCTCTTGGTTTTCAGGGTTTGCTGCCTATTATGGGCATTGTTCCCTTTCTCGTCGCTACCTATCCTTACAAGCTGCAGGGAGCTCTGTCTTAAAGACTGCCTTTGCTGCTGGGGAGGTCGGCGGCTGCATGATGGAGCGATGTCAATAGTGGAGGCGGATCCTGTGAGATACGGATCGGCTAGTGTCTGGGACACCCTTTCACTGGAGATAGGGATCTGCCGTCTTGACGGAAATGTATTGTTTACAGTTTTGGTTCAGATCATTACAAGCTGTTTTTCTGCTTATATGGGACAATATGTGAAAATGTAGGGATCCTTGTTGATCACACTACATCTGCAATATGTAATTTTAATCATCTTTTTGAAATAAAATTACGGACATTTTCTCAGGAAAAAAAAAAAAAAAGATCATTTCCAGAAGTCAATATTAAACATTGAGGCTATATTCATTTAGTTCACTCAACAATTCAAATAACTCGCTTAGCTCTATCAAACACCAAATCCAAAAAAATAAATCTTGCAAAATTGAAAACAATGATTGTAGGAACCTTCCTTTCACTCGATGGCTAAGGATCAATAGGAGCAAACTCTAGTCCAGTGGTGGCCTTGAATTTGAATTGGAATTGAAATTGAATTTGGAATTGGATTTGAAATTTGAATTTGAATTGAATTTGAATTTGAAATGTGAAATTTGAAATTTGAATTGAATTTGAATTTGAAATTGAAATGTGAAATTTGGAATAGAATTTGAATTTGAAATTGAAATGTGAAATTTGGAATAGAATTTGAAATTTGAATTTGAAATTGAAATGTGAAATTTGGAATAGAATTTGAAATTTGAATTGAATTTGAATTTGAAATTGAAATGTGAAATTTGGAATAGAATTTGAAATTGAAATGAGAAAATTTGAATTGAATTTGAAATGTGAAATTTGGAATAGAATTTGAAATTAAAATGAGAAAATTTGAAATTGAAATGTGAAATTTGGAATAGAATTTGAAAGAAAATTAGAATTAGAAATTGAAATGTGATGCAAATAGTCCTGAAGAGAGAGATTCAGTGCTCTGTGCTCCGTGAAGCACGAGAGGATCTGACGTCGCCCGACAGGGCGGCTATCGGCAACGATCCCATTCATCGAGGAGTGATGCCAGGCTAGGGTCGGCTGCCACTGGTGGTGGTAGCAAGAGAGATAGTGTGTCGGTTCATCCCGAAGACATACATGTGGATCCCCAAGAGGAGGATGTTCAACAAGACATGAGTGCATTAGGTGCGTATTTTTTGTTAGCACATTTTCAGTAAATTTTTAGTATATAATGCATTGAATTTCAGTTGCGAGTTATAATATATATTTTTAGTAACATTTGTGTTTTGGTTTGGATCGCAGGTGCCCCATCAGGGGGATCGTACGATAATGAGGTTGCACATATCACTCTTGCTGACATTATTTCCCAGTGAGAGTGGGTGAGCTCATGTGTGAGCACTTTGAGGGAGGATTCTCCCACACGACGATCTTTGTCGATGATGTTATCAGCAATTGATGAGATGTTGACCCTCTACAGGAAGGTAGGACCTCTCAGTGACATTTGGTGACATTCATGCCAGAGAAGGAGAGATGGTGTCATTGGGATCCACAAATGGGAGGATGTCAAATTTGCCATAAGAGGGCATGACATCAAGGGTGCTTTATTCGACATCCCTCGTGATCGCGCTCCCGGTCAACCACATAGACTCAGGGAGTTTAAGTTGGAGGTCATTGCACCACATATATATGATATATTCGTGTGAGCGTGGGGCATGTTCCTCCACCATGACCAGTTCCCATTGTACTTTGCAAAACATGTTTATGTAGAGTTTGTTTTGGACATGCACCCGGATTACACTAGCACAGGGTCCCAGTTCTATGGGGCTGGTAGGGGACACTCCTACCAATGTCCTAGAGCTCGGAGAGACCCTGCCTTTGTGCCACCCACTCTGAGGTTGATACCGTTTCCAGACAGGGCGGTTATCAGGTCGGGGGATGTGGCACAATCATCCCAGCTTGCTGCAGAGGCTAGAGCTGACCTTACAAACTCATTGTTCACTGCCTTGGGCAGTGTTGCTGTTGCTGCGCATGGAGAGGCATCTAGACCACCCCCTCCACCTGCAGAGCCAGAGATAGAGCATGTATCTAGTGACATGCTCAAGAGTTTCGATCGCGAGACCCTACTGGGGTATGCTGAGTCAGCACAAGATGCATACTTTCAGTTATATCGTAGATGCGTCGCTACATGATAGGTATACTTTTGCACAATTACGTATATATGTTCTTCATGTTACATCATATCAATGTCGCAAATTGAATGGTCAATAATACTTAAGGGAGTTGTATTCTATTGATCCATGCAGGGGACCCCATTCATGGATCAACTCGTTGCTAGCGAGCCATCTATTGGTCCGCCAGTCGGGGTAAGTTATAATTTATGTTCCAATTTAATTTGTGTTTGAATATTATTTCTCAGTTTAAATAATTTGTGTTTTATTTCTTAATTTTCGAGATTTATGTCGTAGATCTTAACTTCAAATGAATTTCAAATTGTACAGGGCAACGGAAAGGTGGTAGATCCTGATTATAGACATGAGGACCATGAAGGTTCTGACGAGCCGGGTTCAGAGACACATGTGAGTTTTAATTTATGTTCCAATTCATGTTATTTAGTCACATTTAGTAATTGATTTTTGTACTTTATGTTTCAATTTTTTACGGATAGCTTTTAAATTATGTTAAATTTAGTTTTAATTTTTAATAAATCTAACTTATTACATGTAATGGCATATTACATAGGCATCGCAACAGGTGGGTGTCAATGCTGCAATGGATTTCACACATAGTTGGGATGTAGCTCGAATACATTATCCTGATGAAGGGCCATCTACCCGTATTCCTACCCAGATCCTAGATATCACCATTGACATGACGGATATGGCGCAATTCCTTGGGGGTTTAGAGTCTCAGAGACAACAGCAGGCTGCTGCACAGCAGGGAAGTCAAAGGGATGATCACAGGCCTCGTGGGTGTAGTGGCCGATGAGTTGATGATCTTTACATTTCCATGTTGTGGATATTTTCATATTTTACATATTTTCATGTTTTGGATGATCTATATATACGTTATCATGTTTTGGATATGGATTTATATCATTTATACATGGACTTTTATCATATATGGACTTTGGATATGGACTTTTGGATATTTTGTATATTTTATCATATTGATGTTTTCATGTGTATTTTGTATATGATTTGAAATCGATTTTTTTTATATTAGATCTGGACATAGTTATTACAGTTACAAATTTATGTTTTGTCGTTTCAAATGCAAATTTAATGTGTAGTTACAATTTAGTTCAATTTAAAATGCAAATTTCGACTACATTAGAGAACATCTTCCAAAATTTAGAACTGAATACATACATTATGTTTTAAAATTGAAATTACAATTCCAATTCAATTACAATGTAAAATTTCCAATTTAATGTGTAATTTCAATTCCAATTCAATTGCAATTTAAAATCTCGTTTTCAACTACATTACAATTGCATAAATGAAATCAACATGTAAAATTAGAATACATTTGAAATTAATAATTAAAATTTTGATTACATTATGTTGTCTAAACATTACAATTCAATTACAATTTACACATTCCAATTCAATTACAATTTAAAATTAAAATCTCAAATTTAATGTGTAATTTCAATTGAGAATACAATGTGTTGTTCCAATTTACAAGTTCAATTTCAATTACATTACAATTGCATTTGAAATAAAAATTTTAAATTATGATACATTGTACAATCTAAAATTTAAATTTTACAATTTTACCTTGTATATAGATGTATTTTAAATTCTCAATTTTGTATTTGAAATCAAAATTTAAAATTAGAATACATTTGAAATTGAAAATTGAAATTGACATTTTGCATTATGTTGTCTACACATTACAATTCACTTACAGTTTTCAGATTCCAATTCAATTACAATTTAAAATTAAAATCTCAAATTTAATGTGTAATTTCAATTGAGAATACAATGTGTTGTTAAAATGTACAAGTTCAATTTCAATTACATTACAATTGCATTTGAAATAAAAATTTTAAATTATGATACATTGTACAATCTAAAATTTAAATTTTACAATTTTACATTGTATATAGATGCATTTTAAATTCTCAATTTTGTATTTGAAATCAAAATTTAAAATTATAATACATTTGAAATTGAAAATTGAAGTTGACATTTTGCATTATGTTGTCTACACATTACAATTCACTTACAGTTTCCACATTCCAATTCAATTACATGGAAAATTTAATGTGTAATTTCATTTGAAAATTCAATGTGTTGTTGTATATAAGAATGTTTTTTTCCATTGAGAGTGTGAAATATCCCTTGAGACAAAATTATATAATTACAAGTTATATAGTATATAGGTAATCTTTGTGTTATTTTCTTTTAAGTGTGTGCTCTAATCTAAAGTCATAAAATGATGGTTTGTTTTCTTGGCAATGAGCATAACCACCTAGTTAATATAAGAAATGGAAATATGTTGATAGCAGATGCTTGCACAACTATGGTAGAAACTATGCTTGTACAACTATTTCATATGATTTATGTTTTAATGACAAATGGAGATAATGACACCATTTGATCCAACTAAGTAAGTTACATATATGAAGGCATGTACAAGTTATTACCTTTCAATGTACTATGCTTGTATGTTGAATGTTCACATCAACATGTACAAAATAACTTTTTATTGAATTCGAGTATGTAAAGTTAATGAATGCTTACATCAACAAACAAAATAATGTTTTGTGAGACTATGCTTCCCAACTACTTATGAAAAAACCTTACAAATCATTTTGATGATATGGACGATGTAATCCTCATCTCATCATGGCTTGCACTTGATGCCATCAAGAACATAGCTCACCATGATACAAGATTATAACAAATGAAGTCAAGAATTATGTGAATTATAACAAGTGTCAAGCAAAGGGATTTTCAACCACCAAATCACCATAACTAAATGTCACCCACGAATGTAAAAATTCTACTAGCAAGGTCAATCTAATTATTAATCAATTGCTTTGGAAGGAAACCAAATTGAAGGAGAGTTTTGGTGCCCTTCATTTCCCTTAGTAAACAAAATTAAAAACTATGGATTGATTGTGGTCACGTCACAAAAAATATAGCTAAGGAAGAGTCACATATATACCACACATGGGTATGTATGAGACCTCTGGTTGAAGCTTCAATGATAGACTACGAACAATCAAGGGAAACACAATAGACCTAAATAGCAAAAATTCTAGGTTATCAATACAAGAATGTGTGGTCCAAACAATAATTATAATGCCCAAAATTTTCTAAATTCATATATTAAAGAATGTTGCACAAAATGGTAATCAATCACCAAGTTCAAGTTCAAGGTAGGTGACAACATTGCGTATCTATTATATAGAGCATTGTCACATATGAATACAAGGGACATAGAAGAGTCTAGAGGTTTAAGGATAAAGTCTAGAGCCATATAAATTTTCCTAGAGGTGTGGGGACTCTCAATTGCATAAACAATGTATGTCTTAATCATCATACTCCTAAATTGAATTAAGTGGGCATGCATTGCATGCTAACCACGGTAGTTATCTCTCAATTCCTTTTTTCTTGTGTTTTCAAGGTACTTATGATAGTTATGTGTTTTCAAGGTACCCAAACTCATTTCACATGATTTCCATTCTTATAAATATGAAAATAGAAATTAAGTTTTGGCCACCATGAATTTTACTTAATTGAAGCAATTATTTAGTGACCTAAAACCTAAAAAAAATAAGTTTATTGATTTTGGTTTAACCTAGATTATAATGTATAAAATTTTGCAAGTTTGGAATCAAAATTTAAAATTATAATACATTGTACAATTCAATATTTAAATTTCACCATTCCACACTGTATAGATGTATTTTAAATTCTCAATTACATTACAATTGTATTTGAAATCAAAATCTAAAATTAGAACATGTACATGTTCAAGTGTATTCACATTGGAGCACCATGACCCAAATTTCACAAAAGCCTCCCATCTAGTATTTGTATTCTTCACATTAAAGCATAGATACAAAAATACATTTATAAAACAACCTCCATAAAAATCTCCAAAAAATTATTACACAAGACAATATGAAAACTATGCCAATGATGCAAGTGGCATACATGTAACTCCTTCATCTAGCCAATGGGTTATAGGAATGCAAGTCTCCATAATACGATCATAGTCAGCTTCTGTCATCTTCCATCTCTTTGGATCACCTCTCTTCACCTTGATTTCTGTTAGAGGTATCCGAGCTGCAACCACCAAATGACTGTATTGACATGATATATATCTAGGTATAAAATCTCTGTAAATAATGTGAGCACCCTATTTTTTCACCTTTTCAAAAAAATGTCCCATTAGAACCATGTCTCCAACATGGTATGTGAAGTCCCCATCTTGGTAGGGTCGCACCAATCTACTCTTTATTTGCGTGCACCGCATCAAATACTATGCAACATTTTCTTGGTTGTGGAGGGGTGCAATGACAACGAATACATCACTTGCAAGATACATTGCAAATATTATTCAAATGTCCTACATGCAAATTTCTAAAACATTTGTATATGTGAAAGATATAATGAACTAATTGTTGAGATATTGTAACTTCAAAGAATATTATATTTGTACTTTATTATTCCGGAGATGTTTCATTCCTCCATGAAGATCTTATTGTATATCCGGAGATGTTTATTCCTCCGTCGGAATGTGGTAACTAGGGTTATTAGACTTCCCTAGTGGGGGTCGGCCCTGTATGTGTCATGTGGGTCAAAGGGTTATTAGACCACCCTAGAGGGGTCGGCCCAGTCATTTGTAGTGGGGTATTTAACCCATTGGTTAAATACGAGCCTACGTGTACTTGTGTAAAAGATATGTCAGAGTAGTGTATAAATAGAGGAGGTGTGTTCCTCATTTGACACACTCACACACTTGAGAGAGGCGCACTTGTGGAGGAGAGGTCTGCTATGGTGGAGGAGGAGATCATGTCTTTGGTTTGCATCTTTTTATATTGCTGGTCATCTATATTGAGGAAGCTTTACTGGGTTTTCTACCCCATGAGGGTTTCCCAGGATAAATCTGTGTCTCTTGTGTTTATGCTATGCTTGTTGTTTCTTCAGTGATCCTGTATATGCTATTATTGTGAAATGGAATGTAATGCTGCTATTTTCTATCTTAAGCATATTAAATATTAACATGGTATTAGAGCTAACCTGAAGGAAGGCAAGGTATGGCACTTACGACACTTGCTTTACTTACGACAATTTGAAGGTTAGGGTTTTACATAGCAAAAACCAGTCATCGTGGAACTTTCTCTATAAATCCATTTCTGAGAAGTTTCAGGGTCTGAAAAGTTTACAGGTCGAAGCTAACATCCCCAGGTACCTTGTGTCCAAAGGGAACCCTCAGCTTCATTGTACTTTATGAGTTATGATCAGTACAAGTTAGGGTTTTTGCCTCTTCCAGATCTCAGTCAAAATCAGGTAACCTTGGAAAAAAGGTCATAACTTGGGCTAGGAAGCTCCAAATGAAATTTCGTAAAAAGTGACAGGTAGTACACAGATGGTACTATCTCAAAAAAAAATTTCAGAGGCCGAAGGTGAACCAGTGACATGTGGCACGCCATACAAGTTCGCTCTCCTGTTTTATCCCATAAACAGGTCACGTTGCGACACTTGTCATAACTCTCTCTCAGAGAGTCCAATTGAGGTCAGACCTGCTAGGATAGAAAGATAACAGGGCAAGAAATCTTAGTAAATGTGTTCAGAGGCCGAAGTTTAAATAGTGAGACGTGGCATGCTGTACAAGTTCGCTCTCCTGTTTTATCCCATAAACAGGTCACATTGCGACACTTGGCATAACTCTCTCTTAGAAAATCCAATTGAGGTCAGACCTATCAGGATGGAAAGATGACAGGTCAGGCTACTACAGAAAAAGTTTTCAGACCCTGTGGAGAAAAAATTTCAAAGTTATAGCAGAAACAATCAGGTGCATATTTCTGTCAAAACAGAATTATTTTTGGAGCACCTTTATTCATGGCTTCCGGAATTTAGGGTTTCAGAGAAAGTTAGAATTTTTGGAATCGGAGTCCACGGCTGAATGCTACTCAGGAAAATCAAAATTTAGAGACCAAGATCAAATTTTTTGGTTGGGTAGAAGACCGGGCTTGATCAAACCCTAGTTCAGGATTTTGATCAGAAAGATGGAAAATTAGGGCTTCAGCAAAAGTTGGAATTTTTGAAGTCTGTAACCACGGCTGGAAGCTCCTCAGAAAAATAAGAGTTTAGAGCCTTGGATCGAACCTTTTGATTGGACAGAAGGGTGGGCTTCATCAAACCCTAGTTCGGGTTCCTGTCTAGAAGATCCAGAAGTTTCGAAGGCAATTTTGAGGGGTCAAATTTTGGAGATTTCAAAAGTGAAGTATGCTAGTTTGATCAGCTCAGCAAAACACATCCTTCCATCCATTCAGAAGCATGAAAGTCAAAGATTGAATTTTTAGGGTTTCTCTAGCAAGCCCTAATCAAGCTCCAAATCAAGTTTCAGGGGGAGTTGAGGCTAAGGCCTTACATAAGAAGACTACAAGAAGTCTTGACAGGTATGACTTAAGGAGGTTCAGGTATGTCTTGAAATATGATTCTTGATTAAGTTCATAATGTGTTTGTCTTCATATTATTTATTAGTACAATATTGATTATTGTTAGAATTGTCTTATCACCCTAGTAACAGTATGAATGCATGTGAATGATCGAAGACATTCATTGATTAGGGCTATATGATTGTACTAATGCATTATGGTGTTGTATGAGGTTGATGTCGTTTGCTAACAAGATACAGGTACATCACAAAAGACAAATCAAGCTCCTTAAAACATGACAACATGAAGACAAAGACTCATCCATAATCTTTGTTCTACTTACGAGGTATGTATGACTTTGTTATATTATGCTTAACCTATGAGACATGCAGGTTCTAGCTCAGGATCTCTAAATCATTGAAAAGATTGTTTAGGTATGTTGTAGATAACTAAGCAGGTATACTAATCCAGGTTTGTTTTCCTATGACAAGTTAGAATCTTACCTTAGGATCCCTTATATAAGTATACTTGGTATGATTGATTATGCTTATTCATGAAGTTAGTAATCAAGGGTTTATGCATATTATGTCTCTTATCTTGATGATCTAATTAACCAGAAGAGTACTATGATCAAACAAGAATATGCAGAAGTAAAAGAAGACTTCCTTGAAACCTTGAATATTATCTATAATCATGACTATACATTTTCAAAGATTATTTAGAACTAGAATGTTTTGATAATATTGAGAATATACTAATGAATGTATGTCTGTGTATGAGATCATGAGGATGACACTAGTGCACACTTGAGCATGCACAGTGGTATAGAATGAATAGAAGTTCAAAAGACATATAGAAGATCAAGCGGGAGGCAACCACACAAACATAAAAGATAAGTATTTGAGTTGTTATTTTAAATAGTAAATGATATTGCTTGTATGCATATTTGTATTCCTAGAATATATCATGCTGAGTGTAAACATTCATAGAGCATTGAACAGTATACTACTAATATGCATATGATTGGTAAGTTGGACAAACATTCCATTGTTGCTTGTATAGAATGAAACCTCTTTGCTGACATGTTGAGAGATGTGCACACTCTCAATAGTATGTTCTGGTAGAGATGGAAGGCATCTAGATAGCCACTATATGCATACAGGATATGGGAAAGTGTTGTGCCAAAGTATTGGTCAAAATAGTTACATAACTATGTAAATGATATCTGTATGCATAATAGGTTATCATGTCAATATGATTTGATGATTATGAAGTATTACTAATCATGTACTTAATTTTGATTTGTAGGAAAGATCATGATGAATGATGAACACTGAACAAGCGATGGATGTTCAAACAAAAGGATTTACAAATCAAAAACACTATAGAAGGCTTGTGGCTAGAAAATTCTCTTAGAAAGAGGAAGAGAATCATGATAAGATGTTTGCTCCAAGTGGCTAGATAAGACCATTATCTTAATGGTGTAATTAAAGAAGAAGTATGAATCAGGTTCTGTATGGGTACCGAGGATCGATAATCAATTGATGAGCTTAATGATCACCATGGGTGATGAGGATCTCAACCTTTGCTACAAGGTTGAATATTGTTTCTATACACAGACGATATGGTGCAGAAAGGAACCAAAAGTTCGAATTTGTAACAATGTACTAACCAAACCTCTACCGATACGATGCACTAACCAAACCTCTACCTCAAGTAAAGTTTTCTGAGACAAACTTAATATAGTTCAGAAGGACCCTCCTCGAAAGGGGGAGTGATGTGATAACTCATGATGAGATTTCCTGCATCGACAGTGAGGTCGATGATGAGGATACCTATATTAGTGATGTCGACAGAGAGGTTGGTGGATGGTCCTTAGACAGGGTCTAAGGTGACAAGAGGATTGCATCATCCTTGAACATATATTCTAAAAGAGAGCCGTAGACGTATGTCTTCGAGAATGAAGTACTTGGTGGACTTGAGGGGATTGGATCATCCCTAGACTTCAGTCCTAAAGAAGAGCCGTAGACGTATGTCTTCGAGAATGAAGTTCTTGGTGAACATGTGAGGGGATTGGATCATCCCTGGACTTCAGTCCTAAAGAAGAGCCATAGATGTATGTCTTCGAGAATGAAGTTTTTGGTGAACATGTGAGGGGATTGGATCATCCCTGGACTTCAGTCCTAAAGAAGAGCTGTAGACGTATGTCTTCGAAAATGAAGTTCTTGGTGAACATGTGAAGGGATTGTATCATTCCTGGACTTCAATCCTAAAGAAGAGCCGTAGACGTATGTCTTCGAGAATGAAGTTCTTGGTGAACATGTGAGGGGATTGGATCATCCCTGGACTTCAGTCCTAAAGAAGAGCCGTAGATGTATGTCTTCGAGAATGAAGTTTTTGGTGAACATGTGAGGGGATTGGATCATCCCTGGACTTCAGTCCTAAAGAAGAGCCGTAGACGTATGTCTTCGAAAATGAAGTTCTTGGTGAACATGTGAAGGGATTGTATCATTCCTGGACTTCAGTCCTAAAGAAGAGCCGTAGACGTATGTCTTCAAAAATGAAGTTCTTGATGAACATGTGAAGGGATTGGATCATTCCCGGACTTCAGTCCTAAAGAAGAGCCGTAGACGTATGTCTTTGAAAATGAAGTTCTTGGTGAACATGTGAAGGGATTGTATCATTCCTGGACTTCAGTCCTAAAGAAGAGCCGTAGACGTAAGTCTTCGAGAATGAAGTCCTTGGTGGACGGTGAGGGATTAAGTCATCCTTGGACGTAGGTCCTAAATGTACGGTTGAGGATTAAGTCATCCTTGGACGTGGTCCTAAATGTACGGTGGAGGATTAAGTCATCCTTGGACGTGGTCCTAAATGTACGGTTGAGGATTAAGTCATCCTTGGACGTGGTCCTAAATGTACGGTTGAGGATTAAGTCATCCTTGGACGTAGGTCCTAAATGTACGGTTGAGGATTAAGTCATCCTTGGACGTAGGTCCTAAATGCACGGTTGAGGATTAAGTCATCCTTGGACGTAGGTCCTAAATGCACGGTTGAGGATTAAGTCATCCTTGGACGTGGTCCTAAATGTACGGTTGAGGATTGAGTCATCCTTGGACGTGGTCCTAAATGTACGGTTGTGGATTAAATCATCCTTGGACAGTAAATCTAGTAATTCTGAAAGGAAGGATAGTCCTAAATGAATTGAGTGGATTAAATCATCCTTGGACAGTAAATCCAGTAATTCCGAAAGGAAGGATAGTCCTAAATGAATTGAGTGGATTAAATCATCCTTGGACAGTAAATCCAGTAATTCCGAAAGGAAGGATAGTCCTAAATGAATTGAGTGGATTAAATCATCCTTGGACAGTAAATCCAGTAATTCCGAAAGGAAGGATAGTCCTAAATGAATTGAGTGGATTAAATCATCCTTGGACAGTAAATCCAGTAATTCCGAAAGGAAGGATAGTCCTAAATGAATTTAGTGGATTAAATCATCCTTAGACAGTAAATCCAGTAATTCCGAAAGGAAGGATAGTCCTAAATGAGATTGAGTGGACTAATCATCCTGTAAATAGATTGGGATTGCCTCGTCCCTAGACATGGTGAGATGTCTTAAAGTGATAAGGACTAATCATCCTGTAAATAGATTGGGATTGCCTCGTCCCTAGACATGGTGAGATGTCTTAAAGTGATAAGGACTGATCATCCTGTAAATAGATTGGGATTGCCTCGTCCCTAGACATGGTGAGGTGTCTTAAAGTGATAAGGATTGATCATCCTGTAAGTTGATCTGGATTGCATCATCCATAGACATGAGAGTTGTCTTAAACCGAGAGGAACTGATCATCCCGTAAGCGGATCAGGATTGTATCATCCTTGGACCTATGTCCTAAAGTGAGAGGGATTGATCATCCCGTAATTGGATCTTGTGTGTTGCAGGGTATGTTGCTATTGTGTATAATTGTATTGATGAGGATACTTGTATTGATGATGTGTATACTTGTATTGATGAGGATACTTGTATTGATGATGTGTATACTTGTATTGATGAGGATACTTGTATTGATGATGTGTATACTTGTATTGATGAGGATACTTGTATTAATGATATTTATACTTGTATTGATGATGTTGTTGATCATGATGATCTAGATGACGATGTTGTTGATCGTGATGATCTAGATGACGATGCTGCTGATCGTGATGATCTAGATGACGATGCTGCTGATCGTGATGATCTAGATGACGATGTTGTTGATCGTGATGATCTAGATGACGATGATGCTGATTGTGATGATCTAGATGATGATGCTGCTGATCGTGATGATCTAGATGACGATGCTGCTGATCATGTGATGACGATGCTGATGATCGTGTGATGACGATGCTGATGATCGTGATGTTGATGACGATGCTGATGATCGTGTGATGACAATGCTGATGATCGTGAGATGATGATGCTGATGATCGTGAGGATCCAGATGTTGATGTTGCTGTAGTTGTTCAAGTGCTGCAGAAGATAAAGACTCAGTACTGAAGATGTTGATGTTCCAGTATTGAAGATGTTCCAGTAACTGCTTGAGTTACTAATGATGTTGAGAAAGCTTCCAATGATTTATAGATGTATCATGTATGATGTTGATGACTCCTTGCTCATGCAGATGCTGTTATAATATCCTTCTCGTTAAGGGGGAGTGTTGAGATATTGTAACTTCAAAGAATATTATATTTGTACTTTATTATTCCGGAGATGTTTCATTCCTCCGTGAAGATCTTATTGTATATCCGGAGATGTTTATTCCTCCGTCGGAATGTGGTAACTAGGGTTATTAGACTTCCCTAGTGGGGGTCGGCCCTGTATGTGTCATGTGGGTCAAAGGGTTATTAGACCACCCTAGAGGGGTCGACCCAGTCATTTGTAGTGGGGTATTTAACCCATTGGTTAAATACGAGCCTACGTGTACTTGTGTAAAAGATATGTCAGAGTAGTGTATAAATAGAGGAGGTGTGTTCCTCATTTGACACACTCACACACTTGAGAGAGGCGCACTTGTGGAGGAGAGGTCTGCTATGGTGGAGGAGGAGATCATGTCTTTGGTTTGCATCTTTGTATATTGCTGGTCATCTATATTGAGGAAGCTTTACTGGGTTTTCTACCCCATGAGGGTTTCCCAGGATAAATATATGTCTCTTGTGTTTATGCTATGCTTGTTGTTTCTTCAGTGATCCTGTATATGCTATTATTGTGAAATGGAATGTAATGCTGCTATTTTCTATCTTAAGCATATTAAATCTTAACACTAATTAACTTAATGAAGACTCTTGTACCTTCCCTAACCATATCGGAAACTCGATCATGATCTAATGAGACCATTTCCTCTTCAGTGTGCATCTCTTGCCATGTTGGAATTGGATGTGGGCCCTTTGGATTAAGAGATACATATTTCCATGGTTTGACATATAAATCATTTTCACAGTGATCAAGCCCGCATCCATTTGCATCAATGCAAAAATCGCAAAAGCAGTCATACTTCCTCATTTCAATGGAAAATATGTCCCCCATATCTTTACTTCGAATAGAATGCAATTCCCTCGTACCAAGGATGGTGTCACAATACCATGGAATGGATCTATTAACATCTCCAAGGGAAACATCCCAGAAGAACCTGCATGGAATTCAGTTTGTCATATGTAAATTCCTATCGAGTACATGCGTTCTTTTGGAAATGTTGATATTGAATGTTATTAGCTTATTAATTGAGTTTGGGGTTTATTACCCGCACACCTGCCTTGCTTTTTCGCGACCCTGATGTCCCAAATGAAATGTGCACCAATCAACTACTTCAGTGGAGCATTTGAGTTGGGTTGCACCATGACTCATCTGGTACCTTCGAAGTGCTCGTTTCACACATGCACCTGCGCCATCATGTTCACCCTTCCCATGCCCTATCTCAAAAAAGCTCCAGGTGTGTCAGATTCCTGTCTGTTTGTGCAGGCTACTCAACCAATAAAATGAGCATGCCGATTTGAATTGCCTTGCACACCCATCTGACCAAATCCAGTGTTCAATAAATGATACACCTCTCTTCCTGAATGAATCATAAATCAACCCAAATCAGTGTTGAATGAACAATGTGTCATGCTCACGATCATCACTAACATAAAAATGGTACTCCTTGATCACTTCACGTGACTGGGGAGTGCTATCCCTACCATCAATGTTTCCTGAGCATGTCTGTACAACACATGTACGAAGATAGACACCTGGTTGGAGTGATAGTTCTGACTCTGTATCTCTCTCTGAGGAGCAAAGGTGTAGTTCTCCGCAAAGTCTACCACTGATAAGATTGTGCCCGGCTCAAATACCCCACGAGAATGTTTGAATTCTTAAGCTTGCCACCTGGACCTATGGGAGTGCTTTATGTATTTATAAATCTATCTTTGAAATGTCTCCATGAAATCTGAAATAGGAATCTCATCATCGAGCAAGTCGATCCTCTTGGATGGTACAGATGAAGAAGGTGTTGGATTCATGGTGACGTACTCATACCTCTTCCACCTAACGGTGATATCTGACAATCCATGGTGTGTTGGATCGATAGGAAAGTTCCTATGGAACAATGTCAAATCACCGTATTCATGGGATTTTCTCCCACCCACACACCTCTTATTGAAAAACACGTGTTCAGGATTCCTATTGCATAGTGTCATACAAATAAAATTTCGCACTGTGTGAGGAGCTAGTACACCGTTCTAGTGCCTTTTGCAAAAATCCAGAAATGTGTCATAGTATAGTTGAAATTCAACATGGTACTGATAGAAACAAATGTTGCGAATCGTATTCAGCCTAATATACCACGGTTTCAATTTGTTGAACATGCTAAATGATATTTGAACACCAAGATTGGTTTCTTGGAATTCCTCGTAAAGTGTAACTCCCGTCATCTCCATCACATGCTTACAATGCTCCTGATAAATGCCTCTGGATAAACATTGTCACAGGACATGCTTTCGATCTGGAATAGCATGAGAATGACTATCCCAAAACTCTATCACCTTTTCTCTAATGCCTGCTGCCATCCTATCTCGATAGGGTTCCCTACAAATAAGAGCCCAACAAGAAGCTTCATCACTTTCATCTATCCGGACCCTGAATTTAGAATATTTGAACAATGTTCTTTTTTAAACATTGAGCAATGATGCCATTGTTGATACCATTCAATTTCTTGAGGTGCTTTGTGCCACAACAGCCGTTGTAATTTCCTTACGAGTAGCTTGGGTATCATTGTTTCTTGATTTTTCAAATGAAGATAATGCAGTTCTTACATTTTCTATTGCATTCTGGCATGTCTTTTTTGTTTTAACATCTTTAAAACTCAACAACTTTGTGGCATGTTTCAATTTTCTGTGTTTTATCAACCCATGTAGGATTTGAGCTTGTGCTATCGATGAATGTTGTTCAAAATATGATTTGATTATGTTATTGCCATGCTCTCTAACTCTCCGACTAGGGATCGAGTTCCCAATCTCTTCTTGTGCAGAAACAACTGCACAATCCTCTTGAAAATTTCCACCCCTTCCAACCCCACTGCAACTCCCAATTATATTTTTAATATGAGAAGGAAAGGTGTCACGTGATCGCTGATCAGGATCATGAGGGGGCATAGGGTCATGTGATTCTTAATCACCAGGATGTGATGTCTAACCATAATCTCTCCCTGCGTAACATGTAAATTAACAAACTGAAAATTGGTTACTTGATAGTTGTGCATTGAACTTTAAAATAGCTAGTAACTTGAAATTTGATGTGGAAATTGAAAAATTGCATGTGAATTGAATTTTCCAACTAATACATTTAGCTTGAGAATTGTTCTAAGTAAAAATCAAAATTGCTAGTAACTTGAAATTTGAAATTGCTCACGTAACTTGAAATTGCTAGTAACTTGAAATTTCAAATTGCTCAAGTGATACGAACCGTTACACCAAAACCTCAAGGTGTTAGTGAAGGTCGCTCACTAGGATCTTAACATCTCACCGCGCTCCACAGTCCAGACTCTGGGCTAGATGTGCGCCCATATGGTGGTGTCCCCTCTGCATCGTACGAGCCCCGGACAAACACTGCAATGCTGACGTTGGATCTGAGAAGACACGGAAGTGATCGACAACAGTTCAGCTGAAAATAGATATGGAACTCAGGTATGTTCGGCTTCCTAACAGTTCAGGTGTTTCACTCGGCCACCAATGTTGTCTGACGGCTTGCGTATTGGAGCAGTACCCCTCACTCCACGGCTCAAGTAAAACTGATAACCGCTTGGCCACAAACGACAGCTCTTGGTTTACCTCACGGGTGGAAACTAGTCAATCAGGTAGGGGTTGTTGCCCTTTTCGCTGGCAGGTCCTCTCAATGGGCCAGCTACTTTGGGGTTCCTGTGCTACTCCTCACAATGAGTTTTAGGGCTTATGCCCAAGTACTTCCCACAGTTAAGCGGACATGGATTATTCCCAGATCCGAACTTGCAATAGATGCGAAATTGGTAGTAACTTGTACATTTAACTTTAAAATTGCTAGTAACTTGAAAATCAACTATATATATTTAAGTCAAGATAAGTATTAATAACTTGATAAAAATTATTGTGGGGATAAAAATTAATATCATTTACAATCATCACATTATATAATTGTGGGCAAATTTTCTTTATACAATTTATGTCCATTTTACTTTTACATTACAAGAAAAATGTTATTTTAACTTTATGGTATAATTTATAAATAAATAAATATTTAAAATACAAGTTGCAAATCACCATGCAAAGAATAAATGATTACAACACTTCTACCCTAGAATTTTAAGGACAACATCATGCATCCCATATTGTATATACGTGAAATAAAAATTTGAGATTGATTTTCTACCCATCATAACAGACATATTAGACTCTAAATGTGGGGAAAAAAACATTGATTTAGAGATGAATACGATATTTAATTAAAAACATTGTAGTGATATGATTGAGGGGAAATTCATAATTTTTAATGCAAAATAACATTTTCATTAGTTGATGATTTTGCAATTTCAACAACAGACATTTAAATGGAAATTGTAATTTTATCATAAATTGCAATTTAAGGATTTTTATCAATAATGCTTCGCATATCAATGCAAGGTTGCAAACATTGCAAATTTAATTATTTCCAATTTGTCCTAACAAAATATATGGTTTTAATCATTAATCTTATCATGGTAATATGTCATATTGTGCAAATAAAAATATATGTGATAGACGAATTTTTTTTTAAAGTAAACATTATAATTAAATAGCTCTTTGAACATTCATTTGTATTCAAATATTCATTACTATGAAAACCACCATAACTATGAAAATATTCATTCATTTGTATTCAAATTGAATAAATTCTAACTAATACATAACTATCAAACATGTAAATTACAAAATATTCATTCAGTTGTTTTGAAATTGAATTTTCTAACAAAACAAGAATTGAAATTACATTTAACTTGAAATTGTTAGTAACTTAAAAAATTGCAATTAGTTAAATATGTACAATTTAACTTGAAAATATAGTGTCTAAGTGTACATTTAATTTGAAAATTATTTTAATAACATTGAAAATTGTTAATAAAGTTTAGAAATTTCAAAATAGTTAATATGTACATACATTTTAACTTGAAAATAGAATCTAAGTGTACATTTCATTTGAAAATTGTTGGACAATAAAATTGAAAAATGTTAGCAAACTTCGAAATAATTTGAAAATTGTTTTAAAACAACTTTGAAGCATAATTTGAAAATTGTTAGCAACTTTGAAATAATTTGAAAATAATTAAAAATATGTTCATATCTTAACATGAAAATAGAATATAAATTTACATGTTTCATTTGAAAATTGTTCTAATTTAACTTTGGTTTAAAGCCACTTGAAAATTGTTCATTTAACATAAAAATTGTTGCAAACTTTGAAATTTAAATAACAAATTGATGAAATAAATAATAATACAATTAAAAATAAATATGAAACAAATTAAATTATGAAATTTAGTTAGATTTATTGAAAAATTGTTACTAATTTTGTAAATTATGTAGCATGACATTTAAATTATGATAGCATTTTATTCAATAATTTACCTTGATTATCCTCCATTGGAATTTGTTGCACCAAATGTGCATCTTTTTCTTCTCTCAACCTTGCTCTTTGTTGTCTCATTTGTTCTCTATTGTACTCATGTTCTTTATTGGCATTTTGTTGTCTAGCATGTTTTCTTTGTCTTTTTTTTTTTTTTATTCCGTATCAATCTACAATGAAAACAAACAATTTTTTTCAAAATGTTATAAGAAACAACAATATGCTAGTATGAAATCTTGAAAAATGCCTACAAAGAAATCTTACATGAATCAATCTACAATGAAAACAAACAATTGTTTTTTCAAATTATTATAACAAACAACAAAATGTTAGTATGAAATCTTGAATTATGCCTACAAAGATATCTTACATGTCTAATGAGGTCTAATTCAACAATATGAAAATGACAAATCTCTAATTCAACAAGATCAAATTCACAAATCTCTAATTCAACAAGATCAAATTGATAAATCTCTAATGAAAAAAAACTAGAAATGAGGTAAATTGTTTTTTGTGAATCCTTGTTTGTTAGTTATATACAGGCTCGTTGTTGTTTTTCGGAGGGAAGGGTAGTTGGAAACATTAATTGTTGCCAACTCCTTTCACGCGTTCACCTCGGCTGCTTTATATATTTTTTTTACACGGACAAACCCTCCATCAAGCCTATTTGACAGACCCTCGATCGAGCAAATACCTCGATCGAGGTCTTGTTAAACTCTTGATCTAGGTATCGTTAAACCCTTGATCGAGGTTCTGTTAAGCCCTCGACTGAAGTATTTAAAAAAGCTTGATCGAGCAAATAGCTCGATCGAGGGCTTAAAATATAGGCAGAAAGCACCTTTCTCAGCAGAATGGAATGTTTGTCTGCCTTCCACAGAGTTAAACTATGTCATTAAATGCTCATTAATGAGCAGACTTGATACCATTGGATTCGTCAATGAATTTTCTATCCAAATACATAAATTTTATAAATTTTTATCTTCATATGTCTTTTGTTTTTAAATTTTTACTAACACTTGCCCTAAAAAACCATGACGACAACTTCGATTGAACTCAAAGATAAATCCACAACATTCAAAATACACATCCAAAATTTTTGAAAAAATACACAAGTCCCAGATAAATGCGTCCTCTTTAAAAGGGTATTTTTAGTTTTGAAAATTATGGAAAAAATCAAAAGATTTCGTGCACACACACACATGTGTGCAAAATGCGACTTAAATATTCATTGGTAAGTTTCGAAAAATAATAATAAATACACTTTTCGAGAAAAATTAAAAGAAAAATATGTAAGCCCTAGTGCATTCTATCTAAATCATGTTCACATATTTCATTTTTAAAATTATTACTTTAACATTAAATTATTGTGCTCGTACACAAACTACTTGTTAATTGCTCTTCAAATTTTTAAGTACACATGTTTCATTAAATGAAAATTCGACACGATATATGGAATTGGTATATTTTGAAAAAAATATCATTGGAAAGCCAACATAATTCTCTACATTTCGTTTTTCAACCGCATGTCAAAATTCATGTGGCAAGTATGAGTTTCGAGGGCTTCAATTTAATATAGTGGTAAAATTTCTGTTTTTCACCGTCATATTTGGCCAAAAAGAATTACCCATCTTCATGGAATCACCCATATTTTTTTTTGGTACTAAGAGGTGATGATAAAAGTTATTCCTATTGGAATGAGCAGTGTGAAATGCTTATTGAATGATGCATTGCACATGTAGAAATGATGTTGTATAGTTGTGCCATATGTTAAGAGACATTATCTTCTATGCAACTCTTTCTCACAACTTTGTGAGATAACTTACGTTCAACAATGGACAAGTGATTACAACATTGCTATGCATTGAACAATATTAATGAGTAATTTTCTCTTTGTAACATGGTGTTTTGTATTATTTCTCACCTATAGGTGAAAAGGACACTTATCGAGGGGTTATGTAATCCTCAGTAGGAAATTAGAATGGAAAGTAAATTAATATAAGCAAAACTAAACTAAAGAGATTAAATCTTAAACATACATGCAAGATAAACTTGAAAACTAACCGTTAAGAGTAACATGCACCATGTAAAAGAATGGGATTCTATTATTATATAAATATGGGATGATATGATCACACCTTAGTATCCTTGTTGAAGGTGAAGGGCCTTTTCAACTGATTCAAGGGAGAGTGCATGGGTATCATTTACAACCCCAACTCTAGCCAAGTGCCAAATGGGAATTCCCTTAATGGTGAAAGTAGAAAGGAAGAGGGGGCTTCTTTCATTCTCTCTAGTGAAATCGAGTAGCATAATCATGCTTTTAAGATATAAAGATGAATGGATTTGAAATTATGGCCATGAGAGTTGTGATTTTATAGGCACAAGAGTGGTTAAAAAGAGATCTAGATCTAGTATGTATGCTCTCCATTTCATAGATAATTTGCCAAAACATCAAACGTAACTTTGAAATTTTTATCACCATCTAAATTTCGTAGATAATTTGCCTAATTTGGAGGTGGTCCTAATTGTCAAGAAGACACAAAATCAAAGAACATGTTCTAGAAATAAACATGTTGATTCATGAATGATTGTGATAATAAGGTAAGGTCATCTTTGCAAGTCATTGTGGTGCTCCTTTTTCTCAATTCGTGACAATCAAACACCACACACTTCTTGTAATGTACCCAACCACCCCTACAACAATGTTCAGGTGATGGGGTACAACCTTTGTCCACTATCAAGGCTATGAGGCACCCTAATTCACTTCTAAAATTTTCCTTTAATTGCGCCGAGAGGCGCTCTACAGCCCAGTATGAGGGAGATCTTGTAACGTTTGTCCATGTTTGTCCATATTCTCGGCCATAAACAAAAAATAATAATATAAAGTAAAAGGTATTAAATATTATGTCGGCCATTAATGTAGAAACATACGAAGTTAAAAAATTATTATACTGGATATTACAAAGTAAAAAGTAATAAATATTATGTCGGCCATTAATGTAAAAACATAAGAAGTTAAAAAATATTATAGTGGATAAGAAGTTAAAAAAATATTATAGTCAGCTATAGCTGATAGTAAAAGTAAAATTATAGCCGACATAAAATAAAGAAGTAAAAAAAATATTATGGTGAATATGTAAAGTATAAACATAATATTATTCCCGACATAAAATAAAGAAGTAAAAAAAAAAATATAACCAACATAAAAACTAGAAATATAAGAAGTAAAAATGATATACCTAGCCAAGGTTTGCACCTCAAGAGATTTGATCCCTCTCGACGCTTGATAGAGCCTAGGATTTGGATCTAGGCTGGTTAAATCAAAAATCATTTTGTGGCTAAATATCATTAACATATGCTAAAGCAAGGTACAACAGCCTTGATTGTCTAATTAGCATGCCAAATAAATGTTCTACCACGTATATGCTCCTAACCATGATAATTTCATTCCATGCACTTAACCATAAAATATTTAAAGGCATTTAAATGCATAACAAAACACATAAATGACATTTCATTCACACAATTATAAACTTGCACATTCAAGGAACTTATATTTATGAAAAGGTCCACCAACTAGCTGCAAGTGAAGGACGTTCCTCCCAACCTTAGAAACTATGTCACACTTATCCTTTTTGTGATAGAGTCCACCCCCAATCTGGGGCTATCAATCTAGAAGGGTCAAATTCCAAGCTCTTCTACCCAACCACAACTCATTCAACCCTATAATGTAAAACCCCCTCCATAGTTGTCCCAATCCATTATCATTCCTCACCCATCAACCTTCACAACATAGGGAGTGGGATCCCCTTCTCTACATCACAGTTCCTTGGGCTGTCGCCATTCCCTTCTGATGCTCTAGCATAGGTTGGCCAGGGAATCTCCATGCTAGAACTTTAGTGACCTCAACTACAAGACATGTTCCTCTCACAAGGGAACAATGCCTATTAGCACTCATTTCCAAGGGTAATTGGCATGAGTAGGTATGGGAACTCAAGATTCCTCTCTCCTTTTTCTGTGATGTACCAGCCAAAGCCTAAGTTCGAATGATGGAGTGAATGACTAAATGGTGGAATGATGGAATTCTCAGTCCAATCCCCACATTCTATATGCATGGTTTCCACTATCCATGTGGCTACTAATGAGGAGGCCACTTTCCCCCATTTAATCCCTTCTTAAGATATTAAACAAGGGTTAATTATGCCATGTTCTATAATTAAGGTTTATGAACATTTGGGTAAATTTGCTAACTAAGGTTGACAAGTAAGCATAAGGACTTAGGTTAATATAAACTAGGGTCATCTCCCCCCTAGCCCCATTTCACTTCTCCCACTTGCGGAATCATAACCCTCCTTCTCTTTTATGTTTTTCTTCATTGTATTTATCATGGATTTTTATATTATATTCAAACTTAGATATTTACAATGTATTTGGTCATCTGAAACCATTTGTGTCCAACTTCTATTATTTAGATCATTATATAAATAATTACAACATCAAGTAAAAACCAAGATATTACACTTTTAGTGTTATCTATGAAACCACAAAAGTAAAGGAGTTACATTACTTAACAATATGGCATTATGTGAATAAGCCAAATATTGCACATATTCCACACTTTGAAATATAGACTGTTGGAGAAAAATGTGGAGAACATTGAGCTAATGAAGTTTCAATGCTTTTGAAAAAGCATTGTGCTTCCATTTTATAACCACTTCTGATTCAAAAATAAAACTTGGTTCTTGGGTGATATCTGAGGTCATGGTTTGGAAGGTCAAATTGCATAAAAAGCATGGTTGAAGTTTGAAAGGAGAAATAAAGTTGCATTTCATCTCGTAGCTTAAGAATACAATGTAACAATAACTAGTATGATAGTAAGGAGGAGCTGCTTTAGAAAGTTGGAACTTTCGATCTTTCAATCTTTACTCTGGGATCTTTTCAATCTCTACCTTGGGATCATCATAATTAGTATGGTTAGTAAGCACAAACCAAGGAATAAATATCAACCATTTCCCAAATTTCATTAAAATTGGTAGATCAAAAAAATCTTCCACTCCAAGACACAAAACCATTACACAAAACTATTACAGAGTCCATGATGACACCAGGGAAAAAGTTAAGCACCATGCACATTGTTGCCTACCAGCAAACCTGCCATTATATCCCAAAAAAACAGAAAAAGTAGGGGAACATTCATTAGCTTCAATAAAGGTGCCCATAAACGTCCTCGGAGCTACCAGACGGAGAAGAGGAAGGTGCAACGCCACTATGAATACCAAATTCTTGTGGCTGAAACTCATCAAGCAGTTTTTCGTCATCCACATTCTCTTCGGGAAATGCTCGAGTCTTCTTAACATTGAACTTCAGTAGTCCTTCAAGTAATGCTACAGTCTTTTCGATATCCCTCAATCTCTGCTTGAGAGACAACCCCTTGGTTGTAGCGATCTTCCGAAGCTCCACCTGCTCGCTGCCCTCCATGCCTTCCTTCCGTGAAATGAACTTGCGAATGGCAGCGGCATAGGCTTGCTTGGTCCTCCGAAGGGTATGCACCCTCTATACGAACACCCGGTGAGTGATAGCCATCACTCTCGCTCCTTATCACCACGTAGGTATGAGTATAGCTGGCCGCAGAAGGGCGCACAGCAGTCTCTGCTTCCCTTTTCTTATTTGCTGCAGTAGAGGAGGACTTATTTTCAGCAGACTTTAACCTTTTTGACGGCAGCAGATCGCGCAGGGACCTTTGAGGAGGACGCTCTCTTTCTCGGTGCCATTCCCAGTGATCGCTGCACCAAGAAAAAGAGATTGATATTCAAGCAATGGTGCCTTGTAACTCCCCGGGCCAGTACATATAGGAGAAGACCAAACGGTGAAACTTCTCTCACAAGCCTCATCTCCTTAATGATCGCCGTCAAACAGGGATGTGTCATATAAGTAACTCTCACAACCAACAAAAAAAAAATTACATTCAATCTAATACATCTTACTGACAAGCTATCATCATAGATGATCCAGCCCTTCAAACAAAAAGAGCCGATCAAGAGTACCAAAAAAGCCATAGAATCAAACATTAGCATAGCCACGATAAAATGTCTATACTATCTAATGTGAGAGTGCGCTTAAAGCACAGAGTATGAGCCAGACTCAACCATCAAATTTGAAGCAAACTCATCAAAAAAGATAAGTCCATCCATTGGACTAGCCAGACTCAACCATCAAATTTGAAGCAAACTCATCAAAAAAGATAAGTCCATCCATTGGACCAATAGCCATCTTGGAGAGAGTGTCCACCTGTGTATTCAACTTCCTGTAAACATGATCAAACGTAATCTCTGAAAACTCTTCAATCAATGAGAGGATCATGTTCACCCAATGTTCCAGATGTAGTGTTTTCATCTAAACAAGATCATCTGCCCCAATCAATGGCAACCTTTGAATCACCATAAATTTTGATTCTAAAATTACCTCTTTTTATGGTGAACCACAATAGGCCCCAAAAGACCATAAATTCCTCCTTTGTATTGCTACTCTTACAAACAGCCATCCTAAGGCAAATTTGATGATCCTTTTTTATATTTAAGATCATCCCTGCTCTGCTTAATCCGTCTTTAGCAGCCCCATCAAAGAAGCCTGTCAAAATGTTTTCGGTGATCTCCGGAACCTAATAATTCTTTGCTTTGGATTTTGTTTGAAGGTAACGTAAACTAAGTACTCTGAGGCTCACATGGTAGGATGAAGGCTTAATATCTTCAAAAACACAATGATTGCTAGCTTTCCATACCTTCCAAATGGTAATCAAAGCCATAATTTTAAATTTTACCTTCGAATGGAACCATTTAAAGACACACTTCCTTAAATTATGGTTGTCCCATTCATCCTTGTGCTCGAGTTTAGCTTTCAAATCCTGTCAAAACACTCCGAAGAAGCTGCATTGATAAAATAATTGAATGACACTCTCAACATCCGAAAAACAAAGCACACATCTACCAAATCCCAAAAATCCATGCTCGAGCAGATTATCCCAGGAAAGGATTTTATTTTTCATACATAGCAATAGGAAACATTTTATTTTAAGTGGAATTTTCCTCTTCCACAGTTTCACATCCCACCGACTTATGGAGAAAGTTCCCTCCTGATCAATAATAGCCTCATAGGCTTTCTTTGCTGAAAGTTTCCCATTGGCATCTCCTTAGTCCCATACTAGCAAGTCCACACTCTTTGACAACACAATCCCAACTTTGTTCATTAACATGATAAAATTGTTCCATATCTTCTGTACTTCATCTGATAATCCCAGGTCGCTAGTTTGATACCAATATGAAACATATGGCTCGCCATTGCCCTTCCTTCTAACTTGAGCCAAAACATGAATATTTTTACTGTGTAACTGAGAAATCAACGCCTTGGACAACCTAAAATCATCAACAACTCCCACAAAAGGGTCAATCCTGAGAAAGATTTGCACTCCATTGCCCACTCTCCAACTTAGCCAACTTCCCAATAAGGGGAATGCTTTAAGAAACCCTTTCCAAATAATGGAAGAATTTGCTTCAATTATCCTGGACTGCCGCAAAGACTAATCAGTAAACCTTTTATGTATTTTTCCTTAACTATTCTACTCCACAGTCCCATGTCAAACAAACACCTCCATAAGCTTTTGGCTCACAAGTCTTACCTAAACCACTCGAGTCTTTTAATGCCCCATCCACCCAATTGTTTTGGAAGAGCTAGGCTCTGCGAGGAAGACAAATGGAGCTCAGTAATCTGGTTACCTCGAGACCATAAGAAATGAAAGATATCTTTCTAAATGTTCATTATCAGTGACATGGGGACTAAAGACAGAGAAAACCAATAGACATGAATACTTTGGAGAACTAAGTTTACCGGGACAAGCCTTCATCTGAGAGATAGCCAGTGGTAAGTCCAGTTTTTAATCCTTCTATAAACCTTCTGTAATAACCAATTCCAATCATCTACTCTATAACAATTTGGCTTCAAATGAAAACCAAGATACTTTAACACGTGGTCAAGTTTGTCCACTCTATAGGGGAGTAAGCCTCTAATATGCTCACAAATCCCTGCTTCAGGACTATTATGAAGAAACATGGATTTTTCAGAACTTACCAACATCCCTGTTGCTTTGTAGAAATGATCAATAATATCTTTGTAATACTGTCGCTATGCAACATTGCCCGGTTCTAACAGAAGCACATCATCTACAAAAAGTAAGTGAGTGATAGACAGAGATCGAGTAATCTTGATACCTTTTATCTTCTGCTCCTTGTTTGCTTTGTTAATGATGAGTCTACTTAAACCCTCAATGACCAAAATGAATAATAAAGGAGATAATGGACACCCTTGTCTTAATCCTTTGCTACAACCAAAAAAATAAGTTGGGGTTCCATTAATCAAAATATCATAAGAGGTCGTGCTAATACAAGCCACAATCTAGTTTGTAACCTCAATTGGAAGCCCAATCTGAATCAACATAAACTTGATAAAATACCAATCCGCGCAATAGTAATATTTAACTAAATCCATTTTCAAAATAAAAGCTTGTAAATGTTTTAATTTCACTGAGTGAAGACATTCCTATGAGATCCCAAACACATCTAGTATTTGTCTATTTGAAAGGAAACCAAATTGCTCAAGTGAAATGTAATTATCCAAAAACGGCTTAATTCTATTGGAAATAATCATGGTAATGATTTTATAAACTAGGTTGCACAAGGATATTGGCCTAAAGTCATTGAAAGACTCGGGCCTGTCCTTTTTATGGATCAAAGTAATAAAGGTGGTATTGAGGTTCTCAGGAATGAGTTCTTTCTTTCTGGACTCTTCAATGGCCCCAAGCAGATCCTATCCCGCAATATAAAAAAAATGAAAGAAGAATTCCACAGTCAAGCCATTCAACCTAGGAATTTTATCTTTCATGAAGTTTTTTAACACCTCCTTTACTTCTGCTAGTTCCACCATCTTGCCAACTTTCCTTCCCTCTTTAGGATTGGAAAACCTTGGATACATCTTTAAGACTTTTAATTGATCTTCCAAATTGTTAGAAGGATTTTGTTTGTATATATTACCAAAATGTAATACAACATCCTCTTTTAGAGCATTTTGATAAGTTAGGAGGACTCCCTCATCACTCCTCAATTCCCAGATTGAATTGATATTCTTTAGGTGGGAAGTAAAATGTTGGAAATTTTTTGTGTTGCTATCCCCTTATTTTATCCAAATTGCTATGCTTTTAAGCCTCCATGTGGCTTCATTCTATGCCAATATCTTTGCTCTATCACGCTCCAAATTGATCAATTTAATCTTTCTTTCTTCTGAAAAAAGAACCTCATTGACCATGATTTCCAATTTTGCAATCTTGTTTTCAATACCTGCCAAGTCTTTCACATTCTCCTTCTTTTTGTCTCTGTCCCATTTCATCACTTCAACTCTTAACAGCTTCAGCTTCTTGATTAAGCTCTGATTCAGAGAAGAAGTGATCTGCTCTAAATAAGATAACTAACAAATTTTCACAAGGGAGCAAAACTTAGGCTCAACAAGCCAAGTTCTATTGAACTTAAAGGGATATAACGTAAATCTAGAATCATAATCCAGCTGGAGTGCAATAGCTTCATGGTCAAATACACTAGTTGGAATAGACGAAGATCGAAATCTACCCATCACTGAAATCAAGGGCTCAACCATCAAAAACCTGTCGAAACTCTTAGCGCTACCGTGTCTGCCTGAATGCCCATTAGAATAGGTAGGAGTCAAAGTTGATGGGTGAACATCAAACAATCCCACCTTCTCAAATATGTATTTGAAGTAAGGAGCCAATGGATCGTTGATAAACTTTGATCCCCATATTTCATCCGAAGATAATGTCAAGTTAATATCTCCTTAAAAAATTAGGGAGGAATAAGCTAATAGACCAATAGCCACAACTCTATCCCAAAAATTCTTCCTGTGGCTGTTAGGACCATAAATGTTTAAGATATTGAGAGGCCACTCCAAAACCCTAGTATGGCCTTCAATTTTAATACCTGCAATAGTGTAAAATGAAGAAAAACTAGCAATGACTGGGTTCCATTCCACTAATTATCCACTTGATAACCCATTTACGTTCACTCCGAAGCACTTCCACGTGGGTTTTAGCATTAGGAAGAAATCACCAACAATATCCCCAGTTGACATGGTCTCCTAGAGAAAAACAATATCTGGACCAATCTTGTCTAATAATCTCTTAAAGGTAGTTCTTTTGGGCGAACTGCTAATCCATCTTATGTTCAAAGACAATCATAAGCATTATGAAACCCCCTGATGGGGCACACCTTCTCTAAGATCCCCTACATCTTCAATGATGGGAGAGTCAAAAGATAAGGCCAACACAACTAACATGATAGAATAGACATTAGGGTTAACCCATTTGGAATTCTCTGATAGTTCAGTCTAAGGCTTATGTTTAGTTTTCTTGCGGGATGTCACATTTTGAAATATGATTTAAGCTATACGGATGGACTAGTCATCAGAATCCCTTGCTTCAAGAGCCCCAACATAAGTGGTGAACGGTATTTTTTCAGGGCCCTCTAATGGAGGAGGAGAAGGTTCCTGAGAAAAGTGAGATGGTTCTTGAATCCCCATCCAAAGGGGAGGAGGACAAACATATATCGAAGGGTCACGAATCACAATCAATAGAACCCTTGGTCACGACCGTTGTTCTAGAGTCGAAGCTAGGTTGAGGGCCTAAATCAAACAAAGTGGAAATAGGATTTCCCTCCCACAAAGGCTATGTGTCAAGAAGGGAACATTCCAATGGGGGGAATATAATTTTTTGTGTCGGGGGTTTGTTTAGACCACAATTTTCCTTTGACTGCTCCGATAGAGACATAGATCCCAAAATTTCATCTCCAGAGAGAAATAAAGGGAGGAAAGTATGAAAATTAGCCATAAAATGCAGAATAGACTCCCCATCCAGATGTAGTGGAAATGAAATGTTCTCCCCCAAGTCAGACGACTCCCCATGTGATGAAGAATCATCTTTGTCTCCACCGTAATCCTGTGTACAAGAATAACTCAGGTGACATGTTCTATGACAAAGAAAACATTGAAAATCCACCTTCCAGTAATCTATCCTTTGGATGAAAGTACATTCATCCCAACGAACTTCAAAACTCTCTCCAATAGACCTTCAGCCATATCAAATTCAACTAAAATTCTTGGCATTCTCCTATCATTTTCCATGAGCATCGCTTCTTCCACCATGATGAAGTTCCCAATAGAGTTACCCAGGTCCAAGAAATCCCTAAAATTCCAACAATGCAGGGGCCACCCGACAATAGAATCCATAAATCCTTTCTCACAAGCTTCTCTTTCCAAGGATTAAATAGTGAATGCCAATTGCATAAAACAAGAGATCCAACCCCAATAAACTAGTATTTGGACGCAATAACCTATTTGCTTTCTTTGGACAGGAAGTGAAAATATATCCAACTGTTAACCAACATGATTACCCTCGGCACATGATGAATCAACGACTTCCAAGAATGGGTGATCCAATCCAAAATCTCCACTCTGCTCATCTATTTTAGGAAACCAATCAAGTTTAAATAAATGATTAAAGTGTTTGGAAATCGAATGGAGCCTCTAAGGTTTTATCCTCTGACCCAATAATGATCGTGTCCATGTAAATGGAAGTGCTAAATGTAAATATGGACAAATATCAACATACAATGAATAAAGAAGACACATCAAGCTTTTAAAAATTAGAAATAGGAAAAAAAGATATGTATTAGGTGTTTCAATGATAAAGTGCTAGCATAGTGACTGACCTTGTGGTTGGTGAATACTTGGTAGGCCACAAGTTAAGGGTTACAAATAAGTAATAAGTTAAATATGTTACTTGTTTTTTGCCACGAAGCCCTTTATCCATGCATCAACTAAGAATTATCCATGCATCAACTACCAATTATTTTTGAATGAATGCCATAAAATCAATATGGACAGTATACTTGTCTCATCCTGAAAAGCATAGATACTAGTCCAACCCAAATGATAAGATATAAACACCTATAGGTGTAAACATTAAGTTAGACTTTGTGTTATGTATGAAAAAACTTCATTTTAATCCTTAACCTTTATAAAGTATTATCCAACTTTTTTTCAAATCCTTTTTTAATGAGAACATTTTTTTTTCAATGTGGTTCACAACCTTGAATAGGAGTTGCTACATACATGGGAAGAATTCATAAGGGGGCCATTCGAAGGGGCCTTACCCTGTTGGATCTGATTACGAATCCTAACCCGATGGGGACATCAAGTGAGGCCCTTCTATATCAATGCATAGCCACCCAGGGATTTGACCTTGAGACCTTCTGCTTACAACTCACATCTCTCAACCACTTGAACTTAACCTATGTTGCAAATGAGAATATTAATTTACATGAAGGGTTAGTTAATAATTTACCAATATATATTTTTCATAAATATTATGCTTGAGCAAGGTTTGCTAATCTTTCCGTTAACTATTTTTTAATGAGAATGTTAATCTTGAGGAAGGGCCAAATAGTCCTTCTTTAGGAACTCCATATATGTGTATAATATGTTCAAAGAAGGGTCATTTTACACTTCGTCTAACTCTCCCTTGACAGAAACATTAAACTTGAGGAAGGGTTGGATGATCCTTAATTGACCCTTCCACATGTTACCCCCTGACAATAATGCAATACTTAAGGAAGGGTCATTCCCCACTTCCTCAAGCTCCCCATCAACAATGAATACTCTACCTTAGAAGGGTTTGGCTATCCCTTTCCATGGACCCCACTAAAAGTAAATATTATGCTTGAGGAAGCATTGACCAATGCTATGCCAATGAAAACTTGAGGAAGGGTTAATTGAGCCTTCCCTAGGATCCCCATCAACAATAATAATAAAGAAACAAATTGAATAATGGTCAGTCAACACTCCTTCAAGCTTAGAGTTCACTTCGATTAGATGTTGGAAAGGTGCTATATTCTTTCTATGAGGGCTACCTCAAGTGAAACTAGTCACTAGTTGGTGGGGGAGAGGGTTGAGGGTGACTTTATCCTCCCCTTTCCCACCCACTACCCCCAACATCCACTCAACAATTTATGGAAAGGTATACTCAAGCCATTGGGATTTAGGGAAGTGCCACCCAAAAAAAATTGGGTATGTTTCTAGTTGTTTTTTGTGCTTTTTAGCCAATGGTTTTTTGAACCAATGTAATATTATCCTAGTTGTGGGTTTAGGGTTGTAATCTAATTCAAGTTAATGAATTATGGTTTTGGATGATTTTGAATACCTTAACATTTTATTATGAATGGTCAGTTTAATATAATGAAGAAGATAGAGGTGTGACTCATGCTAGTTTCCTTGATTAAGGGATTCTAGCGTAAATCTGTCTATTGTCTATTTTCCACTGTTATTCATATCTTGCTTAAAATCTATATGCCTTTCTTTACTTCCATAGGATTAAAACTTATATTTGGAATTAGAGTGACATTATTTGCTTGAGAGGGACATCCCTAATGCTACGGTTTTTCATCTCATTCTTGATAGAAAAAGATCATCTTAGGTCAGAGATAAACTTGGTTTCAGTGGGAGCTTCATGGTAATAAATATTGGATGATAGGGAATGGTGAGTAGTTCTAGAATCAAGATTAAGAAATTTAATAATCATAGATTCGAGCTATAGAAGATGAATGTGGAAAATATTCAAATAGATAGAGAGTAGTGAATTGTTGTGGATCTAGTTACACAACCAACTTGTATGTTGAAAGAACACTAGAAGAAGTAGGAGAGAAAGGAAAGAAGTATTATCCAACTGTACCTCTCAAATTCAATGTTGTTTATTGTCTCCAAAGAATATAGCACAAAGAAGTCATGGTATATGTTACGGAGTTTGTATTAGTAAAAGTCCTTGGTAAACAAAATTTCCTTAAAAAGGAATATATAACTCCGAAAGATGAATGATGATGACTGTATGATAGAGCATCTTAATGGCTTCAACACTATGGTAAATCGTGTGTAAATAATGATCCCTTGTAATCTATCAATTCGATTTGATTTTTATAAACACTTGTGAATAAAAAAAATATAAATATAAATTACATTCATCTAGCAATGAGCCAATGCTCCCTATGACCACTGAATATACATGACATTTATATAACAAAAGTCAATAAAATATAAATTACATCATTATGACAATCATTAATTATTATTTATACCCCAATTAAATATAAATTACATACAACATTAAAATATATGGTACCCTTATGTAACCATTATATAATGCTTATTCTAAAAAGACAGAGGATCATATAACAATAATTGATAACTCAATAACAAATGTAATTTGAACTTCATTGATATAAACCATATATTCACATAGAAATTATTATGTCCCCGACAGGGGATATATATATATATATCATCCAAACCCCATTAATTTGTCCCTAGGGTTATCAGGGGAGGCAGGTGCGAGAGGGATTATCTTGATCCAGGAGGAAACAAAGTTATATCCTATGCATGGGGGCTCCACAAGAAAACCAACAACGAAGAAGAATGGTTAGCACTCTATCTTTCCATGGAAATTATTTCAACTCTCAACATCAACAGACTCAAGTTTTTTGGAGACTAGAGACACGCCATCCAAAAAAAGAGGGCAGGGACACTTAAAGGAAATTCGAGATGCAATAGAATGAAAAGGAGGATCAAATAGATAACCTCCTCCTTTGAGACACTCTACTTCCACATACTCATGGAAATCAACAACCAAGCTAATGAAGTTGCTAATCAAGGGGTTAATATCCCCATTGGAGTTATAAAATATGGGACAACAAAAATATTATAAAAAATCATGCTTATATGGGACATGTTCCAGGTGTAGTGGCTTTGCATTATTGATCAGCTGCATCCATGAAAGCGGGGAGCATGAATTTGGGAGGATGTCAGTAGAAATGCAGAACTTCAAGTACATAACATATCAAGTAGATAGTGCGAAGGAAAGCAAAACAATAGCATTTGTGAAGTCACATGTAATATAAGTTTGCATACTTTCATATTGTACATGTTGAATTTATACATATATATTCAAATTGTAAATGTCATGTTGCATTAATGCCCTTGGTTTTGTGGCACCAGGTACAAATTTGTGATTTCATGAAGGAATTCTACAAAAAGATCAAGCAGTATGTACAATATGTCCATGTAGAACGATGGCAAGATGAACAATACAGACAGTGCAGGGACACCTATCCCAATGGAACAATATTGTCAGTTGTGGACTTTGCTGAAAACTACACCCTGCAGCCACATAATGACATTCAAAGTCAATACTTCCATTCAGACCAAATTAGCATAATGGTCCATATCACGTATAGGCATGCACCAAAGAGCAACAATGACATGAGGATAATATTGAAAGAGACCAACTTCTACATTGGTGATGAAAGGTGCCACGACCCGCATTATGTGCAACATTGCTTCATAATTTTCTATGATCAGATGAAGGAGAGAGGTATACGGATGGATCATCATTGGATATGGTCAGATGGTTGTGCAGGCCAGTTCAAAAATGCACGTGTATTCCATTGGTTGATTATTTTGCACAAGACTTATGATGTGCTGCATATATGGAACTATTTTGAGACCGAGCATGGAAAGGGAGAACATGATGGGGATGGAGCATGTCTCAAAAATTCCCTACGAAGGGAGGAGATGAGGTGCATGGAAAACCCTCATAATTGGGATGCAGAATCCATAGTTCAATGGTGCTCTGCAAAAATGTTAGATCGAAACATAAAGCGTCATAGACCAACAGGTAGAGGACATGTTGTCAGAAATTTCTAGCATGTGGTTGATATAGATTGCTCACGTTCTTATAGTTGTAGTACTGTACAAGGGAATCGTGGATTTCATTTAGTTCAGAATCGTGGATTTCATTCACTAGTACTGTACTGTACAACCCCTTATTTGAAATATGGATGTGAAAAATTTCTTTCTTTTGCGGGCCTTGTAGCAGCGATGAGTGGTATCAGTGTGAATCAACAACTTGGGTTGATGAATGGGATCATGTATAACTTGCACTAGACCCACGTGTAGTTGTTGAAACAATCCAGTAAGAGGAAGGCGAGTCTTCTATTTCGAATGACTATGATCATATATCTGATCTTATACAACCATGCAAACATTTCTTCATTCATATCTCGGTTCCCTTTTTTTTTTTTTAATTAACCATGTTATCAAACCACTACTTGTTGGAATTTGACCGTAAAATGCATTTTTGTTGGACACATTTACACAGTTGTCACCCCGACAGATAGTGTAATTGGAACGAATTATTGGTTGGCACGATGCATCTAGGGGAAGCAAACCCTCCTCGCATTATTAACTGATATTGAAGGCATTACCTTTTCGACTGTCTCAATGGTTGTTTAGGGAGAATATCTTACAGTAGATAGAAATGCACCAAAGAGCAATGGATACACATACATGGATTATAGACCAGGTTCATGGGTGTATCACTTTCGCACTTGATCCTTGGTACAAACATCCAACTATAAACAATGTTAACGAAGTCATCAAACAAGGTATGCTACTTACTACCTCATGCAGGGCACAAGAGGTTGTTTAAGACAATAAAAACATAGAGGATACATACGGCCTAATTGATCGAGGTACACAGTATAGTCCTGTGCTTGTTTATTCATTCATGTCTAATGTTATTCATGTTAGATAGTTTATTTCTTTTTATGTTAGTTTATTTCATGTTATGTAGATCATGTTATCTTATATCATTTATTTAATGTTTAAGTTAATATTACAATACATTGATGTTTTACACCATTATATGCTTTACACCAATCACTCCAATTCAAGTTTCCATCCCTTTAGGAAAAATTCACATGCATAAACAAAACTTTAAAAATCATCTTACATAGCATATATACAACAGAGGAGAGCACTCTAGGGAAGAAACATAAGTGATCCACGCACTAGCAAAGTGATCCACTTGTAGAGTACATATGTACATATGTAAGGAAATCCCATCAATCCATCTCCAATCCTCCAAAAAGGAAACCATAACACCATATGCTATCTAGGGATTGTGTCCTCCTCTATAATACACATTGCTCCATGTGTATTGTAGGGTGTTATCCCACCAAGTGAATAATCCATGTGGCCATCATGCAAGGTGTCTTCCATCGAGGCTAGAGATATTAATTGCTCAAGGGAATAATGCTAAGCCAATGACAATATGACGTCTGACATCCATTGAGAACGTTATCACAAGTGTGCATATCAATCACATAACATCTCTTGTGATACAATACATCTCAAACCATTCAAGGGATAAAGCATGGCTTTATACTTTGTAATACTCACATTATCTACGACTCTTGAATCACCCTCAAGAACTTCCTACATTAAGGCATCACACCTCTCTAATGAATAAGTATAATGTGCATGGATGAAGTCAATCTCATCATCACACCTGTCCTCCTCTGTATAATTGGAAGTCTCATGGATGGAAGAAGTAAATGATATAAATATATTGGGTGCTACAATCACCCCTACATGCTCCTAAGCCACTAGATCAATAATGTTGACATTCTCCCTGATCACGAGAGGAAATACTAATAAACTGAAATATATCAGGATCACACTATACATATTGGAAGCTAGATATACATGTTCCTTGTAATAAATAGAACCTAATATAGCTTAAAGACCCTGATCTAGCAAATGATATAAATATATTGGGTGCTACAATCACCCCTACATGCTCCTAAGCCACTAGATCAATAATGTTGACATTCTCATGAACTTCCTACATTAAGGCATCACACCTCTCTAATGAATAAGTATAATGTGCACGGATGAAGTCAATCTCATCATCACACCTGTCCTCCTCTGTATAATTGGAAGTCTCATGGATGGAAGAAGCAAATGATATAAATATATTGGGTGCTACAATCACCCCTACATGCTCCTAAGCCACTAGATCAATAATGTTGACATTCTCCCTGATCACGAGAGGAAATACTAACAAACTGAAATATATCAGGATCACACTATACATATTGGAAGCTAGATATACATGTTCCTTATAATAAATAGAACCTAATATAGCTTAAAGACCCTGATCTAGCCCTAGAAACCAGAAAAAAATAAATCTGGCCCTCGAAATCCTAATGTGGACCTAGAACCCTAGACACCTAATCTAGAATACTTATATATCCCTAGAGACGTAACCTATCCCTAGAGACCTAATCTAACTTATAGACCCTGATCTAGCCCTAGAAAATAGACAAAAACAAATCTAGCCTTGGAGAGCCTAATGTGGACCTAGAACCGTGGAGACCTAATCTAGAATAATTATCTATCCCTAGAGACGTAACCTAGACCCAAACACGTAATATAGCCATATAGAACCTGATCTAGCCCTAGAAATCAGACACAAACAAATATAGCCATGGAAATCCTAATGTGGACCTAGAACCTTGGAGACCTAATCTAGAATACTTATCTAGCCCTAGAAATGTAACCTAGCCCTGGAGACCTAATCTAGACATATAGAACCTAATTTAGCTTATAGACCTTGATCTAGCCCTAGAAACCAAACAAAAACAAATCTAGCCCTGGAAAGCCTAATGTGGACCTACAACCTTGGAGACGTAATCTAGAATACTTATGTATCCCTAGAGATGTAACCTAGCCCCATATACCTAATCTATCCATATTTCCCTAATCTAGCTTATAGACCCTGATCTAGCCCTAGAAACCAGACAAAAACAAATCTAGAGACACCTGGCACCCTGTGGCCATTCAGGGACCCTTTGAGAATTTGATCCACGGGCATGAAAATCGAACCGGTGATCGGAACAGGGTTCTGTCAGCTCCCACACATGCATATGGCTAGTGTGTAGGTGTTCATGATTTCCATGCACTCCTGGGAGCCTTCAGATTAAAATTGACCCCCTGGTGCAAAATTGGCATGGCCTTCACTAAGCAAAACCCTAGTTCCAAAGATGGCACAATAGCAACGTTCTCAGGAATTTGAGTCACTGTGGGGGGGGCATAGCTAGAACCCGATGTCCCGAATCCGTTGGAATTGATGGATTCATGATCAGAGTCCCGATTTTGGTGCTATGGGAATTTTTTCCAAGCACCCAATGGCCATTCAGGGATGCTTTTGTAATAAGATACCATAAGTTTCAAGCTTTTGTAAAATTTACCACATTTATAAAATGAATGTAGAATTCAAATCTTAAATAACTCACCGCTAATGGGAGTGGGAGATGTGAGGCAGGTGTCCTCAATCTACTGAGCCTCTCAGCAATGCCAACCCACAACAGTTACAACAATCATCTCATGGAAAAAATTAATTGCTTAAATTTATTTTCGTTAATGCATCACAATATTTTCATAAATTAACTTGATTCTCACCGTGAACACCTTCGGCAATGGAGATGAATGGGATTCAGGGCTAGCAATTGGAGTATTTGGTTGGACAAACTACTCCGATGCATCCATGTAGAGATGGGGGGGAGATGTATTTGGGGGGGGGGAGATGTAGTTGCAGGAACTACAGGTGCAACCATTGTAGATGTATCGAGGAATGCTGCAATCGTAGTTACCACAATAGTGGCAGGAACTGAAGAATATAGGGTGGAAGAGGGCATGGTGGTATGGGATGGAGGAGGATGTCGTGGACGATGAACCCCTACCGGTTGTACGATAGGGGGGATCGAACTAAAAGGGATAGGGGGGATGTTGAGGGATGGTGGATGGGAGGGAAGTCTTGAATAAAGGGAGGAGGATGTATACAAGGGGGGTTGTGGACGAAGGGGGGGCGTGGAGGAATGGGGGAGGATAGATAGACGGGGGAGTGTGGACGAATGGGGGAGGATGGATATATGGGGGAGGCATGGACGAATGGGGTAGGATGGATGGAGGGGGGAGGATGGACGGAGGGGGGAGTATGGATGGAGAGGGGAGGCTGGATGGAAGGGAGGGGGGTGACTCATGGGAGAGGGTGGAAAAATGAGACTGAAGTGGGGAGGTGGAATGATGGCACTTGTATATACATTTATAATATCATAGTTTAGTAGACAAAAATAAAATTAAACCATAGTAATTCATAACAATTCAAATTAAAAGCGTGCTTTTAACTACACATTATACTTGTGTGTATGGTGACCCATTGATCCCTAGCGAAGATGGCTAGTCATCGTAGTCTATGAATACCTGTGGACACCAAAATGAATACATGTTATGAACATATTAAACAAGTAATTATTTAGGCAATCAAAATATTCAAAAATATTATAGGAACTATCATCGTGTATGTCATAAATATAAATAAATAAGTAATATAAATGACATAAGTAATAACTATATTGTGTGAGGTACTGAAAATAACTCCGTGTGAGGTGCTGCAATTTCAATTGCAACTACCATTGTTGCGTCTAGGTTGGGAGATCCTACGTTCTCCCATGTGGGCATGTCCACTCTAAATAACTATACATTGAAATAACAATTTAAGTCATACATAACTACTTTAAAATTACTTTACAATTTCTCATGTGATGATTGAAAACTTATTAAAAAAAATGCTAACCTGCTCCATCTAGAAGCCCTCGATTGGGCCAGGGAAAGTGTGCCCGCAATGGGGACAAAGATGTGGCATTGTCCCCATTGAACTAGAAGGCCCAGCATGGATACCACCAGTCACAGGTCTATCCTGAATCCGTCGTGAAGGATTTGCACCCGAGTCTCTATTAGGGTCAACCTATCTTTCGACTATAGTCACTGCTACAAACACTATGTGTCTAAGGATTCCACGTGCAACACTCTTCATCTCCCCCTCGATCTGATCAAGTCTGTGGGGTAACTGAAGTGGCTGGGGAGGGGGGTTGGGCTCACGCCTAGGATCTGGTGGCCCTCTCAGTGTGTTCCTCCTAGAAGAATGTCGATCTTGGACAGAGCCAAGCCCAACACCTTGGAACTCGGTTATGTCAAAATAGTTGACATGTAAACCGAGCACAAACTCAGCCCATAGTTGTCGAGGTAAGTACTATGGAACCTCCATATTATTGCAGGGAGGTTTATCGTAAACCATGAACAACCTCTACATCCAGTTGTCCCTCCAGGGTTGGAAATAACACAAATCCATGTAGACGCATGGATTTATAATGTCCAGTGGCTGTTGTGTTCTTGGATCGGTGAACATACTATATAATTGGGCCTTTGCAATATTCAATGCTTCTATTTCCTCCTTGGAAATTCCTGTGGAATAATATTTCCGCATCCTAGCTCTATAATCGATCATGTTAGTCAATTGGCAATGTGCATGGATGAGGGAGTCAATTGAGCTCTCAATTGAGGTGGAAAGGGACACTCGAGATGGTGTCCCTCTATTTCTTAATTCTCGAGTGTGTACTCTCATTTCATTTAAGTAATGGTTCAAGTCATCTTTCTCCAAATTTTGTTGGGGGTTTCGATTTTGTTGATCATTTTGAGTTTGTTGAGGGTTCAAGATTTGTGTTTTCTTGTGTTCCACCGGAATTCATGTTAAAATTTTGTTCATTCATTGTATAGGTTTAGATTCTTCAATTGAAAAAATTTCAATTATTTTACTAATCTGGGAATTATTAAAAATTTAAAAAACAATAAAAAAATCAATAAAATTACAAAAAAAAAGATCTTACCTATCCAATGCAATGGATGAGAACTTGGTAGATGGATTGATGGAGTTATTGAGTGAAATGGGTGAGTGGGGTGGTATCTTAATCCGCGTATGCGCTGAGTGAACGACTCTTGGATGATTGGAAATGAAATAGGCCACGCTTCTGCCCCCCCTTTTTTTATTTAGTTTAATAAGAGCGTGCACGTACCCTTGGGCACGTTCGCACTAACAACGTGCAGGCTCCTTGGTTCGGTACCGAACCTAAAGGCGTGTGCGCGCTTCCTCAGGTGCATGCACATCCTCATTTTTTTCGCTAGCGTGGCCCCATTTCAATGGTTTTGGGGAGCAACTTTTTGCTCCCACCCACTACTAATATTAAACAATCCATTCCAAATGGTTGTTGGTTAAGAGAGAGAGATGATATTGCATATATATGAATAGGTATGGAAGCTGGTTCTGACGATATAAATCTAGAAATCGAAGGATCCACCATGCATGTGGCCTCCATAGTTTGGTAATGTATTTATTATGTCTAGTGGGAAGATGGAGGTTAGGTGTTTTTTTATTAGGTATTCTTGTAATAGTTTGCGTAGATGTGGATGTTGTGGTGCTTGAGAGGAGTTTATCTTATCTAATGAGGACTCTCTACAATGAGCTATCAATGCAAAGAGTTTGGTTGGATGATCTAAGAGGAGGAGGAGATGGAAGCACAAGCTCCTGCAAAACCCTAGAAAAATAGTTGAGTGAGCATGCTAGACTAGAGCATGCTCTGAAAAGAGAGATCACACACTCAAAAAAAAAATTGTGAAGGGGAACAAATTCAAAATAGAAAATAAATTGAAATACCAAATCACTGACCTGAAACAATGATGAAAGATATTTGGGTGAGAGGGTAGAGTTCAAATAAATAGATATTGTTCTCGTAAGGTAAGGTAAGGTTAGTATAAATCCTCATAAAAATATAACCACTATATTATATGAGTTTCTCCACAGATGGTATTGGCACTTCTATTACTGGATTTTAGATTGTCTCTTCTCGTTAAGGTTAGGAGAAATGTATTAGAAGGATTCTAGAGAAGTTAAGGATACATATTTGGTTGGATGAGAAGCCTTCCAAGCTCCAAAAGTGAAAACGTTGGGCGAATCGCCTCACCCAAAGAAGATTAATGGATAATTTGTAAGTTTTAAACTTGTGAAGAGAAGCAAACCATATATATTATTTTAATAAGAATAGAGATAACACCACAACATTCACATAATACACATATTTACCCTGGAAACCCTTAAAGGGAAAAACCAACAAACCTTAGATTCACACCTCTATTTTTCATTATGATTATTAAACACTCACAATACAATATGTAGGTATTCCACAACATCCAAAATCCTAATTTGTTAACCCATATTAGAAACAGACCCCAAACACTTAACCAAAATTAATTTACAGATTTTTAGGAAAAACAAAAAAATAGCTGAAAAAATTTCAAACTCGCCTTTGGTTCGTATTGATAATGGGATAACACCCATTGTTGATGTTTGCGTGGAAGGAGGAGGGAATCATTTTTCCCCTCCCCCCCTATTTCATCCCTTGATATAGTGCCATGTGTATTTCCCAGCACTCAGATGGTTAGACAAAAAACCCCCCACACACATGCATAGAATATAACACACACCTAACATAATCATCCCTCACCCTTCTTAGGCTTCCTATTAGAGGAATGCATCAACTTCAATTATGGACTAAAGAAGGGCGTTTAATTAAAAGAATGCATTAACGTATATTTAGGTGCGAGGGAACACTTGAAGAGGACCAGATTTGAACTGATGAAAGAGTAGGATTGGATTGTTATTTTGATATAGAATGATGTATTTTTGAACCTCTCAAACTACAAAACCCTAGTGAAGATATTTTTGCACCAGTCTAAAGAGTAATTAATCTAGACACATGAACGATGACAAGAAGAACAACATAAGATAAGGGCTTTAAGGGAAAATGGATTATTTTATTTGTGTGGCAATTGGCCTTTATATATGAATATAATGGGTCCACTCAATATGCACATAGCATGTGGGATAAGAAATAAATTATAAATAACCCATGCACATATCTTGAGGGATGGATGTATGCATCTTCATCATTAAACATAAGGCACACAATCAAGAATGTTGGAGATGAGGAAGAGCCTCTAACGGTTGGACATTGAGTTGGAAACCATTGGATTGATTGGTTCATTCTCATTCAGGAGGATGCCCAGAATGCTAAATTAATGTATAGAGCTTGACATTGTAGTGTTGAAGGGTGCAAACTCTTTTCGGAGATCACCTTGGTTTCCACCCTTGCTGGTTGTGCTAGACATTACCGATATGAGAGATATGACCTCCTTGGGGAGCAGGGAAAATTTTAAGGATCCAAAATTTTCTTAAAGTGTAGAAACCTTGGCGGATATTAGTAATTATCAAATTTCCAACGATAAAATATTTTGCACTATTTTTTGAAAAATTTCAAATTTCTAAGGGTTTTACATAGTTTTTGGACAAATTTGGTAATTTTTAGAGAAAAAAATTTTCCTATAGAATTTGGGCGAATCATATTAGAAAAACAGAAGAAAATGGTGAATATTCTTTTCAGGAAAAAACCTTGAAAATCATCCCATGAAGTAAATTCTGGTCCTAAAATTCTCCTTGTAGGGGAGGCCTCTTCGGCTATATACATCAAAATAATATACAAATGGCATATCTTGTAAAGAAAGAAACACTCATAATGTATGAATCTAGAACAAAGTGGCTAACATAGAAGAAAAAATACCAAACAAAAAAAAGTGAAGGGATAGAATCATAGATATAATCTGTAGAGCTATTGAATATTTGTTTAGGGAAACTATGGGTAAGAAAATGTAAAACTTAGTTATAGCTATTAAATGTGACCTTGAAATTGAGTCTTTTCTAATGAAAATTACTATGCTTATTTTTCCCCTTTGTCAATATTGCAACATTCAACATGTCCATATCGTGAAGGAACTTTGTGCTTCAGAGATTTGCTTACAATAGGAGATAATACATTTCAAATTTATCCTTTTCAATGAGAAAAGTTTCACAAAATTCAAACTAGAAACACATATTGTTGCTAGATCTATTTTTATATTGCAACATTCAACATGTCCATAACGTGAAGGAACTTTGTGCTTTAGAGATTTGCTTACAAGAGGAGATAATACATTTCAAATTTATCCTTTTCAATGAGAAAAGTTTCACAAGATTCAAACTAGAAACACATATTGTTGGTAGATCTATTTTTATGGGATGGGGATCAATTATATTGGTATGTGATTTGGGAAAACCATTGTATATCCAAATTAACCTTTATTAATCATTTAAGAGAGAACCATATATTTTGAAATACAAAATTTATATTATAATAAAAGGGAATCGAATATTTTGAAATACAAACATTTTCTTTAATTTTTATACTATAAAAAATGCTTGCAGTTGAAATAATTTGATTATTCCCAATATTGAATCCATATATCGAACTTGATTCCCAATTAAAGTGAGTTATTTATAGCTTAATTCCTAGTTAATCTTCATAAAGTATTCCTCATGCTTTTAAAATCTAAACATAAATCTAACTCATTTGTTTATATGCCTTTGTAATCCTTCATTGAAAATATTCATATGCCATGTCAAAATGAAACCCACGATCCATAAATCTAACTCATTTGTTTATATGTGTTTGTAATCCTTCATTGAAAATATTCATATGCCATGTCAAAATGAAACCCACGATCATTTTCTATAGCGATACAAAGGAACAACTCAAGATCAAGGAACCATAATGGCATATTGAGCAATAAATAAATTTATGAAGCAAAAATAATAAGTTTACACAGGTTTCCTTTATATGATCTTCTGAATTCCGAGGGTCGATGTTAATTCGTTACACTAACATCTCATGATCACTTATCAAGTCTCTTAGACCAACATTAATGGGAACACAACAGCTGCTATGTTAAAAACTTTGTTCTGGACAGATCAAGGAACAAAGTACATGGGATTAGGAAGCTTGAATGTACGAGCACCCAGAGCACTCCCATCAATATCGCTCCATTGATCTCCAACATTGCCCCATATACGATATCCATCCTTCATCAATTCCTCTCTTTTCTCTGACTTGAACGCTACTGCGCTCTTTCCTTTCTCTTTATGTTCTCTGCATGTGTATTTCAAAAACGAAAAGCTCACAACATTACTTTCGTTTCATAGAATACACAATTTCGAAAAGCAGAAGAGGAAAATAAATATACCTTAAAATAAGTCCAGCATAGTCAGTATAGCCCTGCAAAACCAGATTTTTTTCTGTAATGTTACGTTGAGATTCATCTCTGCCTGTGAGAAAGAAGATCTGGTATCCGGAGGTCTTGAGATGTTCATAAAATCGCAGAATAGCAGGTAGAGCAACAGATTTACCCCTTACAGCCCAATTGTTGAAGGAAACGGGGTCGAAGGGCATTCCACTGTAAAAACAATCCAAACCAGAAAAATGACTTATCTTCTTCATGGCAAACTAAATTCGAAACTTTTCAGTAAACATTTATACAAACTGGTAAAATTAATTTCTCATATTCACAACTTTTCATGTATGTATTTACCCAAACTTGCGTCCCATGTAATATTCAAGATTAGACAACGCAGTATCATCCACATCCAATACCCACGCATCCATACCATCGCCAACTGGGCTGATTTCCTCTGTGTAAGAAACTATATAGTCGATTGTCGTCGCCAGATCTCTTTCGTACTGCCCATACAGCATGTATTGCTGAACGTATATCACGCAATCTTCAGAAACTGTCGACCAATTCCTGTGATTATTCGCCTCGAGGTTCAGTTTCCAGCTCAAACAATCCGCATTGCTCTCAGTCGCTGTATCATGTAATTGGGAGGCGCCTTGAAATTTACAACAAATATTGAAATGGATGAAGACTAATGACAGAAACCTCCATTGTATAGTAGCGTACCTCGTCATGATATTGCACTTCAACACACAATGAATTTAGGGTTCTGGCCGCTTACAGGTCTATATGAACAATGGTGTTTTGTAAAGAATGGTTGAGCAATGGAGGGACCAATCGAGCATAACTTGAACCGAATGGACAAATTTCTGCCCAATTCCGCAATAAACGAATCGACCAAAGCAACCGACCAGACAAAGCATTTAATAGAAAAGTCATCGAATAAAGTATGTCGAGATTGAAAGGCCAGCCCACACCTCGAGTACTTTGTTCGCCACATTCTTTTGCAGTACAGATTCTTTGGCAAATGGATCAGTTACATACACCTTTACTCCATCTCCCTCGTTCACTCAAGCTCAAGCCTCAAACAATGTCATGTTTCATGTGGAAATAATCAATCCAAAGCAAATTTGCCCGTGTGGAGGAAGTGACTGAAATAATTGGATGATGGTTCGGTTATTTTACAGGATAAATGGAAGATGTATCCGGATTTGAGATCACGGAACCTGGAAATTCATTGTCGTCTTAAAGATTTATTTCGAATTGGCAGTAATTGAGGTCTGGTTTATACGAATTATGTGGTTTGATCGGATCCTGCACTTTATGAGAGGGTATATTCTCAGGAGCAGTATAAGTAACAACCAAAACGCCCTCCATGGATGGAATCCAGCATATGACGAATGATTATATTTTCAGGGAGCAGTATAAGTAACAACCAAAACGTTCTCCATCCGTTGTTCAAATTTGCGATTTTGACAATTTAGGTAGTTTTAAAATCACATATTTAGTTTATGATTGATCATCATAGTTAATGAAACGGCAACATTGCAGAAATTGCAATTTTCAAACCAGATTTAAACTGGAATTGATTAAAAAACCACGAAAGGGCGTTTTAGTTTGTTTTTATCATCACCCCTATTTTGATGCTGATACAGTCATGTCTTTTTGCTGATTCAGTCCTCGTTCGTTTACATTCCCAAGGCGGATTGTAAATGGTAGGCTGGTAGTTATGGACTGTACATGGTAGGCTGGTAGTTATGTAAGGCAACCATGAAAGTGCCTTCACTTATTCATTGTTTTAAGAGCAAACATTAGTCAAGCTAGTGAGAAAACTTGTTATGTGTTTACATCTTTTTAGACAAAGATAACCAAATAGAGAGTCTTTTTAGAATAAAGACTCTAATGTTGCGCTTCAAAGAAATAATATTATTTTTTATTTAGAATTTGGATTTTCTTATTTATGATGTTTGCTCTATATAATAATATGTGTTAAAATGTGTTAAAACATTGATTAAGAGTGAATCCATGAAGATGGGTAAGACTTTTTGGTCAAAAGTGATGGTGACAATTCACTTTTTTACTTATTCATTAAATCGAAGCCCTCGAAACTTATATATGCATTGTGAATTTTGACACGCAAAAAAAAAAACAAATTGTAGAGAATCTTTCTACCTATACTTTTTTTAAATAATAAAATTATTTAATATGTCAAAATTGCATTTAATGATAGCTTTGTTCTTGTAAATTTCAGCAAAATTGCACGTAAAATAATTTAGTTATAAATGCATACATTTTTAAAAAAAAAATACATATATATATATATATATGTGTGTGTGTGTGTGTGTGTATGTGTATGTGTATATTAGCATAATCTACACAAAATGCACTGAAGAACACATATTTTATTTATTTATTTTGGAAAATTATATTTTTTATTAATTTTTGAAATAGACAATTTCAAAGTTTAATCGCATTTTGTACATGTGTGTGAACATAAACTTTTTTTATTGGTTGCAAAAATTGAAAAACAGAAATACCATTTTGAAGATGATGCGTTAATATGGGGCGTATATATTTTTTGAAATTTTTTGGTTGTGTTCTTTTTATGTTATTGATTTTTCTTTGCATTCACTTGAAGTTGTGGACATAGTTTTTAAATGTAATTTCGTAAATCAAATAAGAAATAATCATCATATGAACTCAAAAACTTGTAAATTATATGCCAATGGATCTAGATGGTTCACTGATGAATCCATTGGTATGAAGTCCATCACATAAGGTGCATCCAAGGATAGGGTTTAAGCCTTCCAAAGATGTCAATAAAATTAAGTTTATAGAATTGGGGGCTAAAAGTCTATTTTTAAAGCCCTCAATCGAGCTATAGTCTATAAAACCCTCGGTCGAGCTCTTACATGCATTTTTAAATACTTCGATCAAGGGTTTGTGTGTTGTTAAATGAAAGCTTGCTAGAGATATTATCTCGATCGAGCTTTTAGAACGATAGAGATATTATCGCAATCGAGTTTTCAAAGGTAGCTCGATCAAGCTTTTAAAACTTATATAATTAAAAAAAAATTGGGTTCTCCTACTCATGTGTGCACACGAATAATGGCACCTGAATTTGTTTCTAAACATAGATTTTACAAGCTCATGTCAAATATATGTTCTTAACATAGATTCTCTTCGAATTGAATTAAAATCGAACATATAATTATAGAATAATCGAATTTAATAAAACATAATTTCGACAAAAAGATTGATATTTTCGGGTAATAATAAATACCTTGAAGAAAACAAATAAAAACATTGTTATTGGAACTTCCTCTAGGTTTTATGTGTAAATATTAGTCGTGGAGTAATTGTGGTGAAAAGTTTGTTCGATCACATCTATAACTCCAATTACTCTCCGACTCATATTTACAAATTACTATAAAGAACAATTCATAATAATCCTTTGCTTTGTTTCTATGCAACATACACAATGCAATAAGTCATGGTTTACTACTCTTTTATACTTATGACCATTGCAAGTTCTCAATTGAGCATTTTTATAACCCTCGATAGAGCTTTCAGGCTTGATCGATCCATGGAAATGCAAACCCTTGATCGAGCTATCGATGCTTGATCGAGGGTTGATAAGACCCTCGATCAAGCAAATTAGCTCGATCGAGAGTTTTATCAACCCTCGATCGAGAGATTTAAAAGATCTCGGTCGAGTGCTTATTTAATCCCTCGATCGAGCCTTTGAAAGCTTGATCGAGCGCTTACAAAAACATTGATCGAGATCTTTTTTCAACATGCCTGCACCCTCTGTTTGCCAAAAATCATTACCCATCTTTATGGGAACACCCTTAATAGCTATAATATTTATTAGACTATGTTAGTTGGAACATATTTTACACTATGTACTATAGTGTCGACGGGGATGACAAGAAAAAAATAGATACAAATCCTTTTAGTCATGGTTTCTCCTTATGTATCTTAATCATATAAATAAAATCAAATACAAAACATTCCAACATAGCTTCTAAGTTTATAATTTTTGATCTTAGTGTCTAGTATCTCTTTGTTTGTTTCTCCTTCCCTATTTTATCAATGTTAAATGAAAGCTTCCCAGCCTATCGATTTATAGCCTTTACCTTTTCTCCTATGAAAGGATAGTATTATTAGAGAGAAGCCATTTAAATGTTATGCTTATGAATTTTTAGGTGAGTATCAACCCACTTTTTCTACCATATCACATATTGTTCATCTCATTAATAAAAGAATAATGTATAGCTTTATCTTTTCACCAATTTTTATCTATTATCAAATATTCTTTTTTTTAAGAACAATGCTTTTTATTTTTTTTGTGAGAGTTGGGGACTTATATTTAATCAGTCTTGGGACATCTCACTCTCAGGACTCCTAGTTTTATATGTAAGCACTCTCGGTTTGAGAATCGAACCTCAACCACTGATGGAAAACTCCCATTGATTTACCGCTTGACCACAACTCAGCCGTCTCTATTATCAAATCTTAAATCATGAAAAATTCCCTACCATCCCACTTGAAGATGTTGAAGACATAGTCATATACCATAACATCAAGAATTCAACATTGCATTGAGTATAAGTTAGGCCATCCCTTTTTCCTTGGACATAATTCATTGCATGTATAATTCCCATAGTTGATTTAAATAATATGTTCATCTAAGATCCCAAAGGGAAGGCCATTTCCTAATTCCAACCATTCAATCTTGAAACTTACGACAATTTTCCTACACCCATGATATGCTTGGCTGAAGAATGCATTAATTTGGTGGACTTGGACTAGCATGTGTATCTAAGCGAATGGTGGTCATGAAGTAAGTGAGTTAGGAATAGATATATAGGATCATATCCAACTAAATCCATAAGGATCCCATACGTGATTGAAACCACATTATTAGCCAAGTTCTATGGCAAGAGAGATGCAACTCAATTTAGGGAGCCTTGGGTACCTATCCTACAACAAGTGATTACACCATTAGGAACCTCATTCAACTCGGCTACAATCCTTTCTATAGATATTAAAACGGATGTCATAAATGCATAGGACGTGGCCTCATGAACATACTCCAAATTTTACATGTCCATATACCTGCTAGATGTAGTATATGGCAGTAATAATTTTGTTGGGATGGGATAGTGATGGCTTCTAAAGGAACCTCCTATCGATGTATACTGCAAATTTCTATGGCATCATAGGTACTCCAGTTACTATGAAAATATTTGTTGAGGTCCTTTTTAATTCCATTATACAGTAGCATCCATCGGGAACCATCCAAGTGTATGTCGAACAAGGCCAAGGAAGCCCTGTTGCACTACCAGATAATTTTTCCATGCAAAAGGGGACTTGATTACATAATTATGGAGGCACTCAGCCCCCCCTTCTTTGTCACTAAGAAATTCCTCTTGTAAGAAGTAGCTTACCAGGTATTCATTAATAGCATAGGAACAACATTGACAAACGCAGAGGAAGTTGTCTAGCCTTCATTACCTCTAACTATTGGAGGGATATGGTTGAAATATATTAAGGAGGCTAGAGAATAGGCTGAAGCTATCAATTCTCTTCTTGGTATAGAATATTTTGAAGGAAATATTCTAAAATATAGTTGAACAATACTAGTGGGTCCACAAGTTCAATTGGGCATATGTTGATGAATTCAAGGCCAATGAAGAAGTATAAAAATGAGATAAATCCTTGGAGTAAATTTCTAGGTGACTAGGAGGAAAGAAGAAAATGTCCATAGGGAAAGGAGACCCTTGAAAGAGTACCAATGAGAAACATAAATACGATGATCTCCCTAAATATCCTAAATACGAGAAGAAAAAAAATGAGGAAGATATTAAAGTAGCTAAAGAAAAGAGAGTCAAGGAGGCATAAGAGAAAAAAAATTACGAAAGAAGAAGAGGAGAAAAAGAAGGAATAATAAGAGGCAAAGAAGAAAGTAGAAGAAGAGAGAGACAAGGACAATTTGGAATAAGTGTTGCACTCATGATATTTGTTTTTTTCAAGTAGCTCATTCAATCGGGTTTGTTGATGTTCTTGTAATTCATGTAGGAGATCATACATGTGATCATGTGCTTCTACAAATTATTCATGCATTGTAAATGCATAAGACTATAATTCCACCATACTTTTATTTTCATGTCTCATCTCAGACATCTCCTTCTTTAGGTCTCTTATCCTTTACTTGTAGGATTTCATCTTTCCTATGATTTCTTCAATATTTTCTTGATTTCCCATCAAGATAGCTATGTTGTTGAAGTTGCTGCAATAAGGTCTCGATACAGGTTGGTGAAAATAGGGGTCTATATAGTTATCATCAATGGAGGAATTCTAGTGAGCTTACGTTTCTTTTGAGATTGTGTAACAATCTGTTTCCTCCCTTTGTTGTTGATAAATGAATCCAAGGAGGTGACAACTTCCTTTTTGGATGGATTGAATCATCCCAGATCGAGCTCTAGTAGGGGAAAATGTCCACTACTTATAGAATCTATAGTGGGAGTAATGGAAGAGAGGCCTATTCCTAGAATTGTGGGCATTTGGGTGAAAACATGAAGTTGGGTAACACTTTTGCTTATTTTTTTACAAACAAAACTGAATTTTTTTATGTTTTTCAACTTCAACCCCTTTAAACCCATATCTCCCTTAGAATTTAACCTTGAAGTAAACACAAGACTTTTATAGAATTGTATTAGCTTTGTACTCATAGTTTTTTTCGAATTTTTTTTGTTGACATATAGTGCAATAAACTCTAGGGTCACCAATGACATACTTTAAAATTTTAGGTATGGAAAATGAGTGACTTGTGTGTCCCTTGTATTTTTAAGAGATGGTTATTCATTTTAGGGAAACAAATATGCTCATAATATACACATATTGCACTTGGGAATGTAATCTATTTTGATTTGTTTTAGAACTAAGCACTATATTTATTATTGATTGAAATAACATTCATTAAAAAATGGCACCTTATCAACACATGTTGGTGACCTTGAATTTTCTTCTAATGTGACTCTTATAAAACAACCTAAAACCACCCTTTTGAAGAGGATAATGCAAGGAACATTTCTATAATTTTTTTCTTTTTTGTGTGTTGTCATTTTGAATATATTCAATATTCATTGTAACCAATTTTTAGCTCATTAAAATTATTAATGATAAAGTTTAGAAAAAAATTAGTAAAATGTAGCAATCCTTAATGAAAATCACAAATTCTTATACATGAAAATGTAGATTCAAAGATGAATCTATTGGTATAAACCCCAATGCATAATTCCAATGGTTTCTAGGGTTTCGATATGATTAAAGTGGCATGTTCCTGAAAGCTATAGAAAATATCTCTCTTTTCATTGACTAGAAATCCAAGACGAGAGTTTGATTAACTCTCATACAAACGTTTGTTAAACTCTCATGCGAGACTTTTGTTTAAATACGGTGATGCCATTGTCTAAAAAAACCAGATGAGTGTTTGATAAAATCTCATATGAGATTTTATAAACTCTCATCTGAGATTTTTGAAACTCTTATCCAATAGTTTGGACTCTAAACCGAGAGTTTTTTTAAATTCTTGGTCGAGAATTTATGTTGACTTTTTTTATGTGTTCTCTTGCATGAGCTTCATTTCCCCTCCGCTCCTCTTGCAAAAAAGTGTTTCCCAACTTCACATTTTCACCCATATCTCTCCCTAATGGAGGGAGGAGTTAGCGTTATTATTAATGTCAGTGTTCGAATAGTTGGTCTAAACCACCACCCCCTATTTTTCCTCAAATGAGGACATAGCATGGACCATCTTGTCCTTAGACTTTGTTCTCTTATATTCCATCTATTCCTCCTCCCGTTCATCATCATTCACATCAAAAGAAACCATATTGTTATTTCATTAGCAAATAATCATCTAATCTAGAAACTCAATGAAGTAGGGGGTAGTTTGGGTGATAACTTGGTCAAATCCGTTGACTTTTCGACTGAAACAAATTTTATAAAGAGAATAGTGCAAAGGGGTTTCAGTGTGGTTGAATAGAGTGAAGAAAGGAAATAAGCGTGTGGGGAAGAAAGATATTATCTTGGAATAATAAATAACTTCAAGGCATAGCCACAGGAATGTGTGCACCAATGGGGGTTTTGGGCTGGTTCTCATAGGCATAGTTCAATTATGGTTACCCTTAGGGTTTGGTTTAGGCAAGTGATGGAATAAAATGGGATTCTTTTTCTAGAGGACGGTTCTAATATCCATCTTAAAATAAATGGGGAAAATGAGGGGAAAAAGGGAATAGCTCCTAACTCCAACCAAGGATTGAATTTCAAAATTTAAAATAAAATCATCTAACCCAATGCGAATGGGAAATTGACAAGTGTAGGTGAGACTGAATTAATTTTCTGAGTTTAGATTGATGGGGAAAGGTTGTCTTCCTTGGTTGGTTGCTCGATATTTTGGTGCCCTAGTCGTCTTGTAGTTTATGTAAAGTGATGTTTTGGTAGTCAAGGAATGCTTTATAACTTGATAGATTCCAATTTTTTAAAGAAATTTGACCTATAAATCAATTGAAATACGATTGGAAGCTTAGAGGCCTAATGCTTCATTCGGTCAGAGGATTAGCATCTTAATTAATTGATGTATGAAATTATTCTTTGTTATGGGATCATCTTGATGAGTTAAAATCCTAACATTATCCTTATTGGAGGGTTAGGTGACTAATGCACCGCAAAGGTAGTTTAAGTTTAGTAGGTCAAGGTAGCTTGGTCATGCACGTCGACTTAATAGAATACCAAAATAAATAAAAAAAGCAATTAGAGATAGTTCTTGACAAAGCATTATTTAAACTTTTATATTCTAATTTCACACTTTATACACACCGATATTCACACTTTTGAAATTGAAATTCATAGTTTCTTAGTCTAAATTTAGTCTAAATTCATACTTATTAGACCAAATTTAATGAAATTGGAATTATATATAAATCCAAGGTTAATGTACAACATTTTGTTTTTGTATGTATGTGCATATTACTATGACATACATGACTATATTCATTCATAATGTTGAACAAAATAAACACAAGTGATGAGAATCAATGTATTTCATAGTCATAGTTTTTAATAGTATTGAAGGGAACATACAATAATGGGACCATATCAATAAAATGACAACTATAAGAGAGAAGATAGAAATTGGTCTTCGATAGTTTTACGTGAAACAATAGTTATTGATTAAAATCAACAGTTAATTTATTAGTTCTTACATGATACAAGGCATTCAAAATGATAAGTATAAAGAACATCAACATCAGTTCCATTGTATTATGTTCAATATGTTATGATTATGGATCAATTGCTTCAAATCCCTTTTCATTTACTTTTATTTTCTCTCCCATCCAACATTAATTTTGGGATGAAGCCCATATAATGCGATTCACATCAATAGACATCAATGATTTCATTCTAACAACCAATTGTAGAGTTATTTTTAAACAATTTTTGTACAAACTTTGTTTTCATTTTATCTTCATTTAGGATTCCACCAACACAATAGTTTTCAAACCTTACCTCTTCCTATCCCATTTTTTTTATTTTGATAAAAAAATTTTACACTCGTTATGCTCATGAACCTTTCTTTAGCCATAAATATCAAATAAGGCATCAAATTTCCATTTTTATTCTTGATAATGGTAGTTAAAAGAACCTTTTTCTACACCTTGGTCACCTCTCTCCAAATAACCACCACCTATTAACTCTTCCCATATCTATCATATAGGTTAGAAATTAATCACCTCATTTTGGTAGTAGATGAATGCCATGGAATTACCTTTTCCATTGGATCTTTTCATCGCATGGCTCATTCTGGCATAACACCCCTTGATATTCTAATTTTATTTTTGGGATACCCTAAAAACATTAGCATAATGACATATATTATGCTAATGACAATACTTATAAGATCCTTAAAGATGGTAAAAATTACAAGCTCAAATACTCTACAATACCTCCTTTGCTACTCCTTTCTAGTAATGTTGTAGTGCACCAAGTTAGCCTTGGAAAATGCCTCTACCTTTTTGTGGTCCATCATGTTAAACAAAATAATAGTTTCCATATCCCTCCACCCAACATGAAACCATTACTCATAGATTTCTATGGTTTTTTTCAAATTCTCAAGAGGCTGTTGATACAAAGCTAGTCGACAGGGGTTCCCAGCACTGTCAACACCCAAACCACCGCGATCTCCCTGAGCACCGACCCAGACAGGTTTTACCCCGTCCAGCAACATCTGCAAAGTAGATGAGGTCTCACCCGAGATGTTCAAGGGAGAGTCGACGGAACCATGTTTCCGCCGAATGAAGGAGGATGATGCGGCTCAATTACCCAACTTATTGCAACATTTATGGGATAGATCTAAGCATTTAACTTAAGCATTATTCATATTCATGACATCATTCAACAAAACAAGTCATAATTGCGACAAATATAACAATAAAGCATCAGCCGTAGCAAGGAAACATCGCATCATTCACATATTCATATTGCGAAATGCATTACCATAGATGAATAGGGAAACACAGGGGTTTTGCTCAATAACTCCATCACATCATATTAATTCCACAAAACCCAGATACAAAATATTCCGTCTTCAGCATTCGATCAAGATCTCACAGATGGTTCAACAATCATACTCCGCAAAAGACAGATATCTCCAGATCTAAGATACATAATCCAAGATGCTTCAATACTTACAAATCTATGTTTATTTATAGGCTTGCGCCTTTACATTGATTGTCCACTTTCTAACTACTTCCTAACCGAAACTTCGAGCAAATGACCCAAAATCTATGTATTGTGGTCCAACTGACCCAAAACCCGGCATACTGCGGTTCAACATACCCAAAATTACATAAAATATCATCATTTGTGCTTGACTTCTCGCCTTCTGCGGTATCTTTGGCCTAGCGCAACATCCACGATGCTGCGATGCTGACTTGTCCAAACCGCCTGCCAACAGAGGCTTCGTCCTATATGTTATATACAACATTCCATTGACTTAATTCCTTGGGACTCCCTTTTAAATTCCCCAACATATCAATTATATCCCCTTGAGGAAGCCAACATTAAATGTGAGATTCATGCTCTCCTTTAGTCTATCCATATACAACCTTGTTCTTGACTGTGTGGCTCATTTTCCTTTGATATTCCTAAGAAAGAAGTGTACATGCAGTGACTAATGAATTATATATGATAGCAATAAGATCACTCTTAAAAATCATCATTTGGTGTCACAAATTGTTAATTTGTTGGACCACCTTAAGGGTGCAAAATTCATTACTAAAATGGACTTTATAGTTGAATATCATCAAGTTACCATGAACCTTAGTGACACTTGGAAAACTTCCTTCGAGGCTAAGTTTGATTTGTATGGATGATCGATGATTTAATTGGCCTTATCAATGCCCTTGCTACCTTTATGTGGCTCATTAATGATATTTTTTTGCTACATTTTTTATGTTTCATTATGGTTTATCTTGATGAAAATATCATTTTTGTCCAAATAGGGGAGGAGCACCTACAACATGTGTATTTGGTGTTGAAGAAACAATGGACCCACAAATTGTTGGTTAAGTGCAAGAAATGCTATTTTGGTTGGAATTCCATTTAGTACCTGGGATTTTTTATTGACTAGATTGGAACACTGCATGTCAATCCTACCAAGGTCCAATCAGTTGCTAATTAGCTAATCCCCTTTATTGTTGATATGTTGAATAGTTTGCTTAGGGGATGATGAAGTTTTATTGGCATTTTATTCCTTAGTTCTCTCACATTTCCAAAATCCTCCATCAAAGTTCCAATTAATCTATGTTTTCCTAGACGAAGGTGGCAAATGAAGGTATTAAGAAATTAAAAAAATGTTGTGTTTTGATCCCATTCTACATCTTCCATATTTATAGCATCCTTTTGAGATAGAGACTAATGCTTCACACTATTTTATTGGGGTTGTACTAAAATAGGGAAATTTTCCAATGGTTTATCACTCTAAGAGTTTCAGAGATGAAAAGACGAAGTATCATACTATGGAAAAGAATGTTATTCCCTTTTGTATGCCTAAAAGAAATGTCACCATTATATTATTGGTAAGGAAACAATTTCACATACTAATTATCATGCCTTAACATTTTTGAAATATTAGTCTAAAATTCCATAGCAACACTATCTTAAGTTGACCTCTTATCTACAATAGTTTCATTTGGTCATTAAATATAAGGATAAGAGACCAAATCGACTAGTAGACATGTTGAGATGCCTCCAACTCTAGTAATCAACATTTTTGGATGTTCATTTTACTACCTATAAATCCTTAAAACCACTATATGCTACCAAATTTTTCTTTGGGCCAGAGTTGCAAGCATTGCATTTTACCACTATATTAATCATACACACTTCATGGATTAACCTATTTAAGATGGTTGGTGTATAAGATAAATCAATTGTGCATTCCCAACACTACAATTTTTACCACTTATTTCTCATTCAAGAGGCTCACACATTTCCTATGGTGGTCATTTTAGCAAATTTAAGACATTAAACCATTTTTAGAGACATTTCTTCTAGCCCTATATGAACACCATATAGAGGATTTGAATAGGCACTAGCCTCTTTACAACCAAGCTTTAAAAGAAATTGCACAACAAGCTTGTACTAGAAATTACCCATCCCCTCTCGCCCTTGGAAATCATTATCTCTGGATTTTCTTAGAATCCCATTATTGACCTTCAAGAAGCACAATTGCATCATCATGGTGGTGTGTCATTTCTCTAAAATGAGAATATTTATTTCTTACACCAAGACTATTTTAGCAAAGTGGTCGACTGAGTTTTGTTTCTCCAATGTTTGGACTTATTTTACTCCCCCTCAACATTTTTTACAATAAATTTTTCCACTTCCTTAGTGCTTTTTGTAAGTCCGTTTTGTAGTTATTGGGTTAGAAACTTCATTTTACTAATGCTTGTCATTTGGGATTAGATGGTTAGACTGAAGTGGTTAATCATAACTTGGTGCATGAAAATTTTACTTAGTGACACCATGAATAAACAATGAGATTCTCATTTGCATGTTCTCCTACATAATCAAAATCAAGTAGTTCATGTATGTACCTACCATTCACCCTTTGAGGTCTATTATGGTTACCAACCACTAGCCCCTTACCAGTTTCCTTTCACTCTTCCTCCCATAGTCTCACCTCACCAACACCATGAGTGGCACTGGGCGACCTCCTTTCTTCAAAAGACAACTAGCATTGATTATTAGGTTGCTAAATCCCTTCATGTGTCTTAGTCTTATTATAAATCTCTCTAGGATTTTCATCAATTCCTTTTCAATGTCAAATTGGTGATTGAAGATGGTTGTACATGAACAAATATTATTTTAAGGGGTCATCACAATCTCAATCTTATTTGTTATAACCCCTATCACATTCTTCAATAGATCAATGATAATGAGTAGTGCTTGGATTTTCTTTTCCAACTAGGGATCCATAATATCGTTAATGCCAATCATCTCAAACTATATGAGATGCCTATTCTAGAAGGAGATGCCTTTTCTAGAAGAGGAAGTTCAAGTCTCCCCCATAACTGATAATATTCAAAAAAATTAGTAACCTTTGGAAGAAAATGCCCTGTTAGACACACACACCTAGTCCACTCATCAATGGAAATATAATTCTTATGTGATTGGGTGCCAAGGTTACCTTTTGAGTAACGCCAAATGACCAACCCAAATTATTTTGCAAAACATCATCCTTCATCAGCACTAAGCATCCCATAACTTGTTGAGAAACTAGGATCACTTTCTTCTTAAAGAGGGATGATCTAATATGCCATAGTTGGTAATCATAATTGATTCATTTTTTGGACAAAAACACCCCTTATTTTCTTGCTAGAGTGAGGGTCCTAGTTCCCTCAAAATATTTATATCTCACTACCAAGAGTTTTAGATACCAAAAGCACCCTCACTAATTAATTTTAAGCAAATAAATGGACCATAATTTTAACCAAATAAATGGACCAAAACACTCAACGGGATAATTTTTATTTATCATAATGTGGGGTGGTTAAAGTTGAACATGTCAAATAAACATGGAATTAAATTAATCCTTTGTAAAACTATTTAGGGAAATAGCTCGAGATATAAAGGATCAAAATTATATTTTAGATCAAAGATTCCTTTGTGGATCTCTTTATTTATGGATGCACTCTACATCTCATCTATTCCTTTACACAATCTTATGAATGTCATAGGATTTTTACTCTACATTATCATCCTATCACTTATAAAGTCTGTTAATTCAACATTAGTCACTAAATATCAGTAGATTCTTTGATCACTACATACCGGTAGATGGGAACACAACAGATGTCATGTTCGAAATATTACTCTTGATTGAACGGGTGTTAATTCAATTATAAGTTGGGACTGAGAGTGATCGAGGAAGCATGAATCTACGAACACTCCCAACAATATCGACTGCATTGATCGCACAATATTGTCCCATATACAAAACCCATCCATCAACTGCCTCTTGACTGATTTGAACAGTACTGCGCCCTTTCCTTTCTCTTTACGTTCTCTGCCTTCATATATATCAACTAAAATCCCACTAACATTACTATTGTTTCATAACATACACAATTCAGGAATGTAGAAACCGAAAATAAGTACCGAAAATAAGTCCAGAACAATAAGTAAACCTTAAAATAAATCAAGCATTGTCAGTAGACCGTGCATACCAAGATTTTCTTCACTAAAGTACGTTTAGATCATCCCTTCGAGTGAGAATGAAAATCTGGTATCCGGACATGAGAGGCTTATACAATCCCAGAATAACAAGTACAGCAACAGATTTATCCCTTACAACCCATTAATTGTTAGAAGAAACCGTGTCGGACTGAAGTCCACTCTAAAATCAGTCCAAACGAGAAAAAATAGTTTTCATTCTTCAGCATAAACTAACTTCGAAAATTTTCATTCTTCAGCATAAACTAACTTCGAAAATTCTCAGTGAACATTTCAAGAATACGAATCACTAAGATTAATTTTTCATATCAACAATTTTCCGTCTATGTAACCGGATTCCAAGAGCTCAGATAGAAGTGTGAGCGCTTTATGACCAATTTTTCAAAATAATAATGATTTAAGTCCACCAAGAAGCAAATATTGTCGCACATACTCATATCTGGCATGAGAAAAGAGTCATGAAAACTGTATAGAGCACCTGTGTCGCAACCCTGGGCTTCGAGAGGAAGACTTGCGCTTGCAAACCCTTAGCTGCCAAGAGGATGTGTGGCCCTTGAGGTAGGACTTGGCAAGTCGGCACATCCAACCAATATCGGGTAGCTTTGGTGGCCACCTTGTGTGGTAAACACGAGTTAGTTACTATGGCGCACTAGCATATACACTAATATGAGGACCAAGCAAGACAGCAAGACAGGCAACTAACAAGACCCTCGGGTCATTACTCGATAGAGAATGAGGTAATTGGCAATGTGTTTGATGGTGTGTCTCCCATGTTAGGATAAGCATATTGAGATGTGAATTGGAGGTGGAGGGGCATGACATTTGGGCATTGTAAAGTGTTGAATTAGATGGATGGCAACATCATCGTACATTGGGTGGTTGATTGTTCGATTATGCTATCTTGGGGGAAGAAGTAACAAGGTAGCAGTTGTTTAGTGGCAATAGTGTAGCATTGCCTATAGCAAAATGAGCACACTCATATATTGCACGTATAATTTATGCTTGGCTTGGGTTCAATCATGACGTGTTGATGAGGCTTAGTCCATGTGAAACAAGCCCATTGTTGTTCCTGGCCTGTTAGCAAGGTCATAGCGGTGTCGAGTGAAAACTAGACTTCTTGAGTGATATGAGATGCTCAAGACAAATAGTAAGTCTAGCCCAATTACATATGGTATTAGAGTCATGTTCAAACCTGGGACTTCTAGAAGTGTCCCTTCACTACTAGCACCCCTTTCATTGAGATGTTCCCATTTGAGCACATTAACACGCACATCAGTATATTTAATAGGGGGAGAATGTCACAACCATGGGCTTCCATGAATAATTGGGCTTGCAAAATCTTGCTTGTGAAGAGGATACGCCAAGCAAGACTTGGGAAGTCTACATAGCCAGTTGATCTTTGGTAGCCTTGGTGGCCAACTAATTTGTGGAAGACACATGTAGGTTAGGTTTTCATTCTATTGTATAAGCTACGAGGACCAAGGATGGCTTGTTGAATTAGGGAAAGCAACTAACGAGACCCTAGGGTTTAGGACTCGGTAGAGAATGCGTACAACACGATTAACAATGTGCTAGATGGTGTGTTGCCCATGCTAGGATGGACATGTTGATATGCGGACTAGAGGTATGCAAATGGCCCACACTGGAATGGGCATGACCTTCGGGCATTGTCAAGTGTTGGACTAGATAGATGGATGGGAACATCATCATACATTGGGTGGTAGATTGTTTAGCTGTGCTAGCTTGGGGTAAGGCCTAACAAGGTAGTGTGTGCTTGGGAGATGATGGCATACAATCGCTTATGGGAAATGAAGATATTCGTTATCTGTAGGTATAATGTTGATTAATATGTGTTGATAAGACATAGTCCACATGATACAAGCTAGTCGTTGATCATACCCAAGTAACAAGGTCACAACTGAGAGAGAACTAAACTTCTTAGGTGGTGTGGTACTCTCCATTACAACCTAATTTCACTTGTGGTGTTTATATCTTAGAATTTGGAGTGGACTACCATCTATGCTTTTCCTAGATTGAAGGAGGATGGGACAAGTGTAGTCCACATTGATTTTATAGGCGTTGTTCAAAATTAGAAATAAACATTTAAATATATATATATATATATATATATATATATAAAATAAGTGGTAGTTGATGCATGGATAACTAGTAGCGGTGGGGATAGATGGATTTCATTCCATCCAACAAGGTTCAATTCCGTTGAGACACCTTCTGGCTTAGATGGCGACCTACCATCCATGATATCCAACACCGACTCATCCATGTCATTCGGCTGATTTATTGATTTCTTGTGAGTAGGAAAAGAAATAATCGATTCCAGTTGCCAGATCTCTTTAGTACTACCCATGCACCATGTATGTATTAGTAAACGTATGTCAAGCAATCTTCTGGAACTGTCCACCCATTCCTGAGATTATTCACCTTGACGTTAAGCTTCCAGCTCAAACTATACGCATTTCTTTCATTTGCGGCATCAGATAATTATATTGTTAAGTGAACACTAATTACCGAAACATCCACGGTATGATATTAGCGTACCTCGTCATGAAATTGCACTTAAACGTACAATACGTTTAGGCGAATTCAGAGTTATATCTAGCTAGGCTTCTTGCTTATAACCCCTCTATATGAAGTTATGAACAATCGTATTTTGTAGGGAATGCCAGATCCAAAGGAGGGACAAAGCAAGCATAACAACTGAATGGAGAACCATTCTGCCAATAAAAGCCGAATTCCCAATTCCCTAATAAACAATTCGAAGAAAGCAACCGACGCACCGAAGGTTGTACTGGAAAAGCCGTCGAATAACGTCAGTCGAGACTGAATGGCCGACCCACCCCTCGATTACTTTGTTTGCCACATTCTGTTGCAGTGCAGATTCTTTCGCCAATTACATACACCTTTAGTCATCTGCCCTGTCTACTCAAGCTCAAACGAGGACATATTTCACGCGCGCAGGAAGTTACTCTGAAATAATTGGAGGTTGAGGTCATGGAAACTGGAAATTCAATCTCGTCTTAAATATTTATCTTGATTTTCCAATAATTGAGATCTGGTCTGGTCTAATCTTTAACTATCCGAGAGGTTATATTCTCAGCACCTCACGCCTATATTGATGCCGATTCAGTCGCGTCCTTTCATAGATTGAAATTAGTGCGCAAGTGGAGGTGCTGTTCACCACCCGTTCGTTTGGTAACAGACATACGAATGACCTATTTGAGAGAAGATCTGAGGATTCTATGGAGTATTGCAGGGTAATAGAGTGCACATGTCATATGAGCATCCTTGAATTTGCATACCGATTGAAGGAATATATTTTAAAAGGGAAATCCACTTAACTATATTTTGATTATATTTTTGATAAACATGTTAACTACTGACTACTTATTTTCATCCTTTCAATGAGAATCTCTCATTCGCAGTAATACCGCTTTTAAAAATGTTAATGTTATATATATATATTAAATGGTAAAATCTATTAAATTTCAATTATTATATTGAGATATGTTTTTTGGTCTGGTACATTAATGGTTTTTATCTGGGTTAAAAATCATTTTTTTATTAAAAACAATTTACAATTTTTTATATCACAATGTTTTTATTTATAATTTTGAACATTTTTAAAATACAATTTAATAATAATTTAAAAAAAAAATTAATATATATATATAATTGAAAAAAATAAAAAAAAATTTCAGAAATTTCAAATGTAAACTAGAGCTACGAGATGGCAATGTCTCAGACATTGCCCATTGCCATCTAGTTTACTTTGTTTGTGGGGCTTATATATGCACTGTTAAAATAAGAGTTATTTCTTTATTGCCACCTACCATCATGCATGGATGGATGATGTGTATGCAATATATTCCAAAATCTTGCCACAAAGAAATATTGCCCATGCTAATTTCTAACATATTGGAATCTGTAAAAGAAAAACATTTTATATATTTAATAGTTATTAAAAATTACATTAGTAGTTTTATAACATTTCATCTTATAGAGAGAGGAAACAAAGGGATTATATCGGTGGCTTAGACAACTATGCCATAAAAATAATAAAGATAAGCAAATGAGAAATATTTTTCCTATTTAGATACCTTATAATAGGTGAAGTCCCAAACATGAACCGCCCCCACATTTCCATTGAATGGTGTACCTATTAACCATTGATTGATATCTATCTATCTATCTATCTATCTATCTATCTATATATATAGGTGGTACATGGTGTTTGATGTTCCACCACACAACAATAGGGAAGTATGATCCAGGTGGATATTGGTGGCCACCCACCTTTCCAACTGGCTCAAAACAGTTTTATGGCAATTTTGGTATTGTACTATTTTTAGCAGTTTTTTTGGGTCCTGAACTTCCGAGGCCATTTTGAGGCCCTAAATGACATTTTTTGGCAATTTGGGGGGCCAAATGGTTGCCCCCGACATGCATTTGGCCCCATTTGGAAGTTGTAAATCTCGGATAGACCTTTCCAACGGGCTAGCGAGAACCCTAAACGGAGATCGTATGCAAAAGTTATGACCCCGGGAAGTTGATGTACTAACTTACTCAAACGGGGCCCACATGACTTTTGGTGCTTCATCTCTTAGGGTTAGGTTTTTGGATGTCTAGGGTTTTTGACATTCCTGTTTATTGTAAAAGGCCTTGAGAGCCTCATTGTAACGATCTTCTTGCGAAATGAGCGCAGCCGTCACATCTCTTCTAAGAGATAAGCCGCCACCATTCCAGCAAGCTTGTTTTCCGCTGCATTTTACAGTTCTAGCTTATTTCCTTATTGAATAGAAAACCAGTTTTACTGTATCTCTGTTATTTTGTGTTAAGCATCTAATAATAATCTGTATTCATTTCGTTCTGCTCATAAAATCCGGATCAAAGTACCTTTTTACTTTCTTAGGAATTTGTATATTGAGTTTATTCTAGGAAGCATGTGAACTATTTCCATTATTTTCCATTTCACAATGTTGGGTTGCAGATGCCCCAAAATTGACAGGGAGCAAGGAATATATATGCCAATTTCCAATCCCCTCCACTACGCAGGACAATTCTTAGTGTGGACTTTCCACTTGTACATCAATTGCTTCTTGATACACGTGATGAATTGTTATGTTTGACCTAGACCATGGACCATCATGCCACCTTTGGTGCGGGAAGTGGATAGACAGAGACAGTGCCCCTCCTGATCAGCTTAGACCAATAGTTGTAGGTTAGGTAGGACCATTAACTGTATGTAAAGAAAGACCATCAGTTTTAAGTCAAGCATGACCATTACCTACTATACAAGGAGAACCATCCACTCCATGATCTCCTTCCCATTCTTGCACATCACGTGTCCATATATGCTATGGATTTTTCCATGCATGTTTTTGGAAGCAGGTAATTACATGACACTTGAAGGATTTATTCAAAATTTTTGTTTCTTATGGTTTATATATATACTTTTCTCCAAGGATAATTTTAGGGGTGAAATTTAGCGCATGGGCTATTTTTCCATGTTTTCTTCCCAAAACAATATTCGCCAATTTGCATTTTTTGAAGCTCCATTTCGCCCAATTTTGATGGGGTAAACTTTTTTCACTCTAAACATCGCCAAATTATTATATAAACTATATAAAATCCTTAGAAATTGAAATAATTTTAGAAAAATATCACCAAATATTTTATAGTTGACATTTTAATAATTGGTAAGATTCGCCAAGGTTTATACACTTTTAAATAAGTATGTGTCCTTAAAATTATCCCTCATTTTCTCATCTTTTTATGTTCTTAACTTGTAGTTTCTCAAACAAATTCCCGTGGGGGGGACATTGATGTTACTACCACTATAGAGACTTTTTTTCCTAAGTCCAAATGAAGATATCAATAACATGTATCTTTTTTTAACATATTACATTGTTAATTGATGTTAGTTTTGTAATATATGCATATATTTGACGATTTGAGCACTCAGTGTTTTCATTGATTTAGAGAGGAAATCGATCAAGTACTCCCCATTGTAGAGACTTTGATGCCTAAGTTCACATGTATATCTCACCAAGAGGTATATTTTTTTAACATGTTACATTGCTATGTGATGTTAGTTTTGTAATAAATGCATATATTGGACTATTTTAGCACTCAGTGTTTTCAACCATTGAGAGAGGAGAGTCATCACGTGACTCTGTCCATAGAGAATTCACTGCCTAAGTTCATAAGAAGATCCGAGGAATAGGTATCTGTTTTTAACATATTACATTGTTATTTGATGTTAGTTTCATAATAAATGCATCTATTTGACTATTTGAGCACCTAGTGCTTTTAACCATTGAGAGAGGAGAGCTATCATGTGTCTCGCACTGTAGAGACTTTTGTGCCTGAGTTTACATGAAAATATCAACAAGAGTTATCATTTTTTAACATGTCACATTGTTAGTTTATGCTATTTTTGTAATGAATGCATCTATTTGACTATTTGAGCACTCAATGCCTATATCCATTGAGAGAGGAGATCCATCTATATAATAAATGGTGTTCTCCTCGAAATATGGAGGGTGGGGATACACAGAGATAGATAATTTGCCTAGGCCTAAATTACAGTTTTTTATTTTTAAAATGTATACTTCATACATCTCAAATAGAGGTAACTATTTCAAAATTTGTACCTTGTTAATTCATGCGTTTGATCACTGATTCAAGCATATAATATCTAACTATTTGAAATAATTGGTTTCTCATAAAAATTGCCAGTAGCCAACCCCACTCCCTCAATTTCAAGTGCTTATGTTGTTGAGATGGATGTTCATCCAATGCCACTACCTCCTACCCAAGGAGGAGAATATCCTAGTCCAGAGTTAGTGTTTACAGTAAGATGTATTCATCTAATATATATTAGTCTATTAATGACTTTAAGTGTTTTATTCGATTCAGTCAATGTTGTTCACAATTGGTGTATAAAATGATTAGTTATCTATATTTTTTTGTAGATGGCGATTGGAGAGAGGAGCTCCTTGAGGAGGATATTGGGATAGTCAACCATACCTCGTATGGAAAGGGACAGTTGTTAATTTTTGAGCATTAATTCAACATACTCTAGGATCTTTACTGAGAGAATAACATGTAAAGCATATCAATCATATCAAGCACAACAAGCAATCACATGAGACAATAGACACATAGAGTTTCATTGGGGAAAACCATAAAGGTGAAAAATCCCACAACTTCCTCAGAGATAGAAAGAGCAATGATACAACCCAAGTACAAGATATCGTCTTCTCTAGCAGCTACTCCTCCTTCCTCACTTGTGCACCACTTTCTGGAGAGTGTAGAAGTGAATAATGAAGTAATCAAATAGAGTGCCTCCTGCACTCTATTTATACATGACCTGACCTGCCTAATAAATTAGCAGGGCCAACTTGTCTAACTCAGTCTAATAACCCATGGTAATACTAATTAGGGTCGACCCCACACTTGGTGGTCTAATAACCCATCACATGCAAGTTTTGATACTTGCAACACTTGTCAATACAAATGATGACACTTTCGTATATAATAACATCTCTATAGGAGTACACCATACATAGGTGAAATACATTCGGAAGTTACAATTACATCAACACTCCCTCTTAACTAGGAAGGTGTTTCTCGACACAAATCTGTTAGCATAAGTCTTCTTCTCTGGATCATCGTCACTGGATCATCGTCATCGTCACAGCTTCTGCTATCTCAATCAATCTCTGAACTACTTGTCATAGGAAGTTCTACAGAGCCAACCCTTTTTCATGCTGGATGTAGGCCCACCACCTGTAGGTCTTCATCATCAATGGCCATACTGTGGATCCCAGGACTAATTACGTGCATCAACAAAACCTCGAAAGATCATCCCAGGCCTTTTACGAGCACACGGCTCAACCTATCGGATCTCCTAGGATCTTTTACATGTGACTGTCACAAAACCTTAAAAGACTATCTTTCCCAGCAAGATCTCTAAAGAGCATTCGAGGCCTTTTACGTGTCTAGCATAACCTGTCTGGATCTCCAGGACTTATTACATGTGACCCCTACCAAAAAACCTTACAAAAGTGTCTTTCCAAGCAATATCTCTTAAGAGTATCTGAGGCCTTTTACGTGACTAGCACAACCTGTCCAGATCTCCAGAACTTATTACATGTGGTCCCCACAAAACCTTAAAAGAGTGTCTTGCCAAGCAAGATCTCTAAAGAGCATCTGAGGCCTTTTACGTGACTAGCACAACCTGTCCAGATCTCCAAGACATATTACATGTGGTCTAGCAAAACCTTAAAAGAGTGTCTTTCCAAGCAAGATCTCTAAAGAGCATCTGAGGCCTTTTACGTGATTATCACAACTTGTCCAGATCTCCAAGACTTATTACATGCTACCCTTGCACAACCTATCCACGGCCACGTAGTATCAACCTGATACTCACCATACATCATCCTGATGTACATCATCACATGATCAACCTGATCATCATCATAGCATCATCCTGATGCATATCATCTGGAGAAACATCCTGAAGCTCGTCATACATGATCATCTTGATCATACAATGAATCCACCTGATGCATACCAAGTATCTACCTGATACATATCATCATACATGATCTACCTAATCATACAATGTATCCACCTGATACATATCATCATACATGATCTACCTGATCATACAATGTATCTACCTGATACATATACAAATCCATGATCCAATTGATCATATCAAGCATCCAACATGATGCATATACATATACATGATTCAATTGATCATAACAAGCATCCAACATGATGCATATACATATACATGATCCAACAGATCATAAAAAGCATCCAACATGATGCATATACATATACATGATCCAACTGATCATAACAATCCCAACATGATGCATTTACATATACATGATCCAACTGATCATAACAAGCATCCAACATGATGCATATAGAGCAGTAACTAGAGCATCGTCCTGATACTCATCACACAACGCTTATATCCAAAGCCATGGGAAGGATCCTCCTCTCACCATGCTTGGAATGGCTCCTACAAATGTTTCCATCACTTCTTCCTCGAAGTGTCGTCAATTTCAAGAACGCCAAGCCTCTCTCTCAAGTATTCAAACTTCACTCTAGCTAGTGGTTTTGTCAACACATCTGCAACTTGCTCATTCGTCGTAACATACAGGAGCTTGATTGCTCCTCTTTGCACCATATCCCTGATATAGTGATATTTGATCTCAATGTGCTTCGACTTGTCATGGAACACCGAGTTATCAAACAGCTTCACACAACTCTGGTTGTCACAAAAGATACCAATAGCATCCAATGGGAGATCAAATGGCTCTGACAATAACTTCCTCAACCATACTTCCTCACAACTAGCCGAACAAGCTGCAATACACTCTGCTTCGGCTGTACTCAGTGCTACGCAGGACTGCTTCCTACTAAACCAAGAGATCACACCTGATCCCATATTGAAGCAACACCCAGATGTGCTCTTCCTATATGCAGCACTGCCTGCCCAGTCTGAATCAACATAACCCTGCAGGTTAAACTTTTGATTCGCATCATACTTGAGCCCATAATTAATTATACCCTTCAGGTACCTCGAAATATGCTTTACAGCAACTAGGTGAACACCTCTAGGATCCATTAGGAACTAGCTCAATGTGTTCACCGCAAAGCAAATATCTGGCCTCGTGTTCATTAGGTACATCAAGGACCCAATCATCTGACGATACACCGTAACATCAACCGGATCAGATGAAGCATCACACCGAAGCTTCAGGTTCAATGCCATAGGTGTGGCCATATCCTTGCAGTCCATCATCCCGAACCTCTTTAGGATCTCTACTGCATACTTCCCTTGTCCAAGGAAGATTCCATCTGCACTCTGCCACACCTCCATGCCTAGAAAATAATGCATCATACCCAAGTCCTTCATCTCGAACTCAGCAGCAAGCTTCCTCTTCATGTTAGCAATCAATCTATCCTAACCCGTAACAAACAGGTCATCCACATACAATAAGAGTATCACAGGATTTCCTTCCTCAACCTTGTAGTAAAGGTTGGAATATGCTTTACTCTTGGTAAAGCCCAAACTGGATAGAAAGCTATCTATCCTACGATACCAAGTCCTAGGAGCTTGCTTCAAGCCATACAAGGCTTTCTTCAACCTGCACACATATGAATTCCCGTCATGTGTCTCAAAACCATGTGGCTTCTCCACATACACTTCCTCCTCGACTACACCATTCAAGAAGGCTGTCTTGACATCCATCTAGTGTATCTTCCATTTCATCACTGCAGCCAGGGAAAGTACTGATCTGATGGAAGTGTACCTGGCTACAGGAGAAAAAGTCTCTTCATAGTCTATCCCCTCTTTTTGGGAGAATCCACGAGATAAAAACCTTGCTTTATATTTCTATATGCTACCATCTGTAGCATGCTCGATCTTGTAGATCCACTTGGAAGTCACCACAGAATTCCCTTCAGGTCTTGGGACCACATCCCAAACATCATTCTTCATGATCAACTGGTATTCCTCAACCATGGCATCCTTCCATTCTTTCTTTTCCGCTGCTTCTTCATATCTGGAAGGTTCCCTGTTCATAATGTCACAGAGTAAGGTAACATAACTAGTGTGTGATCTAGTCCTCTTCATTTCTCTATGTTCTTCATCTGGAATGCCATATCTTTCTGCATCTTGAATGATCTCTCTATCCCATGCAGGTTTCCTCTTGTGAGAGTTCTTCTCACGAGGTGGATCTATAGGTTCTTGTGGATATTCAACTTCATGATCTGCTTCTGGAATTGCTTCAGTCATAGTGGTGTCTTGGAATCTGGTTTCCTTTGGTTCTTCATGATCTTCAATAGGTGCCTTCTCTGATTTGATATAAGCTGATTCTCCATCAAATGTTACATCCCTGCTGACATCAATCTTCTTGAACACTAGAAAGTATATTCTGTAAGCCTTCGAGCTTTCACTATACCCCACAAAGATGCCCTTCTTTCCTAAAGGATCTAGGTTTGTCCTCTTTTCCTTTGGAACATGCGTATATACTGGACAACCAAATACTCTGAGATGGCTGAATTCAGGTTTCTTACCAGAGAAGACCTCTTCTGGTGTCTTGTTGTCCAATATCTTGTGAGGTGTTCTGTTCTGCACACATACAGCTGTCCTAGCTGCTTCTTCCCATAGATTCATAGGTAGATCCTGGTCATGCAGCATTGCTTGTGCTACTTCCATGATTGTTCTATTCTTTCTTTCTACAACTCCATTTTGTAGTGGATTGTAGGGAGCAGTCAACTCCCTCTTAATCCTTGAATCACTGCAAAGTTTGTTGAATTCACCTGAAGTGAATTCTCTGCCATTGTCGAATCTGAATGTCTTGATCTTCTTGTCAGTTTGATTTTCCATCAAGGCTTTGAATTCCTTGAACTTATCAAACAATTCATCTTTGTTCTTCAAGAAGTAAACCCAAGTCTTCCTAGAGAAACCATCAATGAAGGAGACATAGTATACATACCCACTCAGAGAACTGGATGACATTAGACCGCATACATCAGAGTGGATGATTTCCAAGATTCCTTTTGCTTTGCTTTCACTACTTGGAAATGCCTTCTTAAAGTTCTTTCCTTTTGCACATCCTTTGCAAATACCTTCATGCTTTGTCTTGATTTCAGGAAGACTTTACTTGGAATTGGTAGTGCTCTGTAGTGCACATGTTTAGGTTGTCCCTTCAATTTGTACAATCCTCCCTCTTGCTTTCCAATCACCACAGTATCGTCTAAGGTTTTACCCTTTGGCCACGTTAGGACTTGGCCATCTACAAATGCAACCCTCATGTTTTTTGCATCCAATGCAGATATGGAGAATAGGTTCTTCTTGAGACCAAGTACATATAGAACCTCTTTTATCTTCAAAGACTTCCCAGAGTCTAGGTTGTAGGAGGCTTCACCACTTCCTTTGATAGGGTATTGATAGTCATCCCCAAGTTTCACCTTATGGGGTGACTCATGTTCAAATAGATCCACAAAAGATTCTTTACACCCAGTCATGTGTTTGGAAGCCCCACTATCAATAAGCCAATCATTACATCCATGAGAGATAGTACCTGTGAGAGTAGAGATTAGAACATATTCATCTTCGCTAGATGAGTCATCACTTTCTACTCTAGCCTTCTTCTTGGGAGGTTCATCATCCTCAGCAACAGGAGCATGATATCTATTCTTGTTTCCCTTCTTATTGTTGTTGTTGAAGCCCTTTTTGTTCTTGGGACAATCTGCAACAAAGTGTCCCTTCTCATTACATGTGAAGCATCTCAGATCCTTCTTACCCTTTTGATGGTTGTGAAAAGGTTTCTTGTGAAGAGAGTGCTCCTTCTTGGGCTTGCTTCTTTTGGTGTGAGTTGTGAGAGCTTGATCTTCACTTCCCATCTTTTCTTTTTGAGCTACAAGCCTAGCCTCTTCTTGTGAACATTCCTCCCACAGTCTACTAAAAGAGATCAACTTCCTTCTTGCACATATTCCTTGGATGAAGGAATCCCATGATCTAGGTAGGCAATTCAAAGTGGTCATAACAATTTCACCATTCTCCACTACTTCATCCAAAACTTCAAGTTGTTCCTTGATCTGAGAGACCTTAGAGAAATAGGATTGAATGGTCTCTCTATTATGAAGCTTTACCCCTTTCAATTGGTTCCGCAGACTCATCTTCTGATTTTTGTTCTTCCCTTCAAATAGCTTGGTAAGGGAATCAAACATCTCTTTGGGTGTCTTTAGAGATGACACATGTGGTATGAGATGGTCTTTGATAGAATCAGCAATGATTCTATTTTCCTTGACCAAGTTATTATTATGTAGGGCTTTAGCCTCTTCTTCCTCTGGGATAGGGACCTCAGAGCTTATGTAAGTATCCAATTCATTTTTTTCGAGGATTAACCCAATCCTATACTTCCATGCTTGGAAGTTATCAGCCCGTTCAAGCTTATCCTCAAGCTTGGTGTGGTGAGACATCTTTAAAGATTACTTCAAATGGAAATAGAAAATATTTAGGTCTTACCACTTGATTTTTAGAAATCCGGATCTGGTGTTGGATTAGGGTTTGTTAGAGAAACCCTAAAAATTCAAAATGTGAATTTCAAATTTCTGAAAGGATAGAAAGATGCACCTTGATGAGCTGATCATCCTGGTATAATTAGAAATTGAAAACTGCAAAGTTTCACCCTTCCGAAATGCCTTTTAGTCTTCCCAGATTCACTAGGAGGACCCTGAATTAGGGTTTGAGTTTCCTAGAGCTTCACCCAACCAAAAATTTAGATCCAAAGCTCTAAACTTTGATTTTTCCAAGGAGCTTCCATCTATGGTCTCATATTTTAGAAATTCCTATTTTTGTGGAAACCCTAAATTTTAGGGCCAAAAATGAAAGTGCCCAGAATTGAATTTGGATTGGACAGAAAGATGCACCTTGATGAGTAGAGTCAATATACCTTACTTCCTTTCCAAAATTTATGGAGAGAAACCCAATAAACAAGAAACCCTAGTTTCCACAAGTGCACAATGTCTTCTTGTTAGGTTAGCTTTGATACCATGTTAACTTTTGAGCATTAATTCAACATACTCTAGGATCTTTACTGAGAGAATAACATGTACAACATATCAAGCATATCAAGCATAACAAGCAATCACATGAGACAATAGACACACAGAGTTTCACTGGGGAAAACCATAAAGGTGAAAAACCCCACAACTTCCTCAGAGATAGAAAGAGCAATGATACAACCCAAGTACAAGAGATAGTCTTCTCTAGAAGCTACTCCTCCTTCCTCACTTGTGCGCCACTTTGTGGAGAGTGTAGAAGTGAATAATGAAGTAATCAAATAGAGTGCCTCCAGCACTCTATTTATACATGACCTGACTTGTCTAATAAACTAGCAGGGCTGACTTGTCTAACTCAGTCTAATAACCCATGGTAATACTAATCAGGGCTGACCCCACACTTGGTGGTCTAATAACCCATCACATGCAAGTTGCGATACTTGCGACACTTGTCAATACAAATGACGACACTTCCGTATAGAGGAATAATAACATCTCTATAGGAGTACAATATACATAGGTGAAATACATTCCGAAGTTACAATTACATCAACACAAGTGTTTGATATAAATTAGTTATTAGTAAGTGAATTTTTTAGTTTGTTTTAATATTGTTTAAATCAAGCTCATAGTTGATCACTCTAATTGTTCTTTGGCTTGTAGACAATGGAGATGAACATGGATCCTAGGCGTAGGCATGCTCAACCTACGTTTGGAAAAAAATAAAAGGAAGATTGATTTTGGATCTTGGATGTACTCATGGGAGGCACAAGCCTAAGCATGTTTATTGCATTCTAAAACAATGACATATCATGTATATTTTATCATGGCAGTCACATGATATGTATATATTGTATTTAAAGTATTTCATATATATATATAAACTACATTGATGTTTAGTATGTTGTATTTTAGAGTATTTAAGAGACACAAATGGCATGTTGCATATTGTTACAACCACAAAATTGATTCACTACATATAGTACATACACAATATACACTACATATTATCCCCAAACTGATTCATTACATACACTATATACATAATGAATTCTAGTATGTCAATCATGATAAACTTATAATTTGGTAAACCATATTAGTGGATAATATAATTTGGTTGGTTGTTTAAAGCAACATAAACATCCAACATATACACTTGATGAAAGATGAGATAGCTAAAGGCCTAAAATAAATATCACAAAGAATACCTAGACAATATTATCCTATGGAACATCTCTTATAGGCAAACTTATAATAATCAATCATTGTAAGTAACGTAAAAACAACTTGCAATACATCCTTCAATCCAAGGCATAATCCATAAAGTACATTCTTAGACATGACAAATGGCATCACATGAATACATAAGATGTCATCATCTCGAGGTATAATATGGCATCAAATTCTAGCATCTCATCACTGATCACATCTACATGCACTAAACTCCAATCCTCTCTTTTCTACTTGTCAATCTATTGTGGTGCATGCTAGTTGTGGATAGTTGATACTAGGATTAGCTTGAAGAATTTTTTCATATGCTATGGTTTTTGAAGTGGAAATACAATTATTTTAACCTTGGAATTTACTTCAGAAATCTCTTTATTTTTTTTGTTAATGTTAAATATTTTATGGTAATCCATTTGCCAAACTTCAACCCTAGGAACTAGTCTCAAGTTTTTCTAACAATAAAAGAATCATTTTAAAACATTTTACTTTTGTTTTCGTATACCTGGAATATATCATTGCTTGAAATTTACAAGAAATAGACCTCAATATCTTCATTACATGGTTCCTACTTCTCTCTTCTTGTTGGAATTTTCAGTAATCTACAAAAGAAATATAATTTTTTAACCATTTCATGAGCTAATTTGTGATTGTTATTTCATAAAATCAATAGGCGAGATTTGTTCCTATATCTACCCTTTGTTTGGCCTCCACTACCTCTATTTAAATCATCCTTAGAGACAAAAAAAATCTACTGTGGTAGAACACAATTTGTTGATTGAGATCCTTATATATTGAGAAAGTTTGCTACAACCATAATAAATGTAAATGGGTAGGTTATTCCAAGTTTTATATTCTAGAAGCTTACACCATTAAGAGACTTATTTCATAACGATGGAATCCAATATTGCTCTTTGTGGATGTAAAGTTGTATGCAAGGAAGACTTATGGATGGGTCTTATACTCCTTATTCTTTATCGAGTCCTTTCAATTTAGAACAAAAGAATTCCCTCTTTCCTCAACATTTTAAAAACTTTGATATGGTTAAAAAGGAATATAAAATATAGATGTCTAGGAAAAGCTTGGAGTTAATTTAGAGAGAGGTGAAGTAAGCCCTAGCTATTGACATCATAGATCATTAAGGAACATATGTCAGGGAACTAGAAATTTTTCCATGTGCAGTTAATCCTAGTTTATGAAAGTGGGCATAGGAAGGCATGCAATTGGAATGGAGCATGTGTATGTCAATACTACGTAAATGTGGAAGCCTATGTCAAATGGAGGTAATGGTTATAAGTGTTGTTGTTGTAAATTTTTCAGTGAATCCAAGTGATCACCCTAAACCTAGAATTAAAATGAAAATATGATGTGTTTCATGCATGTAAAAAATAATTCAGGAGGTGCAAGAGTGATGTGTATGTTATATGATAGATACTATTCCTACACTATAAGTGCTTAAAATGGATCACTAAATTTATGACAATCAATCTGCTTGTGATAGATAGTGTGTGTGGCATAGCTTGCACTAGAGTTTCAAGGCCTACCATCAAACTATAGACAAAAATCCTTGGTAGAGATACATGTACAAAGTATGTTAGGTTTGTATGCCTCATAATGAGATGTTTGGTTAATATCTTGCCTTAGAGGTTCAAAAAAGTCATCAACCGTCAACTTGAGATTAATTTTGGGTCACATAGCTTCAAAATGAATTTGATAACCTCCTTATTAATGAAACTAGTAATTGCATGAGTATATGAGAATTCTTTGTACCCTTGTAGCAAATCCATCCAACAAATTACCAAGTTCCTTTATAGAATTCATATGAGACAGGTGACTTTTCTTTGGCCATTTATTTATGGTTTATTGTCAACTCATCCAACGTCACCCCTTGCTCACTAAAGGATTCATCAAAATATCCATGTCAATGACATAGTATATGAAAGTGCATGTCTTTTAGAGGATTCTTATCAGCATGTAACATGGACCTTTGAGGTGCTGAAGATTAAGAATAACATTTCATAGGTGCATACAAGTTGAAATTCAGAGGACATATCAAACCATGCAAAAAGGTGGAAATTTGGAGATAACTGCATATGAAGTAGATGTGAAAGATGAATTCTAGGCATGTATCACTCTCTCAAATAAGAGGATCATGACATGAAGATCAAACTATAGAGGTTGATCCAATACAAAATAATATATAGAGTAAGATGATACAATATATTAAATATGGAAAATATTCAAGCACACAAATACATATATATTACCCATGTCAAACATACTATTATATGAAATATACAAAAAATGGCTACTAATCCTTAGAAACGATTCCAATGAATCGTTTCAACCAACGTGTACCTAAATTATGACTTGAAAATCAATAGAAAGAGTGATAATGTTCATATTTGTTGCACAAACCACAACATAACAACATAATTTAATCCATCTATGCAATATAATCCATCATCCATATAAATACTTGAACAATTTTTGTATGAAATCCCGAACATATCATGGTGGTGTTTAAAAACACTGGGTTATTGTTTTCTCCTTCATGTGCTATCTCTAGATTCTTTATAGTACCTTGGACCACAGAAGGATGGTATAATTAGTATAATCATACATTGGGTTGAAAATAACAATTTGCATAAATAAAACAATTGAAATTGAATTAGAAATAAATAGATGAAAATAACTCTTAAATAACATATCTTTTCTATCAACATACTCCAACATGTCAACATACCTTTAAATTACCATACAACTAAACCCTCTATATCTGGTAGGAAGTATCATACTGTCGACAAGTTTCTTCTAGGCATCATTTGTAACTAGATGCTTGTACCAATGACAAGGTCCATAAAGTGATACAAACTTGCAGCATATGTGTAATCAATATAAACATATCAACCCTGCATTCTTGCATTGTTGTCTTGTGTTACATATTCCCCTTTGAAAACCATCAACCTAGCTAGGAATTTTTTGCTTTCATCATTAGTTATGGATATATTAAGGGTTAGCTTTCCCTCTCGACAATGTGCTAAGAAATAATATCCACCTCATTCATTACCTTTTAGGAAAACAACTACATATATGTTCCATGCAAAATATAATGCACAATGATTATTAAACAATATAGACCATTAATGTACATAAAACATTTAATATGGAAATATGTACATGTTATCTTAACATTCCAAATGTAAGATAAGGTTGTATCATACCAAGTTGTACAAGATCTTAGACATGATCAAAATATAGAGAAATAGATGATTGGTCCAGCTCCAATGGGGTCAATTCAACAATTGCATGTTGATCAAGTGAAAGTTATATGCAAATCCCATGCATCAACCCAATTTGATGATTCACACCCATCCCAATCACCAATTTTGCATGGGGGGCATACGCAAGCAAATTTTTGGGTATATAATTCAAATACAGTATTGTCGGAGCTTCAAATTGAGTGAAAACCATGATTCCTAGGAACACTTTTTCATTCCCACACATGTGAATGTTGAACCCCAACCACCTCCCCCAAAAAATATATCCACGTCTCTTTTCATTATTGATTTTGCTCATACTCTTGATCATTTTCCCATTACTGACATGCACCACATGAATATAGACTTAGCATCTTGAATAGGGTACTTTGTAGATGATTTCAAGGCTTTGTAATTGGTGCAAGGTGTGAGGGGAAGGAAGGTCAAGGATGGATTGAACCTTAAAAGGTTCTATTGTGATACCTTTTTGGGAAACAATGAATCCCAACAATTGGCCAGCAGGGATGTGAAACACACACTTGAGGGGGTTCAGGCGAATGTTTCATTTGGGACACTGCAGGAAGACTTTCTGAAGGTCTTCCGGGTGTTGAGATATTTACTTGGAGTTAGCAGTGAGATCGTCGAAGTATAAAAGGATGATATGGACCAAGTCATGAAAACAGAAGGTCATGGTATGTTGGAAGGTGGAGCTGACATTTTTAAGGCCAAATGGAATAACTCGATAGGAAAAGGTGCCCCAAGGGGTGGTAAATGCACTCTTATACTGATCTTCCTTGCGGATTTGAATCTGATTGTAACTATAGTATCCATCCATGAAGGAAAGGACCTCGTGGTCAGTGCACACGTCAATGCATTGATCAATAAATGGTGTCGAGAAGTTGTCTTTGGGACACATTAGATTCATATCCCAGAAGTCAGTACATACACGAATGGTGGATTTTTTGTATTAACAGGCATGGGGTTAGACACCCAAGAACTATATGAAATTGGGTATAAGAACCCAGCTTTACGCAATTTTTCAATTTCATCCTTTACCGCCATCATTTTGGATAGGGGGATGGGTCGTTGCTTTTAGCAGACAGTCGCAATGTTGGGCCAATTGTTAATGCAATTTTCAATGATGGAAGGATCGAGGCCAGGCATATCAATGTAGGACCAGGAAAAAATGTCACAAAGCTCTTGAAATAGTTTCTTATATGCGACGAATTATTCAAGAGTGCAAGAAGTTCCTAACATAATGTTTTCAATAACACAGGGTTTAATAGAGATATCCACTTGGATAGTGGGAAATATGTTGGCCATGTTACCTTCCTCAAAGGAGTCCGGGGCCAAGATAGGATTCTTGAACTAATCAATATTGCCATGAATAAAATATTTCAATTCGACTGAGAACTGATTGACCATAGATGTGGTAATCTCGTCAAGAATAAAGTAAGCACGATCATGCATATAATCCTAAGGGAAGTTTTGCTTGGTTAATGCTTTGAGTATTTCTTTGTCAGTTCGAAAGCATTAGGTGGAGAGATCATAGGGATCAGTTGGAGCTGACAATGTAACTGTTGGGTCCATAGTCGAAATAACATAAATGGTGTTCATTTCGGTTGAAGATAATTCCAGGGGGTGGATTTATTCAACAACAATGATCTGAGATTGCAAGGACATGTTGCGCAAGTCATCCAACATTGATCGATACTCTGGTAAATCGGGGAAATTATGGGAGTAATGGTCGTAGAGGCCACATATCACACATGAATGATTTGTATGTAAATATTTGTTACACGACTGAGGAGGGGCTAGAACTTGAACTACTGGGATATTCTCACCAACATCCAAAGTCTGTATGTGAGTGTGAAGGATTCATGGCTTTGTTTGCACTTGTTGGGGCAGTGGACATTTCCCCCCCCCCCAACCATCTTGACATGAGTGGGGGTGGGGTTGGAGGATGTTGTTGCAGAAACGCTAGGAGGTGGATAATTAGTGGTGTCAATTGGTTGGACTGATTGTAGCATTAACTGTGGGGTCGAGTTGGGATTTGGTGTAGGTAAGTACCAGATAGGAATCCGTAATGTCAATCCCAAGAGATTTAGCATTGCCATCATAGGAATTCTAACAACCCTTGATGGTGGGAACAAGAAGGGGAATGTGTGTATTAGGTTGGCTCCCACATAGCTTAGTATGGATGGTGGTTGAGATTGGAATTTCCGCTAAGATTACAGTTGGGGTTCCGGTTGAGTGGCAGGATATGAATCAAGAACTTATTTGCTTGAATAAATGGTGCACATAAGTATGATATTTCAACAACTAAGGGGGGCGGGGGAAGGGCTGTAAATGTGGTGGTCACGTGAGCATCACAATAAATCCCCAGCCCTACGACATAAATGGATGTGATGGATATTCCAAGGGAATATTTTTCAACCATGGGGAGGACATTTTTTGGAGAGGCGAGCCCTTTGGGATCATAGTAGGTTAGTTGGTCAATTTTGACGACCCTTCCCTCGTGAGGGAATATCATGAGCCAGAAGATGGATGAGGAAATGCACTTCATCACATACATGTAACTGCGTCCTAAAAGAAGGTTATAGTTAAATTGGGTATTAACGACCTCAATATCAATAAGGACGGTTTTTTTTACTAAATCGATAGGGACATTTAGGAGAAGGCCCTGTGGTTGAGATTCACGATCATCATAAGCATGCAATGCCATCATGGAAGGTTGTAACATAGGGAACCCAAGCTTCTTCCACATAAAGGTGGACATGACCCATTGTAGAGGCACCCTCATTGACGATGAATCGATGTATTACCAATTTTTTGATTGAGACTGGGATCTGAAATGCAATGGGAGAAGGCATGTGTGGTCCAGACTCATCCAAGTCGAATGCCATCAAATGTGAGTCAAATGGGTCGATCAGAAAATAATGCTTTTAGTCACGCCAGATAGTTCTTTAGAACTTCCAAGGCTGACATGTAAGCGGGGGATTGGACCCAATCATCCACGATGTTATAGTTGGGAGCAGCTTGAGCATTGGGATTATTGGTAATATGAATTAAAACAAATTCTGGAGCTTTTGGGGCCCCCTTAGTCGGCAGTGGAGGAAGGCGTAAATACTTTGTATGGGGGTATATGTGACAACCTTATCTATGGGTATGGTCTTAGTAGCTGAACCATATTGATTACGACAAGTCTGGAGGTTGAACTCAGAAGACAATGCCAGAAGGTGGTGTATGCCTGACTCAGGGAGATGGCTCGAGGACACAACGTATGTAACTTGAGATTGTGTGGTGATGACCCATTGCATGAGTAAGGGGTTTTGTCACACCATCGGTTGTGTAGCTAGATGTGGTGTATTAGGTTGTTCTTGCAAGGAAAAAATGGCTCCCCGATGGTTAGACTCATCCCATAGCTGGTGGGATTTGTCCAAATGGAGGAAATGATCCGTAAAGTGTTCATATACATTACAGAAAGAGCATGGGTGATTTGTTCATAACTAAGGTTTCTTTCCTTGCTTGGTTGGTTGATTCGGGTTCTGATTGGAAGGATTTGCACCATTATTATCTGGAGGGTTAGGAGGTTTTCCACACCCTCCCTAGCATTGGTTGTTACCATGGTTCTTACCTCATCTCCAATTGGGTTTCCCTTACTAATTTGGGGGGCTAGTTGGTTCTGAGCCTAGTTCCATTGGGCATAAACCTTGCCTTATGGAACAAGAGGATCTTGAGTTTGGGTGGGTGTAGGAGCTTCTAGTGGTGGGCCAGGGAAAGGGTAGTAAGATCTAGGCACTAGAGGGTGAGCATACCCTTGTAGCTTGTTACTGAAACTAGGTTACACATAGGTGGGTCCATGGACATGGGAAGTTGGGGCTGAAGGAACATACAAGGGCATTTCTTTGGAGTGAGCTATTGCATGTGAGAGATAAGGGCCACATCTCATCATTGTCTACGTTGGACTAGGGGTGGGGTTATACGTAGGAGTCGGTGTAAGGGGAAAATGCACATAGAGCCTGATGATAGATGTGCGATGAACGGTGACTCCATCGACAACATGGGATGCCCCTGGTTTATATTTTCAAGAGGAAATGCCGCAAGGGGTGTCCGAAAAAATAGTATATAGATAGTCCGACTAAGCATAGATAAGGTCTAACTATTGTGCTTTGAGTATTGCCTCTTCTTCGGTCTGTGGACATTCTGATTCCACATCCTTGGTAATGGCTGGGATAAGAGACTTCAGGAACCAATCTAAAAAAATTCAGTCGTCCAATTTTATCTTGCATAAAATTCGACGTCTATGCCACTCATGGATATGGTCCATGATATGGGTGGTCATAGTCTATCTACAAGAAAGAAAGATCTCAACACAAGTGTTATCATGCACTAATAACTGGAAGAACTAGAAAAAAGTTGAGGCTAGGGATACAAAGGTGTGATACGCCCCATGGAGTTGATTGATATGGCACTTGGCTGCAACACCAGTAAAGGTTCATTGTAATAGGCGGAGTCAAATAGAGTCATCCACTATAGAGTTAGAGGAACACCACAAGTGGAAGGAGATAGTATGATTACGAGGTTCCTCTATAGCCTTCCCATCACACTTAGGGATGTCTGAAGGGAGCTTGGTAGTCATGGGAGGCCATGTAGGGTCATGTCGAAAAGGGTCACTAGTTAATCTATACAGGTCAAGAAGGTTGAGACTGGCCATGAACGGAAAAATAGTAGGAGAATGTGACATTGTAGACTCAAATTGCGTGCTGGCCATAGCGGTGATCATGGGGCCACCCCCAGCAAAGAGTGGAGGGATAGTTTTCTCAATGAGGGGGATTGTATAAATCGTGACTACCCCCGTAGTCTATGGGAGTATCTATGTGGATCAATGGTGATAGGTGTATGAGTGCTAAATAGGTATGGTTGAAAAAATGATAAAAAATGCCAATGCAACCGAGTGTGCAAGGGGAGAGCTCACAAGAAAAAGGGGCACTTTGGCTAAAAAGAAAGCTCAAAAAACCTGTTGCAACTATGTGCTATAGCAAGTGAGTGCAACAAAGTGGTCATAAAACCAACAAGAAGCACGACCTATCAAAATAAAATGATCCACTAACCTATGGTGTATGAGTGAAAGTATCCTCCTAGCTAACAAATGGAATCCTACACAAATTGTATCCTCTGCAGGGTGATGAAATTCGCAGTCAGGCGATATGAAATGGAAGACCAAATTGGTTGAGGGATATCCCTCTACTGAGAGGGATCTCAGGTAAAATAGCCTTAGGAAATACTAGTAACTAAGCTACCTCATTCAAAGCATGTCCGGAAAGGTGTCCAACGGCTTCAGTCCTTTGATCGTTGCACACCTGATATGGTAGCTAGCATGCACAATGGGGACAACAAGTTAGTGTCCTTTAGTACAGAGTGGAGAGAGGCATTCCACCCAGACCTATGGAACCATTATTTTCACTTTCCCTCCTAAAGGAGAGGCCCCTCGATAAATCGATGTCAACCGTGCTAATCAAAGAGGATTTTGGTACCATAGAGGACAACAACTATGTCTCATATGTAAGTGGTAATGGGGTGTTGTTTGGATTCCCAATAGTAGTTCCCTACCTAGCTACCAAATTCTTTTAATCCTCAAGTGAGGTAAAATGTGTGTTTGAGTAAGATAAATTTTAGGCTCAGCTTGGGGTTATGGACGAAGTGTTTATACTTAAGGTGTGATTTTGTGTGCTTATGTGGTGAGTGACTAGAAACTAGATGCTGAAAATAAAAATGAAGTAAATTTTTTTTTTTTTTTAATGGCAATAAAACATCTAAATTATAATGTATCGAAGCATGCTTTTAACCAAACAACTCGTTGAAATGAAAAAATGAAAATGCAAAGGATCTATATGGCTTTTCACAACATGCAACAACAAATGTATGACAAAAGGTTGCGAAGTGGTCAAGAAGGAAAGATCCAAACAAGTGCTACAACAAGCAAATAGAAACGAAAGGGTTCTACAAATAGGATGTTGGATGCCAAAGAGAAGACTGCAAAGGGTAGAAACTGAACAGGAGGGTTAAGATGCATAAAATCAATGAAAAATAAAAAACAAGTGCAGGTCACATCTGTTAGGGGCACAGCTGCAACCTGGGGTGCAACAAACTAAAAAAAAGCCGAGGCGGGGGCTGCAGAACTCTGTAGGGGTTGGGGAGTTCTTTTTGGGGACAAAATCGCGATCTGGGGTGCACTTTTTGGGGAGAAAAGAGCGACCTGGGGTGCGCATTTTGGGGAGAAAAGTATGACCTTGGGTGCACTTTTCGAGGAGAAAAGCGCGACTTGGGGTGCGCCTTGCTAAGGAAAAGTCGTGACCTGGCATGGAAGAGGTAGGTCGCACTTCTCAAAGGAAAAAATGTGATCTATATCATGAAACATGGTCCGACAGGCATGATGTGGGCTGAAAAACAATTTTTTGAAAACGTACTGCATTGGCAGGAGACAAACTTGCAAGTACCAGCTGGTTTCCTATGCCAGAGCTGGAAGAAAGTGTTAGATGAATCTAAGAACAGAATTAAATGGCCATGCAAGTGAAAAAAAAAAGTAAAACTTGGAAAATCTACTAGCGTAACCAAACCACAGATGGATGGAGATTGAATTAGTTATAGTTGACAATATTGTAGCTAGGTTATTCACACTAGCTCGTGCAGAAATGCACCTACTAAGACTTGTGGAAATCTTAGTAACAGTTTGAAAATGGTGGTGGCATGCATGCAATAAAAAACAATAAATAAAAATTATACTATATGATTGATGTGAAGAAATTATATGGAATGAAAAACTAAGCTAAATATTTATGTTCTTTGACACATACAAGAGAGTAGGGAAAGAATGTTTTTGATTTTATTGTATAAATGAAAAAGAATACAACAATGGGGTTACCTCAAATAGACTGAGTAGAGGGCCCTTGCAGAAGATTGAAGCAGCGAGTCGTTGGTCTCCAAGTAGGTTCGGGTTGTTCTCCACACAAGTGCCACTAAAGGTGGCCAAAATTAACAATCGGTGAAACAATAATTCAAATAGGGGCTTTAAGGGTTTATGACAAAATTTCGGCAGAGTGATAGTAAGGTAACAAGTGAATTTGTATAATGAGGTCGTTCACCATATATTTATAGAAATATTTGCCTTAGGTTTCTTGCCCATGGCATTAGGAAAATCATAGTATTGGCCCTTGGTTTTGGGCAACAATTTAGGGTTTTCCCTTCTTTTTTGACATTTTTGAATATTTTCCCTTTTTATTTAATTTTTTGCCTTTTTGGCGGAATTTTCCCTATTTTGGGGGATTTCTTTCTTTTTTGGAGGGAATAAAGCCATTTTCCCTTATTTTGGAGACGGAAATGATAATTATGAGCCAATTTGTGGGTTTTGACTTAGGCTTTGTTGGTTAGTGAAGGATTTTATGGGGAAAAATAAGGAATGTGGTGATGTCATTAGGGAATGAACATGGTTAGGAATTTTTAGTGTTAACACCTATATTTTAACAAAGATAAAATTAACATACATTTGTTAGCATCATATTTTGAATGAAAGTAATTATTAATATATGTTGAGTCTAATAAGCAATAGTATGTTTAGATAACTCACTTTTAAGAGAAATAATGACACTTTAAAATACTTGGATACGATTTCAAGTTCTTTAATGCATTGGGGTCAATCGTGGTAATGAAGTAGAATTTTTAGTATGGAACATTTCATCAGCGGGCCATGATGATTCGAAATGAGATTATGGTTGTTCATCCCCTTACTAGTAGATAGATGGAGTAGGTGGGATATCCTCATGGGTGGTCTAAAAAAAATTTACGTGTACAACAATAGGTTGGACATCATGGGTTGTCTCAACAACATTTACATGTTTTTCATCACAATGATATTCATGACTTGAATCTAAAATTTCATGATTTGCATAGCTAGTATAGGCCAAAACTGCCCATATTTTATCCTCATCCAAATCATCTTCAAATGGTGGTATATTTGTTTGGAACTTGCTTGATGTTGGAATTGCAACATATCTTGATGAGCACATATGCTTTACTTATTGGCCAGGGCCAGGAGGGGCTTCTTCATTCATTGTTCTTGAAAATGAGGGCTCTTTTTTTGAATATTTATGCTTATTATGTCGTAAATTGTTAAAGGGACTTGTATCATCCACTATGCATGGAGTTTAAATATGCCTTCGATTCACCATAGCTTCCCTTTATTTTTCTCTAATTTCTTAGATGATTTCAGAAGGCTTTCTTTTTCTTGCCAATCTTATTATTCTATTGCATATGTTTCACATTACCACAACAATCAATGCTAGTATCTTCTTTTGGGTGCTTTATTAATCATAAGATAATAAAACCAAAAACTTACATTCGTTGTTCTCCCAACATAAACTTTTAGAATGTAATTTTCGAGTATATTTCGACATAAATAAGGTTCAAGTGGGACCAAGATGATTTTTTATATACTGAAAAATGCATGAGAAATAGTTACAAATTGTGTGCATGAGAATCACAAATTGTGTGTGCAATGTGTACAAAATACGTGCACATTTTTTGTACTTGTGAAATTTTGTACTTCTTCATCCTCTCTACATTTTTTTTGTTCCATTCAATATTCTCTGTCAACATGCTCATAAACCCATCGTAGTTCTGACCACAACCCTTGGAATGGAGCCTTGGTTATTAGTTTCAACCAAATCATCACATGTAATGAAAGTTTGACTTGAGGCTACAATAATAATGTGAAGAGGAATTGAACCATTGTAAATCAGTTCAAACCATATCACCTTGCAAAACTAATTGAAATCATGTTTTAATTCTTGAAAGAAATGCCAAGAATCAACTCAAATATACAAGTATTTCATTCTAAGGTATTATTAGCACCAAAATCTGGAAATAATGAAATGGATCCTTGGTGGATTATTTATAATTGCGTCACAGGCACCATTCAGCGCACACTATTTTTCTACGCATTTCACCACTAGTCATCTTCTCTAATGCACATCACTATGTTACCAAGACTAATAGACATCAATTTTATCTAAGGTGTAGATTGATCAATAGTTTAACGCCTCAACCAACAATAGGTTTATATAATTAAAGCTTCTCTTTCACATAGCCAATCAAATACAACCACACACTACCCGAAAATTATAGTTATGAAGACAATAAATAGATAAATATTTCAAATGACATGTTTGAGCAGGAGCATATTTCTCCCTTAGATAAGTAGATCTACAAAGATCATTATGAATTAGGATTTTTTTTCATCCATCCCATGCAACAAACATTCTCCTATATTCACATACTCCATGTTTCGAAATATCTAGAATACCAACCCTCCTCTAAGCTCTCCTTCCCCAACCATACCTAATTTCTCTCTTGGTGGCATTCTCTGATCCCCTCATTCTCCCTTCACAATCATACATCCATTGATTACCATTATCATAGACTTGGTAGTTAACACACCAAGATTCATTATTACCCTTACATACATGTTGAGGGTTCTCTCAATCTCCCTTTGTATCCCTTAAAACATAATGCCCATATTGCTCTTAGCTTCCACAACATCAAAATATTTAGCATTATTACTAGATCAAATCCATCTTTCAAATCAACATCTCATTTCAAGAAAGACAAGAACACAAAGTGTTGAGCACAACCCAACATGTTTTATTCAAAAGAGTTAGGTCAAGAAACACAACACTACTCCCAGCTTACACACAATCCATATTAAACATAGATTGATTCCACCTGCTATTCATATTATGGAACATTTTCAAATGAATAATAAGTCCATTTGAGCACCTTTTTCACTACAAGAGGTAGTTGAACATTATCTCACTCTTCTACACATTTAGCACAACAAATATGATAGTCATAGTGCATTTTCATGACCTAGTATTTCTACAAAATAGCATCCTGCATGACTAAATGTCCACTTTCACTCCCTCATTATAATTTGTTAATAATTGCATAGAGAAATACTCATACACAAGCTCGGATTTCACAATGCAACCCTGATCCATTTTATAATGTCACATGAGTTAGATGGTTATCTCCAACCCTAGAGTAGAGGCATAGTTCCTATGGCACTTGACATCCCTTGCTAAGGCTATATATTGTTCTTTCATCATGGATATATAATCAACACTCCTTTTCTCTCCGTAGTTGATGGCACCTTCACCACAATAGGACCAACATCACATTTGGAGCCCTCTTTACCGTGTCCCTCATTTGAAATTCCTTATATAAATTTCTTGATGAATTTTGTCAAGTTGGCCATGATAAATTGCTTGATACACATTACAATGGAGTTCATTAAACTTTTAAATAGGGTTCAATGCATGAAATACCATGCTTGATAGTAAAGAACATGTGCTCAATATATACAAAGCATGTGTGTAATATGTAAATAACACATGTGCGGTGTGTTGTTCTGGCGTACATGTCAACTACGTGGCCAAGTTTGGAATTGTTGTACCTGGTTCTTATAAATGTAAATGTGATCTTGTTATTTATACTGTAATTAGCTGGTTTTACAAAAAATTAATTATACCTAAGAGGTCCACCAACTTCATGTGCATGCTCTTGATATGATTTTAATGAGATAAGAGAAGGGTTGACCAAATGATTTCCATATATAATAGCATTACAAGCGACATGAAAATAGATCAACTAACTCTTTTCCATAGAAGAAGGGCTGGACATCATTTTGTATGCAACATCTAATTGAAAAATGAAATTCCATGGTCTTTATATATAACAACATTATAATTAGCATGAAAAAGGTTTGATAGACTCTTCTTGATTTACATGCTTTTTGTCACGTTAATGTAATGATTCTCTTATTTAATGTGATTAAAAGGAGACCGAAGAAAGCACAACCAATCCTACTTCATCTATGAAAACAATGGGTTAACCCTTCTTTGTTACTTAAAATGGATGATAAAATTTCATGCATTCATAAATATATAAGTATATGAGAAAATAAATCATAATATTTTTTTATTTATGTTCACCACAAAACTTAGTAAAAAGTGTGGATAAAAAATTATAATTATAATTTTGCGGTCAATTATTTTAAAGATGGAGGGTGGAAATTTTATTTTGATCTCGAAAAGAGTTGTAAATTAGTAAATCTTGTGATGTGGGATAAAAATAAGTTCCTTTTTGAAACTCTTGTTATATTGTACAGTTGTGAAGCCTGAGGTTGCAAGCAGGGTATTTTTTAAGGATTTAGATATTACACTTAAGTATAGTATCTTAGGTGATTATTTTGGATTGAAAAAAACTTGTATTTAGATAAGGTGAATATTAAATATGAAACATGCAATTTACTACTGAAATGTGTAAATTTTGACAAATATTATGTTAAAAAAACATATCTTATATGTAAATATAGGCGATATTGGAGACTAAAAATGACTCAATAGCGACTTTATTTTTTGAAAAAAACTCAAAATTAGCCAATTGGCCAATTTTCACCCTAAAAGCGTTTCATAACATATAACCTTAAAAGTGGGTCTTTTGACACCCTACCCTATTCTTAAAAGTGTGTTTTTTGAAAGCTACCCGACAATACACCCTACCATATTCTCCTTCTAGAAGTGGGTATTCCCCCATCGAAAACATCAATATGACGAGGTACTTGATATACAAGTACATGATAAATAACAAACGAGACCAGAGACTTCCTAAAATTGCTTTAAAATCGATTCATGACCGCCTAGGGCTAAGGAGATGATGGTATAAAGACGTCACGGCTTGGTTAAACCATAGGGCGATTGAGGAAAATGCCACTTTGCAAGATATCAATAACATTAAAAATATTAGGACATCTAAGCTTCAAGAGAAAATGTGGGGCTAGAAAGAATTAGAAGTTAAAAGAAAATTAAGATATTATAAAGAGGTCATTAATCCAAATCTAGAAAATCAAAAGTATCTTTCAGTTTGAAGAAAATTAATATAGCCAAGATACAAATGAATATCATGAGCTTTATAGTGAAATAGGAGACTGGAAAGGATTTGTAAAATATAGTGGGTCAAAAGAATTTACCATCCCTATGAGACTACAAGCATTAATGATGAAATACACATTCTCTTATTCTCGTAAACCTACCCACTATAATCTTTGTTACAATACAAACCTAAGATAAGATGAGCTGAAAGCCTGTATGTGTTTAAGAGATTTCAAAAGTAAGATGAGAAGAAATTGTTGCCGGCATGCAGTGGCAAGTTGACAACTTTGTGGAATAACCTGAGTGAGACTTCAACGTCCTTTTGCTTTAGGTCATCCGTATTTGTAATGTGATGGAGCACATGACTGCCGACATCTACAAGATGTGCCGATGGCTTGCACATGGCTTGCACAGACATGACTTTGCATGTTCCCGGTGTTAGCTTTCAGGCTCAGTCGCAACACGTAAGGTTTCAAGTTTCAGCAATGCCCACAAGGCTTCCCTGGGTGAACGCGCAAACCTGCTTCCGAAAACTTCTGTGGTGGAATCCAGAAAGTTGTCTTGGTGGACAAGAAACTCCCGCAGAGTAAACCTGAACTGCAATATTGAACGGTACTCCTCTGCATTCTCAACATTAACGATTATCTTTATTAGAAGAATCTTATGTCGCATTTTGAAAAAACAAGAAAAGTATGATGCCATGTTTAATATAAAAAAAATGTATGTAGACTTCGCTTTGTTTAGCTAAAAGTGAAATAACAGCATTTGGAATATAAGATAAAAGATCACAGGTTTTCATATTTGTGATAGTTGCCTACAAGCTTTTTAAAAATTCGAAGTTCGAGGCGACAGTTGTTTCATCTGTATGTGTAACTGGATGCTTACTTCTTTTTTGACAAATTGACAACACATATGGAAACCAGCCTTACCCGGTAGACATGGACATCTATTAATATAAACTACTTTATTGTTCAAAGATTTTATTCATGTTCTTTTTTATAAATCATTCCATTTCTATTTACTTTTATCTCTCTAATATTTATATATCAATCAAAATATATTATTTTTATTCACCAACGTTCAAAGAGACTTTCTAAAATAATTCTGATGCCAAAGACTCTCTTTTAAAACCTGTCAATATATTTTACAATACTACTTTATCATTTAATTCTAATATATTATAATTAAAAATCTACAAAATGATTTCAAATTTCAAATTTTAATATTTTTTAATATAATTATGAAAAATTATATGATAATGACTGGATGGTATATTTGTTTAATACGTTATCACATATGTAATTTGATTATAGAGTGGAGGTGTCTTCTATGGCAGACTGCATGTTTATTACACCAATAGGTGTTTAGATATTATTTGAGATTTTGGACTTTCTTGAGTGGATCAACAAGATTAATCTAGTTGTAATAAGTGTAGAGTGGGGATTCATTTCATGGTCGTCGTATCTTGTTATGCTCAAATGCATCTTTATTAAGATTTAAATAAACTTCAATTACCTAGGAGTGGTTAAGAAAATGGGTATGTGTATTAAATAATATTTGTTATTATGTTTATATCAATTAGTTTAATGTTTATGTTAGTTTAATATTTATATTAATTATTTTAATGTTTAAATTTTGTTTAACAACCAACCATCTCCACAAAATTAAATGGTCAGACCAGTTTACTTGTAGCTCTGCTAATTTAATTTTTTATCACACATATAACTTAACTCAAGATGCACTTAGCTTTCTTTCTCCAATTACCAACCTTAAAATAATGTCTTCCATTTACATGTCAGTTGTCTCTGCAACGAAGTCCTTCTCCTAAATAAGGATAATAACAAAGAAATTGACATTATTGTCCGAATTTCACACACACAACTGGTGCTGGTTTATCTAATTACACTGTGAAGTTAATTTTGAAGAAAGGTACTGGTTTATCTAATTGCACTGTGAAGTTAATTTTGAAGAAAGGTAAAATTGAAGCAGTTAACAATATATCTTAAAGAAATATTAGTTTACCACTATTTAAACATTATTTAATGATTTTTTTTAAACTGTACTACATAATATACTTTTTCGTTTAAACATTATTTAATGATTTTTTTTTTAAACTGTACTACATAATATACTTTTTCGTTTGCTTAAATGTTACAGTAAAAAAATAACTAAAAAAGGAGAAAGTAAGCCAATAAACTAAATTTGTATACAATAAGCAATAAGAAAACAGTAAGTAATAAGCAATAAATTTGTATACAATAAGCAAGCCCTTGGAATACCATAGTATTTCCACTATGACTACATCACCGTTTTTCCACCTATACATTCTCTTAAATAGTACATGAAACAACAAATGAGATGTTCCTAATTTAGACACTCTAATTCTTTAAGCAGAAGGCACTAAATTAATCACTCTGGATTTACAGCTTCAAGGAACGAAGTACATGGGATTAGGAAGCTTGAATGTACGAGCACCTACAGCACTCCCAATGATATCAGTCCACTGATCTCCAACATTGCCCCATATACGATATCCACCCTTCATCAATTCTTCCCTCTTGCCTGACTTGAACACTGCTGCGCTCTTTCCTTTCTCGCTACGTTCTCTACATTCATATATCATCAACGAAAAGCTTACAACGCTAAGCTTGTTTCATAACATACCCAAATCACGAATGAAAATGTCCAAACAATAAAATAAATATACCTTAAAATAAGTCCAGCGTAGCCAGTATACCCCTGTGAGACGAGATTTTCTTCTGTAATGTTGCGTTGAGATTCATCCCTTCCTGTGAGAAAGAAAATCTGGTATCCGGAGGTATTAAGATGTTTATACAGACGCAGAATAGCAGGCAGAGCAACTGATTTACCACTTACTGCCCAATTGTTAAAGGAAACTGGGTCGAAGGGCATTCCACTGTAAAATCAGTCACTGCCCACAAGAATTAGTCTCTTGGAAGTTAAACTAACATCAAATTTCTTAATGAAGAATTAAAACTACTAAAATTAGTCCACCCCGGATTCTAATTTATCCATACAATTAATTTGACATATTAAATTTTTTCTATCTATATTCATTCTTTTATTTCCTGATTGAAATTTATTTGATAGAACTATCAACACTCTTTCAAGAGAGCAATGATACTATGATACTACCATGCCATGCTGCAACGTCCATCTCTATCATTCCAAGAGAGGTATCAAAGCATGAGGTGCAAATAGCAACATAAAGGTGCTAAGATTGAGATTGGCATACAAGTTTAGCAGGTCCGGTTTTTATACCTTTCGGTAAAGTAGATTGTTCCATGTGGGTTAAGATAGTTTTGTTTAGGCAGCCATATTAAAATAAGCAACGATATATTTTAACTACTGGATCTCTCTCGGTGGCCTCTGCACATTTATATATTTATATTTTAACTTCTGATCTATTCGAGAGGTAAGGATTGAAGCAACTTCTTAGTGTAGTAAATGAACCAAGAGATTTACAAGAAACGACGGAAATCTACCGACGCAGGCTCTAGATCAAGATGTATAGCATAGCACCTGGATCTTCTGTCGCAATTATTTGATATAAGAACGACTAATAAGATCTAATTAACATCGGTAAAGGGCTTACCCAAACTTTCGCCCCATATAATATTCGAGATTGGACAAGGCGGTGTCATCGACATCCAACAGCCACGCATCCTTACCGTCGCCGACCGGACTGATTTCTGCTGTGTAAGTAACAACAGAGTCAACTGCCGTTGCCAGATCTATTTCGTACTGTCCATACAGCATGTACAGCTCAACGTAAGTCAAGCAATCTTGGGGAACTGTCCACCAATTCCTTAAATTATTCAATTCTACGTTCAGCCTCCAGCTCAAGCAATCCGTATTGTTCTGATCGGCAGCGGATTCAAATTTACAGCAAAGGTTGATATTAAAGAACAATAATGCTAGTAACCTCAATGATATAACAGCGTGGTTAGTCATCATATTGCAGTGAACGTATACTTAGCTATTGGCTTATAATTTCTGTATAACCAATTGTGACGAATCGACGATGAACCAATGAAACATACCTTGATCTAGAAGGAGAACAATCAGGCGAACCCTTTTGACTGAATGGGGGCTGGTCATAGCTTTTTTATACCCAATTCCAATTGAGCAATTCAACCACAGTAAAAGCAACCGACAAATAAAAGCATTTAATCTAAAAAGCCATCGAATAACTTCACATGAGACTTGATCGCTCGGCCACTCCTCGAATACTTTGTTCCGCACTACTTTTCCCACATCTATGGCACAGTCCATTGCAATACATATTCTTTCGGCAAAATGAGCCAATTGCACGCAACAATACTCCATCTGCCCCCATCGACGCATGCTCAAACAATAGATTTAAGATAGTTGATTGTCAATTTTCACACCGAAATGATCATCAAAATTTTGAATGCGCGCAGAAAGTGACGGAGATAACTGGACGTTATTTTGCAGTGAGAAAGTGACGAAGATAACTGGACGTTATTTTGCAGTGATGAATCTAACCGGTACAGGTTATTGGAAGATCACTGAACTTAAATGACGTCTTCAACTTAGAATACTTGAGATTGTGTAAGTGCGATTTTGGAGATTATAATCTTATGTCATCCATAATTTGAAATTAGTGGGTTACTTCTTGTTTATTGCTCACAGTTTTTTTTAAGTGGAAAAATACCAACACCTGTTATTCGGAAGAAAGGTATCTCACAGCTTTTTATTTGAACAAAAACCCCTTAACATTCCATGGCTTTATAACTTTATAGATAAAAGAGTACATGTGAAAGTCATTTGAACGTCCTAGACCATGCTTAGTTAAAAAAAGGGGAAATAAGAAGTAAAAAGAATAGATTCAAATTGGAAATCCAATAGGTTATATAAATTATGTTATGTTGTTTATATTTTTTCCATATAAATCTTACTATATTTATGACACTTAGTACAACAAAATTCTCTATTATCAATATCATAATTTATGTATTATTTCTAAATCAGTGTTAGATTGTGAGTTTCTAAACCATGTCAAAGTTCAAAATCACATTATTATAAGTAGTAAATTTTACTAATTAGCTATTGCAATTATTTCAGATCATATTAATATAAGTTATAAATCTTAAGCTACGATGTTACAAGAATAAAGTGAGAATAAAGTGATCATTATTTACTAATGAAATTATTAATAATTTATTATAAATTTATATCATTATATAAATACATAAGTTGAATACAGTTATAAAGTCTTTTTTAATAGTTTCTTATTTCTATCCTATTTTTTAACATGGTATATAAACTTTTTGAATGTTAAGAATCTTAAAACACTTTGAGGTGTCATCATTATCAAGTGAGGATATGTCACGAGGTGTTATCATTATCCACTAAGTAATTTATTGATAATTATCCTCAAATTTAGATTGAACTGTTTGATTGTCAAAGATTGAAAACACTTAATGATGTTATCATGAAGTATCATCATTATCCACTAAAAAATTCATTAATCATTATCTTAAAAATTAACATATCAGTATTTTAAGATAATTATATGATATATTATAAGATTGAAAACACTTAATAATGTTATCATGAAGTATCATCATTATCCACTAAAAAATTCATTAATCACTGTCTTAAAAATTAGAATTAGTGGTAGTCATATTTCTATTCTATCTTTTAACATATCAGTATCTTAAGATAATTATATGATATATTATAAATTCATATTATAATATAAATATATAAGTTGAATATGGTTTAAATCTGCAATTTCTTATGTCTATTCTAAATCTTATCATGGTATTTGAACTTTTGAGTGTTAAGGATATGAAAACACTTAATGACATTGTTATCATGAGGTGTCATCATTATCTACTAAGGAATGCATTAATAATTCTCCTGAATTCATTATCTACTAAGGAATGCATTAATAATTCTCTTAAATTTTAGTTTTATTGATAGTCATATTGATTATACATAAATTGAATATGGTTTAAAGTATTTTTAACCGTTAAATTGAATATAGTTTAAAGTATTTTTAACCTTTTTTATGTATATTTTATCTTTTAACATTATACATAAATTGAATATGGTTTAAAGTATTTTTAACCGTTTTTTTAATGTATATTCCATCTTTTAACATGGTATCGAAACATTTTGCGTATTAAAAAGCTAAAAACTTAAAAAGCTATGTTACCTACTAGTCTTCCATGAAAGGTTAGTTGAAAATGATTTCGTAATAGTAATCCATGAGCTTGAAATTGATTAGGAAATAATACTCAAGCCACCTCACTATCAAAGGAGCATGTGGGAGACTATATCTTTGAGAAAGGAATCAGTAAATCAAACCTCACAAACACAATGAGCTTTCAAATCCAATAAAATAAGAAGAATCTGCTACCATAAATAAATAGAATACATAGTTATGCTGTCTTAGCAGTTTATGAAAAGATCAATAGATGTACACCGCGGATCTCCACAAGTATTCAACATTATTTGAAACATCCAAAGGATTTTGATTTTGGTGTTAATATCATGGTTACACGGAGGAAGATGGAAATAAAAAAATTAAAAAAAATCTATTACATATTTTAATTTTATTTTTTTTAAAGAAAAGAGAAAAAAATAAAACTAAATATACTTCTAAACACTGAAATTTAACAACACTTTAACAACGAAAGAAAAACATTTTAATCATCTAAGAGTTACACCATTGCAACACCACGCCCTGTTTACATGTAAGTTAAAATAGGATTAATTGAATTTGCAACATACTAGTCCAACTATTTTCTAATGAGACGGAGTGAAGATTAGGGGGAGTTTCATTCCAAACTTATTTCATTTTTTATATACAAATCAATAGAAGATTTTATTAAAACCTTTTATTAATAAGAATATAGTAAAAGCATAAAACTAAAATAAATAAGGATAATAAAATAAATTGATGGTAATGATGATTAGCATTTATTAAGACCATTTTGTAAGCAAATATTGTGAAATTGAGATCTAATGTATGTGTAAATAGGACATTTGAATGGTTGTAATATTGTGCAATGCAATTTGGTAATGTATAAAGGTGAGAAGACATTAAAGATAATTTGTAAATGTAAATATGAATAACAAAAAGAGTGGAAAGTAGAAAAGTCTAGTTAATTAATTAGAAAAAGAAAATAGAAGAGGAGAATGGAAAATAAAAAGTCATGATTGTTAGCCTTCCCATTATTCTAACTCTTCTATATCTCCTTTCACTTAGACTATCAAAGGGATTTTTTTCTATTGTTTTCCCAAAGTGCCAAATAATTCAGAGTTGCATTGTAATACAAAGTTGCTGAAATGGAATACTGAACAGCCATTGAATGTTGGTTTTCTCATTTGCATTTTCAAGGTAAACATTGGCTCAATGTGCATCACTATATTTCTGTGTGTTTTCTTTGTGCTATTACTTTTCTTATAGTGTAGATTACGGGATTCTCTAAGTGTGTCATTAATGGATTCCAGTGAGTTATGAGAATTAATGTGTGAATTAGAGGTATCTTAAGGATTGAGGTATCATTAGGAGATTTCAACAATGGTTAATATCGCTTCTCAAAGCTTATTTTTAGTTATGTTGATGAATTGTTCTAATGTGGTTGGTTTCATTTTCCTAGTGGCATACCAGCCACATGAAAACTTTGTAAATTTTCCTTTTAGTAATATACTATTAGATAGTTTACAAAAACAAATATCTAAAGCATAGAGATTAAGGATACCCTTGGGAGGTAATGTGTGGTGCTTTGAGGCATCATTCTTAGCATTAGATCCATGAACATTTTTTTATGTCTTATGACATGGGTTTCCCCTCACCATGAGTATGACTTCAATGCTCATAAGCCATGCTCACAACCTCCTAATGGGATGGATATTACCACTCAGAGAGAAAGGATATGCTTGAGACTTCATGTGTGATGTTCTTAGGTGTCTTTCATGTATTTAGATGCTTATAAGCTTCATATATATCCTAAGTCCCTAAGTCCTCCCCACCCCCAACCATTTTTTCTACCCTAATCATCTTTAAGGCCCTAAGGATCATACCTAATGTTATCCCTAATATACACACTCATAGAACAAGGATACCCGTAGGAGGTCATATATGTTGGTTTAAAGTGTTGTATTTATCCCTAAATGACTAGAAACCTTCTCTAGTAACTAAGGCTTAGGTTTCCTCCCTTGACTAGGTGAAGCCCTTGAAACATGTATCTAATAGTCAAAATCTACAAATGGTGTTAACATCATTTCTCAAAGGCCAAGGATAACTTGAGAGGTAATCTATGGTTCTTCAAGATATCATTAATGGCCCTTAATGTCACGGGCCTAGGCTTTTACTATCCCTCTCGAGCGTCCCATACCATCTGAAATCCTAGACACGTGCGTCACCATCGTGATATTGCTAGTTGGGCTTGGCCATTAACCGTAAGTATCACCAATACTACGCCTTACCGAAACCAGCATGACCAAACCTACGTTAGGCACCATCAATATGTGCGGAATGCAAGTGATGGTTTCACCATAGACGATGCATCCAACAACATCGCCACCCAACCTTAGACCATGCAGTCTTATCGCATGTTCACCCCCAAGCCAATGCTTGGACAACCGACAACCTGCCTAATGCAATTAAAGCTCATCTAGTATCAATCCTTGAGGGTTCCTCGAGGGTGTTGTCCTTGCAACCTACTAAGTCCAACCACATGCTAACATATTGATGTGTCCCTGTAGCATCCATCAACGTGTATTTTTCTAACAGAGTGTTACGCTTACACAAGATAGGGATTCTTCACATCATCCTCCTTGGTCCTCCTAACGATCCAACAAGCTAGTAAACCGTCCTGTCTGACTGAGGCTACGAACAATAGCCGGACACCAAGGATACCAAAATATTGTGAAATGCAGGGTCGTGACATTCTCCCCAACTTAAAGATGTTGACGTCCTCGTCAACGCAATGCATCTCAGTTGGGGCCTTCAGCGAAAGGGACGTTGGTGGTGAAGAGACACTTTCGAGTTTGCTGAACCGAACGTGGGATCTGATACCATTTGTCATGGGACTAGGATTTTTATATCCCTCTCGAGTATCCCATACCATTCGAAAGCATATACACAGGTGACACCAACATGATATTGCTAGTTGGGCTTGGTCATCAACCACAAGTATCACCTAGACTATGCCTTACCGAAACCAGCCTAACCAAATATGCATCAGACACCATCGAGATGTGTGGAATGTAAGTGCTTGTTTCATCATAGATGATGCATCCAACAACATCACCACCCAACCTTAGACCATGCAGTCTTGTCGCATGTTCTCCCCTAAGCCAATGCTTGGGAAACCAACAACCTTCCTAATGCAATGCAAGCTCAGCTAGTATCAATCCTTGAGGGTGCCTCGAGGGTGTTGTCCTTCCAACCTGCCAATTCCAACCACATGCTGACATCTTGATCTATCCATGTAGCATCCATCAACGTGTATTATTCTAACCGAGTGTTACACTTACACAAGCTAGGGATTCTTCGCATCATCCTCCTAACAATCCAACATGCTAGTACATCATCCTATCTGACTGAGGCTACGACCAACAGCCGACCACCAAGGATACCAAAATCTTGTGAAATGCAGGGTCGTGACACTTAATACCTTAAATCTACCTTCAGGGAATAAAGCATGTGATTCCTTCCTCAGTCAAATAAATAGATCCTCAAAATCCATGCTTACTTATCAACACCACTTAATTGAAATGAAATCCCTAGTCATAGGACAAATATACCCTTTGTAATTCATGATTGTTTGTTTGAGGCATTGTTCTTGTCCCTAAAGTACACATAGACTATTTCTTTAGGGCCTACGACCAAGGTTTCTTCTACTAACCGTGTCCAAATCCTTGAGACTCATACTTATTGCTCAAAAAATGCTAATGGCTCCCATATCCCCATTTTTAATTAAATTATTCACTTAAGAGGTCATGTATGATGCTTGGAGGCATCATTATTGGCAATAGATGGTAAGAAGCTTACTTTAGGGCATATGCCCTAGGTTTTATCCCCAAACTTATCTAGTATGGCCTTCATATCCATACGTAGTTCTAAAAATATTATAATGGCACCAATATCCCAACTAAACCTGTGGTAAAATTCTTACATCAGCCATGATTAATACATCAATACCAAATGCAAGTGCTCAAAAACTCCTAGTAGTGACCATATGCTTACATAGAGACAAGGATATTCTCATGAGATCATATGTGGTTATTCAAGGTGATGTAGGAATAACATGCAATGGAACAAAAGAAAATGCATAACTCATACTAGCGTAGTTTACATATATACACAAATCCCATTGCGACTTAATTACCATTCACTTAAGAAAGTTTGAAATGTAACTCTTCACTAATAATGATCTACACAATTAGTGGAGTGTATATATCATTGTGATAAATTGAAAGACTCGACACTTTAACGACCCATAAACAAGGGATTTTCATGTCTCATAACAAAAATCCAATTTATTTAGACATCATTGGAAGAACCACATGTGAAATTGAATTCATTAACACATACATGAATGATTTATATTAAGATTGAAAAGGAAAATGAATCCACACCATTTGAAATCATTTGAAATCCATTGGAGATAATTTAGGGCTCATGACGTGAACCATGAAATGCCATTAATTGAAGACAAGGAGAGTAATGAAAAATTGTCATTTCACTACCCACCAAACAACCCCACAAAAAGAATCAACAAAGAGATGAATCACTCTAATAATAAGTTACATTGGTTATCGTTAAATGTGTATGACCCAACAGGGTATGAGAAAGGTCTAGTAAGAAAGAGACTAAACCTTACAATGATGGAAATCAACCCAACAAAGGGAGTCTCAACCAAACGATGGTGAAAATTTCCAAGCATTGATAAAAATGCTTGAAGAAATGCAAAGTATCCCCGTGCTTTGATAAAAACACCCCAAATAATACAAATTCAATTCAATGATGACATAAATGCCTTAGTAAGGAGAGATACACCATGAGCAATAAGAAAAATTCCTAGGGAATGAGAAAAGTGCATCATAAACAAGGTAAAAACCCAACATTCATTCAAACACTTAACAAGAAACCCAGTCCTCAATAATAAGAGGGTGTATTGACTTGAGGAGAGAAGAAAAATTCCCAACAAATGAAGGATGGTCCATGGAGAGAGAGAGAGATTTGTTCCATAGTCCCTAAGACTCACAAGATCCAACTAAACCAATTTGGAAACCTCCTACATAAATGAAATAGATCTGAGGTCGCAACCATTGATCTCTAATCTTGGAGAAACATCCAACATAGGGAGGATAAGATATGTTGGAACTTCCATTAAATAAGAATAACCAAGAAATGTCATAAAACTATGTTTATTATTAAAAATACTCTCATTCATGCTCTCACTAGTAATTGGTGGCCATTGACATCACATTGAACCTCCATTAAAACATATAAGAAAGCTAACTCAAAAAAATAACAATATAGAAATGAAGGGTGAATCCATGCAAACGGGTAACACTTTTCAATGAAATGTGGTGATTGAAATTTGGTATTTTGCATATTCTTTAGATTGAAGCCTCAAAAACTAATATACAACTTGTGAATTTTGAGTGGCTCGAGGATGGATTTGGAAGGGTTTCGGGTAGGGTTTCGCTGGAGGTTTTCCTTAGTTTTTTCTATAGGATTTGGCTGAAGATGAAGGTTGGAGAGGCTTTTTATAAGTATTCAACAACTTGGAGTCAAGTTGATTCGTTAGAATCAACCTAGTAGTAGCCAAGTATAAAAAAAGTGGGAACTTTTGGTGCACATTGATGCTTTAAAACGTTTTCTTTAGCCTTTTGTTTTCAGTCCTTTTTGTGTGGGAGCTAGGTTCTCCTGTGCTTTTTGTTTGTCTTTGGTTTGGTTTGTTTGATTAGTGGCCTTGTCAAGTGGTTGGTTTATTGGTGGGCTCCAGGTGTTGTTTTGTGGGTTGCCCTATTTTTCAGATTTTTGATATTTGGTATTTGGCGTTTTATTCTTTTTGGCTTTTTCTACCTTTGGACAATTAGGTGTTGTTCTGTGGGCTGCCCTTGTGGCTTGTGTCCTTTGGTTAGAAGTTTCGGCCTTTGATTAATTCGATAGGTGTCGGTTTGGTAATGGGCAAAGCCGGTTTTGGGGTTTTATTGCTTCCCCCTTTGCCCATTCACGGCCCTTTGTCATTTTCTGTGAATAGGGGTTCTGGGCATAAGCCCCTGGAACCTTTATTTCCTCATGGAGGTGGCTCTTCTAAGAATGTAAATTTGTTGGGTGTGAGAGCTAAGCATAGAAGGTAGCTGACGGCCATCAAATATAGTGAGTTTGTTGACCGGTATGTGATCAATGTAGACACTAACCTAGAAAGAATCGAGATGTTGGCTGGGCGTGCCCTAGTGGGGTGTTCAGAATATACCTCTGGGTCGAAATATGATATTATTGAATGGGTTAATAAGAATTGGTTACCCCTAACCGGTATTGCACCGAGGATTAACCTGCTAATGAACCAATGGATTTTATTTGTTTTTCCAGATCCTGCTTGTTTGAACCAGATTTTAGCAGACATTTGGCTTTTCAAAGATGGGTCGTTAAATTTGAAACACTGGCACATTGCATTTTATCCTCTGCATGAAAAGCAGGGAAAGAGGAAATTGTGGATGATTATTCTTGGTCTTCCAATTGAGCTTTGGTCGGAGGAGGTGATTGTAGGGTTGGCGAATTTCGTCAGAAAGTTTATTCGGGTTGACAAGAAAAACCTCTTTGGTATGGACCGACATTATGCTAAGGTGATGGTTGAGTTTGAGATGAGCTCTGGACTTCCTGCGGAATTCGAAATGGTCTGGGGGTCTAGGGTCTGAATGCAACGTCTAGACTTATTCAAAATTCCATTTTGTTGTTTTTCTTGTCGAGCTACGGGCCATGTGAAAGCGAAATGTACGGTTTTGTTGGGTCGTCGGGATCATTTGGCTCGTGTTAATGATTTTTCGATTCCACTGCATCTTTGTTCAATCCCAACGGATTCAAATGTTTGTAAGTGTAACCCTCTGCCTGAAACTACTTATACTGGTGTTTCTAAAGATGAGTTATATTTTATTGTGGATGTTGAAAAGGATTTGGATAAGCGTATTTCCTTGGGGGAAGTTATTCTGTGCCATGAGATTTCAAAGTCCTCTCCTGTGGTTGGTCTTCCTTCTGTTGGTAAAGAGAGGGTGTTGGGAAGAAAACATGCTACTAGGAGTTTATCTATTGATCTGGATAAGGCTGATGCTATAGTGAAGACTCCTTTAGTGGATTCTTCTGATACTATCCTGGTCAGTGAACCCTTGCCAAATTGCAGTAGGAAGCCTTTATCATCAAAACCCTTACCTAAGAGTATCCCTGAGATATTTACTGCTAAAGATAATGAAATTTTGGGTGGTTGTGGGTACTCTATTACAGAAGGGTCAAAGGTTTTTTCCCCTTTACCCATTTTTTCCAAAAATTCGAGCTCAAATTTTGATGTTATTCCTCTTCATTCCTTAAAATTTCAAAATGTGACTATCCGGAGGGGAAGAAAGATTAGGGAAGTGAAACAACCAGTTTTATCATAGGAGGATTCTTATATTTTTGTTTCTAAAAGATTGGAGATGGTAGATAAGGATAGTAGTATTTTTGTTGAGGTCCTTAGAGCGGCAGAACCCTGTGATATTGGTTCTTAATGTCCTTTCTTTCCTTGAATGTTCATGGATTGGGTAAGGTTTCTCTGCCTTAGGTCTTATTGAATCTTTTTACTGCTACTAGCCTTGGGATCATTCTCTTGCAAGAAACTACATGTGATAATGTCGTTGTTATTTCAAAGCTAGGTGGGATTCTACCACATTGGGAGATATCGGTTGTCAGCTCTTGTGGTTTATCTGGGGGTTTGGCTGTGGCTTGGAACCTTGTTTATTTTACCTAGTTTAGGGTTTTTAAAACTCCTTGGGGTATCTTTTTGGATGGAATGTATGTGGGTTTGAACTTGAAACTCTCTATCCTAAACTGTTATGATCCGTATCTGGAGAGAAAGAAGTTTTGGTATTCTCTCATGAATTTAGGTCTATTGAGTATTGAAAACTTGATTATTGCAGATGATTTAAATTTTACTAGGTCAGCCTCAGAAGTTTGGGGGTCTACGGCAAGATTGGATGTGATGGTCGATTTCTTCTCACATATGATTGAACGAAATGCTTTTGTGGATGTGTTTCCAAATAAGTTGATTCCAACTTGGACAAGCGAAAGATTAGGGGATGATGGTGTGCATAAAAGACTTGATCGTTTTCTGGTGAAGTCTAATTTGCTTGGTATTTTCCAGAAATATCGATCCTATTTTTCATGAGGAAGAGTTCTCTGACCATTGGCCAATTTTGCTACAGCTGGATGATTATGGTCTTAAGGTTCAATATCCTTTCAAATTTAATAGTTCTTGGTTGCTAAAAGGTGATTTTTGTGACATGGTTCGGGATTTTTGGAACACTATTGATGTTGAGTTCATTAATCCTCTAGATTATTTTTGTCTAAATATGAGGAAACTTAAGGAAGTTGTTACTGTTTGGATAACGAATCGGAAATCCTTAGATAAATTTGAACTCTCTTAGTTGGAGAAAAATATTCAGATGTCTCATTCTGAAAATTTTAGTGGTATTTTGGATAATGAGGCCTTTGAAGCTTTGAAAAGATTTGAACAAAAAAGGGAGGAGATTCTTCTTCAGGATGAGATGGAGTGGCATCTAAAGAGCCGAGCTTTATGGATTGATTATGGTGATAAGAATTCTAAATTCTTTCACTCCTATGCTTATGCTAGAAGAAATATGAATACTATTTGGGAAATTAAGGATACATCAGGTAATTCTGTTTTAGGATTGCAGTCTTTGAAGAAGGAGGCTGTAAATTTTTTTTGGAATATTTATAAGGATACTGGTGAGTGTGACTTATTAGAGAAGATTAAAGTTGCAAGACTTTATCCCCAGTTTTTTGATGATCATGAATCTAGTGAACTGGGGAAGGAAGTTTCTTTGGAAGAAGTTGAGCATACTTTGAAACTCTTTGCGAAGGAAAAGAGTCATGGACCTGATGGTTGGACTGTTGAAGTGTATATTCATTTTTTTGATATTATGGGGGAGGATATTCAAAAGATGGTCGATTATACTAGACTTAATGGTATCAGTTATGGATCCCTAAACTCAACTTTTGTTACTTTGATTCCAAAGAGTAACAAGCCTTCTTCTTTTGGTGAGTTTCGTCCTATTGCTTTGTGCAATTTAGCTTATAAATTAATATAAAAAATTAATGCACAATGTTTAAAGTCTGCTCTTTCGGCTCATATTTCTGATGAGCAATTTGGTTTTCTGCAAAACCGCCAAATCCATGATGCTATTGGGCTAACACGGGAACTTATGCATCCAATTAAGACTCAAAAATTGAAGGCCCTTTTATTAAAAATGGACTCGGAAAAGGCATATGATCAAGTGAATTGGTTTTTCTTGAGACTTATCTTGATTCAAGTTGGAATTCCTTCTCTAGTGCTTAATTGGATTATGGCATGCATTTCTTCTATGAATATTGTTGTGTTGGTTAATGGAGCCCATTCTTCTTTTTTTCAATGTTCAAGAGGGATTCGTCAGGGATGTCCACTATCCCCATTACTCTTCTTGCTGGTTATTGATGGTTTTAGTAGACTAGTCAATCAGGCTAAGGACAATGGATTGATAAAGGGCATCAAGATGGCTCAGGATTGTGCTTTGACACATCTTCTATTTGTAGATGATGTTATTTTGGCAAGTTTGGACTTGGTTGCAGAATGGAAAAGTTATAATGAGATTATTATGACCTTTTGTAAAGCTTCAAGTATGAGGGTTAGCTCTTCAAAGTCTTGTCTTTATCATTTTGAAGTTGATGAGCTTAGGAGGAAGGAAATTGAAGTTATCATTCCTTATAAATGCTACTGTCTGGAGGATGGATTCAAGTATTTGGGGTTTTATTTGAAGCCTAATAATTATCTTATTAAATATTGGAGATGGCTCCTTCAGAAGGTCGAGTCTCGAATCTCTCATTGGTCTTACCGTCTTCTCTCTATTGGAGGAAAGCTTATCCTGGTGAAATTTATTCGTTCTGGCATTCTTGTTTATTGGTTCTCCCTTCTTGAAGTTCCTTCTTTTATTATTAATGCCTTGACGAAGTTGTTTTTAATTTTCTGTGGACCGGTAGCTCTGATCATGCTAAGTTGGTTATGGTTGGCTGGGAGATGTTGTCTTGTCCTGAGAAATATGACGGGTGGGGTATCAAATACTTAAATATTTTCAGTACTTCTTTAATACTTAAAAGTTTGTGGAGAGGCATTTTTAGAAATACCTTATGGTCCAAGGTATTGCAGGTGAAATATCTTAAATCTAATGTGATCAATTGGCTTAGAAATACGCGGAATATTGGTTGGAGAATCTCTCCTATTTGGAGGGGTTTTATGAAATTTTATACCTGGATAGCTAAAGATATCTTTTGACAGGTTGGCTCTGGTAAGGAGGTTCTTGTAGGTATGGATCCCATTCTTGGAATGGAAGATTCCTATGTTATGTCAAATAGGCTGCTAGAAATTTTGAAGTCTTATGGTCTAACTACTTTGAATAGGATAAAGAAATGGGGCAAAAATTTTAATTTAACTAATTATTGGTTAAGCTCTAAGGACCTAGGGCTTTCGGGTTTATATGCATAGGAATGGTACATATATGTAAGAGCTCTAAACTCAGCTAGTTGTAAATTAAATTTGGAAAGAGATTAGGTTGTTTGGATTGGGAATGCTAGCACAGGTTCTATGACTGTTAAGACTACTTATCTTAGGATCATTCAAGACAAGTGTATTTATCCACATCATTGGTGGTACAAGAGGTTATGGAAGTGGAAAGTTCCTTTAAAAATTAAGTGCTTTTTATGGCATGCTATTCAAGCTAGACTCAAGACATGGGATAATCTGACAAGGAGAGGATGGGCTAGTCTGAATAGGTGTAGTCTTTGCATGCATAATTATGAGTCTATTAGACATCTATTTGTGGATTGCAGCTTCATGAATAGTGTATAGAACTTGTGTTGTTCTAAGTTAAATATTTGTATTTAGTGGGCAGTTGGCGACTTTGATAATTGATTGCTCAATTGGTATAGAAAATGTAGAACTCATTTTACCTTGCCTATTTTTATTTCTTGGGTGGTATGGCATGCTCGAAACTGTGCTATTTTCCAAGAAAAAGACAAGAGGTTATGTCCAGTGGTTTGATAGATTTGAAGATGTTTCAGGATTACAGAGATGATAAGGAAAGTCGGTCAATTGCCAGAGTCAACCACTTTTCTTTTAAAGTTTTCCAACTAGTCCTGTTTTTTTATGGAGCTTCCCAAAATGGTTTATGTGTGGCTGGTGGGGTTATATATTTGAATGAAGACCATTACTTTATAGTGTGCTCAAATTGCGGTAATGGGACAAATATGAAAGCTGAATTATTGGCCCTTTGGTGTGTATTACGCCTGGCAACTTTTTTTGGATTAGTGGACCTTAAAGTTTTTGGTGATTCTCGTGTGACCATCAAATGGGATGCATGTGAATTCAATTTAAATGTTACTTCCCTTCGTCATTGGTGTAAGTGTGCAAGGAAAGAAATTTGTTTGCACCAGTTCATCTCTTTTGAACATATCTACAAGGAACACAACTCTTTGGCCAATACACTGCCAAGAAAGCTCTTGATGGTGAAGAGGGGCACTTAATATGGGAAGAATGGCAAAATGAAAACAGCCAGGATATGGGTGTTTTTTATCTCTTCGACTAAGATTGGTTTTCTGCATTTTGATTCCTTTTTTTATGTCAGCTACGAGGTAGATTTATTTTTTGAAAAGATGTGGATAGTTGGATCCATATTTTTTGTTATATTTGTAAAGGTTGTTATAATTTGCTGCTTTTTATAGCATATGTGTTCTTCTGAAAGAACCAAAACAATCATTGTACTATTTGATTCCTATTGAATAGAAATAGTACGTTTTTTTTGCTAAAAAAAAAACTTGTGAATTTTGAAGTGCAATATAAAATAAACTTGTAAAGAATTGTGTCGTCTTTTTTTTTTGAAAAATTATTAGTATTTTAATGTGGCAAATTTACATTTAGTTAATTTTTTGTCTTTGCAAATTTACTAAAAAGTTAACAACTAAATTTTATTACTATCAAATAATTCATTGCTCAATATATAATTTCAAGCAAAACAATAAGATGATGATTGGAGAGAACACATAGATTCCCCCTTTTTTTTTAAATTTGACCCTTTAATATTTGAACGTTCATGTTCCCATTTTTCCAACTATTTACATAATTGGAAAAACAAAAATACCCTTTCAACAACAATATAGGAAATTAGCCCCTAATTTAGTGTCATTTTTTAGTTTAATTTTTTCCTTCTAGTTGAGAAAAATAATCTAACACTCAAAATTGCAATTTTTTAAAGTGTGTAAATTAGTGCTTGATTTTATGGCGAGTGCCTAGAAATTAGATTTATGAAAATAGTAACAAAAAATGATAAATAAATAAATAAAAGAAAAAATGGTAAAGAAATTCTGGTATTTGAATCCATCACTTTCCAAGAGAAAATATCTCTACGGAAGCTAGATTCCCACAAAAAAACTACAATTAAAAGTGTAAATATGAATGAAAACTAAACTAAGCTAGTGCAAATTAGAACTTATGAAAACAAAAATGGTAAATGGTAAAAATTAAAATTAAAATGGAAATTATTAAGGAGCTATTTATATTTGAACCCATATCACCTTGCAAAAAAGGAAATAACTATACTTGAAATACATTCCCTTGTAAATATGCCTCTAAAAGTGCATATTTGAATTGAAATTAACCTAACCTATGCATAAAAATAGGTGAATGCAAATGGAAAAGTAATAAGAAATAAATCATAACATTCTACCCATAACTAGCACGTATCCTATTTCATTAGTAACAATGTTAAAAGATGCTTTCTTTGCAAAAATATCATTTTTTTTATTGGTTAAAATTCCCCACATGGTTGAGGAAATAATTTTTTTATTGTGAAGGCGGTGAGTGAGTCAACTAATAGCAAAAGTATGTGGCTAGAAAAGTTTTAATGGGCACCATTTCCCACCAAATCGGGACATTTTAAGGAAAATAGAAGAGTTAAGGAAGGTTCAACATGAGTTAGGAAACTACGAAGGTGGGTGTAAGAGACTTGAAAATCTAAATCACATTAGAGTAATCCATGAGTGAAACCTAGAAGTAAAATAGTTTTTAATTTCTAACTATTTAAGAAAACGGTGGTGCAATTACATGATAGGAGTGGTGGAGCATCCATTCCTGAGCATGAGAGAAACTTATCCTAAATTGAAATTGTTTGAGCATTCACACCCAATAACCCATTTGGCAGGGAATCAAAAAATAATCCAGGGAAGGGAAGAAATTAAACCGATAATGATTTAAAAGAAAAAAATCATGGAAGAAATTATATTGGGAATGTTTTTCGAAAATCATTTTTTTTTGTGGTGATATTTGGCATGGTGATGAAAGAACGAAAACATGCCATTGTATATATCCTTACCTTTGGCCATCAAGACAACTCACAACAAAGACAATTCCTGAAAATTCATTGAAGCAAAAACTTCTTCTGAAAATTTTATTGGGTTGAAGGTATGTCGTGAAGGCTAGAAAATTCATCTTAATTATGAATTTAACAGTGATTATATAAAATGATTCTGTTGACTCTCTAAATTTTCTGGAAATGTTGTTTTTATGAAATGCAATGAGCTGTTGGTTACTTGAGCCCTTTTTTTCAACACTTAACCAATTTATGTGACTATCAGGAAGTAACTAAACTGAAACCATGAATGGATAGCTACTTCAACAAGGAACAAATTTATGTTAACTAATGAATTTATCCCCATAAAAACAGTGCCTGAGGGGCATTTCCAAATAGCCCCTTAACCTTGTGATTTTAACAACTAGCTCATTTTTTTTTGCAACATCTAATTGAAAAATGAAATATCATGGTATTTATATATAAAAAAATTATAGCATGAAGAAGGTTTGATAGACTCTTCTTCGTTTATATGCTTTTTGTCACGTTAATTTAATGATTCCCTTATTTATTGTGATTAAAAGGAGATAGAAGAAAGCACAACCAATCCTACATCTATGAAAAGAATGGGTTAACCCTTCTATGTTACTTAACATGGAGGAAAAAATCTCATGCATCCATAAATATATAAGTATATGAGAAAATAAACCATAATATTTTTTATTTATGTTCACCTAATACTTGTAAAAAGTATGGACTCAAAAATTGTTAAAAATTATAATTAGGAGCATTACCTCCTACAACAGTTTTTAATGCTTGGCCTGCGGAAGCTCCTTCTCGGCCCTAGTTATCTCTGTTGTGTCCCTTTAATCTCTGGCCTTTTTTAGAGCCTCCTCCAGCTTCACACCTTGCTTCCTAAAATTCTCTTTCCATTTATAAGCTAAGGCCTGTTGGCTAGTGGCCTTTTCTACTTCTGTTTGGTATCTGGTTTTCCACTTTCTACTTCCAAACTGAGCTCATGAATCTGCTCATTCAACTGTTGTAGGGCCAAGGGATCTCCTCCTACCTTGAGGATAGTGGGGGGAGCCTGTTACTTTTTTCCCTTTCCAACTGCTTTGAGGAAAATTATTTCCTGCAGTGCTTTATCCAACTTAACAAAATTTTAGGACTCATTTTTCCTCTAAGCTTCCAAAGCTGACACCCTAGCCTCAAATGTTTTCTTCCTGAGATGATATGAGGCATTGCTCTCATTCAAGAAGGCTACCTCATTGTGTAATTTTGTCCTTAAAAAGTATGGACTCAAAAATTATTAAAAATTATAATTACAATTTTGTGATCCATTATTTTAAAGATGGATGGTGGAAATCTTATTTTGGGCTTGAAAAACAATTGTAAATTAGCAAACCTTGTGATGTGGGATAAAAATAAGTTCATTTTTGAAACTCTTGTCACTCACGTTATCTTGAACAGTTTTGAAGTTTGGGGTTGCAACATCTCTAGAGAGATTGAACAAATCCAGGAGTGTTTCATAATGTATAACCTTAAAAGTGGGTCTTCTGAAACCCTATCCTATTCTTAAAAGTGTGCCTTTTGAAAACTGGGACAATACACCCTACCATATTCTCCTTCTAGAAGTGGGTATTCCCGCAATCGAAAACATCAATATGACTAGGTACCTGATATACAAGTACATGATAAATAACACAAGAGACGAGAGACTTCCTAAAATTGCTTTAAAATCGATTCATGACCACCTAGGGCTAAGGAGAGGATGGTATAAAGAAGTCATGGCTTGGTTAAACCATAGTGCAATTGATGAAAATGCCACTTTGCAAGATATGAATAACATTCAAAATATCATGACATCTAAGTTTCAAGAGAAAATGTGGGGCGAGAAAGAATTAGAGGTTAAAAGAAAATCAAGATATTATAAGGAGGTCATTAACCCAAATCTTGAAGATGAAAAGTATCTCTTAGTTTGAAGAAGAAAAATAATATAACCATGATAAGAATGAAGTATAAGAGTTTCATAGTGAAATAGGAGGGTGGGTGGAAAGGATTTGCCATCTATGTAAGACTATAAACATTAATGATGAAATACACATTCTCTTAGAATGACCTAAGTTAACCCGCAATAATCTTTGTTACAATACAAACATAATAAGATAAGATAAAATAAGCTAAGCTGGAAGCCTATGTGTGTTTAGGATAACATCAAAGGTGAGATGAAAAGAAGTTGTTGCCGGCGTGCAGCCGAAAACTTCTGTGGTGGAATCCACAAAGTTGTCTTGGTGGACAAGAAACTCCCGCAGAGTAAACCTGAACTGCAATATTGAACGTACTCCTCTGCATTCTGAACATTAACGATCATCTTATGTCGCATTTTGAAAAAAACAAGAAAAGTATGGTGCCATGTTTAATATAAAAAAAAACTGAAATAACAGCATTTGGAATAAGATAAAAAAGCACAGGTTTACATATTCGTGATAGTTGTATACAAGCTTTTTAAAAATTCGAAGTTTGGGGCGACAGTTGTTTTATCTATATGTGTATGTGTAGCTGGATGCTTACTTCTTTTTTAACAAATTGACAACACCTCTGGAAAGTAGCCTTACCCAGTAGACATGCACATCTATTAATATAAACTACTTTATTGTTCAAAGATTGTATTCAAGTTCCTTTTTATAAATCATTCCATTTCTATTTGCTGTTATCTCTCTAATATTTATATATCAATTCAAATAAATTATTTTTATTCACCAACGTTCAGAGTGACTTTCTAAAATAATTGTGTGCCAAAGACTCTCTTTTAAAACCTGTCAATATATTTTACATTACTACTTTATCATTTAATTTTAATATATAATAATTAAAGATCTACAAAATGTAAATTTTAAGAAAATCATTTAAAATTATTTAAAGTTTAAAATTTTAATATTTTTTAATATAATCATAAAAAAATTATATGACATTGACTGGATGATATATTTGTTTAATTCTTTATCACACATTTAACTTGATTATAGAGTGCAGCTGTCTTCCATGGCAAAGTGCATGTTTATTTAATTTTTTATCACACATGTAACCTGACTCAAGAGTGCAGGTGGCTTCCCTTTCTCCAATTAGCAACCTTAAAGTAATGTCTTCCATTTACATGTGAGCTGTCTCTGCAACGAAGTCGTTCCGCTAAATAAGGATAATAACAAAGAAATTGACATTATTGTGTGAATTTCACACAGTGCTGGTTTATCTAATTGCACTGTGAAATAAAATTAAAGCAGTTCACAATATATCTTTAAAAAATTAGTTTACCACTATTTAAACATTATTTAATGATTTTTTTTTAAAACTTTACTACATAATATACTACTTTTTCTTTTGCTTATGTTAAAGTTAAAAAATAACCAAAACAAAAACGAGAATGTAAACCAATAAACTAAATTTGTATTTGTATACAATGAGCAATAAGAAAACATGTTATTACGTCTTCATATACATCTATGAAAGCCTTTGGAATCCCATAGTATTTCCACTATGACTACGTCACCGTTTTTCCACCTATACATTCTTTTAAATAGTACAGTAAACGAGATGTTCCTAATTTAGGCACTCTAATTCTTTAAGCAGAAGGCACTAAATTAACCACTCTGGATTTAGAGCTTCAAGGAACGAAGTACATGGGATTAGGAAGCTTGAATGTACGAGCACCTACAGCACTCCCAATGATATCGGTCCACTGATCTCCAACATTGCCCCATATACGATATCCACCCTTCATCAATTCTTCCCTCTTGCCTGACTTCAACACTGCTGCGTTCTTTCCTTTCTCGCTACGTTCTCTACATTCATATACCATCACCGAAAAGCTTACAATGTTACGCTTGTTTCATAACATACCCAAATCACGAATGAAAATGTCCAAACAAGAAAATAAATATACCTTAGAATAAGTCCAGCGTAGACAGTATACCCCTGTGAGACAAGATTTTCTTCTGTAATCTTACGTTGAGATTCATCCCTTCCTGTGAGAAAGAAAATCTGGTATCCAGAGGTATTAAGATTTTTGTACAGACCCAGAATAGCAGGCAGAGCAACTGATTTACCACTTACTGCCCAATTGTTAAAGGAAACTGGGTTGAAGGGCATTCCACTGTAAAATCAGTCACTGCCCACAAGAATTAGTTTTTTTGAAGTTAAACTAACATCAAATTTCTTAATGAAGAATTAAAACTACAAAAATTAGTCCACCCCAGATTCTAATTTACCCATACAATTAATTTAACGTATTAAATTTTTTCTATCTATATTCATTCTTTTCTTTACTGATTGAAATCTTTTCTTTACTGATTGAAAACTATTCGATAGAACTATGAACACTATTTCAAGATAGCAATGATACTAACATGCCATGCTGCAACGTCCATCTCTATCAATCCAAGAGAGGTATCAAAACATGAGGTGCCAATAGCATGAACATAAAGGTGCTAAGATTGAGATTGGCATACAAGTTTAGCAGGTCCGGTTTTTATACCTTTCGGTAAAGTAGATTGTTCCATATGGGTTAAGATAGTTTTGCTTAAAGGCAGCAATATTAAAATTAGCAATGATATATTTTAACTGCTGGATCTATCTCGGTGGCCTCTGCGCATTCATATATTTATATTTTTAACTTCTGATCTATTCGAGAGGTAAGGATTGAAGCAACTTGTTAGTGTAGTAAATGAACCAAGAGATTTTACAAGAAACGACGGAAATCTACCGACGAATGCTCTAGATCAAGATGTATAGCGTAGCACGTGGATCTTTCTGTCGCAATTATTTGATATAAGAACGACTAATAAGATATAATTAACATCGGTAAAGGGCTTACCCAAACTTTCGCCCCATATAATATTCGAGATTGGACAAGGCGGTGTCATCGACATCCAACACCCACGCATCCTTACCGTCGCCGACCGGACTGATTTCTGCGGTGTAAGTAACAACAGAGTCAACTGCCGTTGCCAGATCTCTTTCGTACTGTCCATACAGCATGTACTGCTCAACGTAAGTCAAGCAATCTTGGCGAACTGTCCACCAATTCCTGAAATTATTCAATTCTACGTTCAGCCTCCAGCTCAAGCAATCCGTGTTGTTCTGATCGGCAGCGGATTCAAATTTAGAGCAAAGGTTGATGTTGAAGAACAATAGTGCTAGTAACCTCAATGCTATAACAGCGTGGCTCGTCATGATATTGCAGTGAACGGATAATTATTAGCTATTCGAATTCAGAGTTATGTCTAGCTAGGGTTATGGCTTATAATCTCTGTATAACCAATTGTGACGATGAAAAAATGAAACATACCTTGATCTGGAAGGAGAACAATCAGGCGAACCCTTTTGACCGAATGGGCGCCGGTCGTAGCTTTTTTATACCCAATTCCAATTGAGCAATTCAACCACAGTAAAAGCAACCGACAAACAAAAGCATTTAATCTAAAAGCCATCGAACAACTTCACGTGAGACTTGATCGCTCGGCCACTCCTCGAATACTTTGTTCCGCACTACTTTTCCCACATCTATGGCACAGTCCATTGCAATACATATTCTTTCGGCAAAATGAGCCAATTGCAAGCAACAATACTCCATCTGCCCCCATCGACGCATGCTTAAACAATAGATTTAAGATAATTGTTTGTCATTTTTCAGACCGAGATGATTATCAAAATTTTGAATGCGCGCAGAAAGTGACGGAGATAACTGGACGTTATTTTGCAGTGAGAAAGTGACGGAGATAACTGGACGTTATTTTGCAGTGATGAATCTAACCTGTCCAGGTTATTGGAAGAGCACTGAACTTAAATGAGGTCTTCAACTTACAACAATTCACATTGGGTCAGTGCGATTTTGGAGATTATAATCTTATGTCACCCATAATGAAACCCCTTAGCATTATATGGCTTTATAGATAAAATAGTGCATGTGAAGGTCATTTAAACGTCCTAGACCATGCGTAGTAAAGAAAAGAGAAAAAGAAGAAGTAAAAGGAATAGATTCAAATTGGAAATCCACTATGAAAGGATATATAAATTATGTTATGTGGTTTTATATGTTTTCCATATAAATCTTACTATATTTATGACACCCATAGAGCAAAACTCTCTATTACGAATTTATTGATGATTGGTCACATTTAGATTAGATTGAACTTTTTGAGTGTCAAAGATTGAAAACACTTCATGATGCTATCATGAGGTATCACCATTATCCACTAAAGAATTCATTAATCATTGTTTTAAAAATTAGATTTAGTGGTAGTCATATTTCTATTCTATCTATCTTTTAACATAGTATCTTAAGATAATTAAATATGATATATTATAAATTCATATTATAATATAAATATATAAGTTAAATATGGTTTAAAGCTGCACTTTCTTATGTCTATTCTACATATCTTATCATGGTATTTGAACTTTTCAGTTTTAAGGATATGAAAACACTTAATGACATTGTTGTCATGAGGTGTCATCATTATTTACTAAGGAATGTATTAATGATTCTCCTGAAATTTAGATTTAGTGGTAGTCATATTGATTATATATAGATTGAATATGGTTTAAATTTTTTTTAAGAGTTTTTTTTATGTATATTCTATCTTTTAACATGGTATTTAAACATTTTGCATGTCAAGGAGCTAAAAATTTAATGATCTTTCTATGGCATGGTAGTCTTCCATGAAAGGTTAGTTGAAAATGATTTCGTAATAGTAATCTATGAGATTGAAATTGATAAGGAAACAATACACAAGTGAACTCACTATCAAAGGAGCATGAGGGAGACTACATCTTTGAGGAAGGAATCAGTACATCAAACCTCACAAACAGAATGAGCTTTCAAATCCAAGAAAATGAGAAAAGCAGAATGAATTATAGATTTGCTACTAGAATACACATATATGCTCTATAATCCCATTAAATTGATCTTGATTTGCAACTAGAATAGTTTTCACCACAGATCTCAAAGTAATAGATCTATATCACGGTTGTTTCTTCACTAGATTTGCACCATCTATTCAGACACAAGTATTCAACATTATTTGCAACATCCAACGACAATTTGTTGGAAAAACGTAATTACGAGTTGATTGCGTATCTATTATGCCCTGACTCTGTCAGTCGTTCTGTCAGTTTTTTTGTCATTATGCAATTTCAGACAGTCATTCAGTCTGCAACCAATCCGGCGCACGTCTCATTGTATTTATGTAACTGCATTTGTATTCCACATGTCAAGAATTCTTAGGTAGAAATTAACTGTAGTCTTTAATGTAGCTCAGTAGCTTCCAAGTGAAGCGATCTCAAGTCGGTTGTTATGCAACTCCTTTATGTAGAAGAAGATAGTTGAAAAACAGAGAGAGATGTGTGAGGGAAGAAGAGAAGAAGTGAAGAGAAAGTGTGAAAGGAGAAGAAGATCATACCCGTGAAATGTATGAACATCCCATGCTTTGTAAGAAGTGAAATATCATAGTAAAATCTCATCTCCATGTATTGCGTTCAAGTTGCCCTATTTTACTATGGTAATATATATAAGTCCATAGTTTTATGTATTCGTTCTCAAGAACGTTGAATGTTGCATGTCACACATCTTCTCCAGATTTACTTGTGTAAAATTTGTTTACATTTACTATCTCTAAAAGAAATCAAGATTTCCAAATAGTTCACAGTGGTGAAAGTTCTATTTTAATGAGTAACTTGGCGTAAGCTTCATTTAAATGTGTGTTCATCCAAGTGAAGTTCTCAGCGAAGTAAAATTTGGGATTTCCTATTATATGATCGGCGAAACCCAAAGCGAAGAAAAATAAAACTTTCATTTACTTCGCAGTTCATCTTTTTAACTACGCGGCGTGCTTTTCCCTTGATCTGGTATAAGAGCTTGGTTTACAGAAAGTAGAAATTGTATTTACAAAAGGGAAAAGTGATTAAGAATGGCTTCCACTTCTGGTAATTTGCAAACTCCAATCTTTTCAGGAAAAAATTATGAATATTGGTCTCTAACTATGAAAGCTTTGTTCATAGGTCAATATGTATGGGAAATAGTCCAGAATGGCTATGTAGAACCAGCAGATATGGCAGCATACGACAATCTCACACAAGATAAGAAGTATGTCTTGAAGGAACAAAGGAAGAAAGATGGAAAGGTATTATTCTACATACATCAAGCAACACATGAATCCATACTCCCAAGAGTAGCAGCAACAACCTACGCTAAGGAAGCATGGGACACACTGGAAACTTCTTATCAAGGCTTGAACAAGGTAAGGACTTCCAAACTGCAAATCCTTAGAAGAGATTTTGAATCTCTGTTGATGAAAGATACATAATCAATAGAATCATTCTATACTCGTGTTATTGGTTTGACTAACAAAATAAAAGTCTCATGGAGAAAATATAATGACGAAAGAGTTGTTGAAAAAGTTCTTAGAGTTCTTCCAAAGAAATTTGAATCTTTAGTTGTGACCCTGGAGGAAAATAAAGATCTGTCCCAATTTACTATTGATGAATTGCAAGCCTCATTACTAAATCATGAACATAGAATCAACAGATAAAATACATCATTAGAAGGTGCAATTGCAGCACATTTATCCATAAGTTGTGGAAGAGGCAGGGGAAGATCAAACTCTATAGGTAGAGGAAGAATTTCTTCCAGAGGAGGTTGCAGCAGTAGTCCCACACATGTCGCTGGTAGAGGTCAGAATTAAATCCCTAGTCAGCCAAGTGGACAAAGGTATGATAAATACAAAATTCAATGTCATTACTGTAAGAGGTTTGGACACTTCACATATGAATGCATGAAGAAGTAGTATGGCCAAGGAAAGAAAGGTCAATCGTATTCAAGCAACACCAACACTTTGACTAGCTCATTTTTCTTTGCATGTGCATATCCACTTGAATGCAATGCTGTCCAAGAAATTCCAAATGACATATAGTATTTAGACTCAGGATGTAGCAATCATATGACTGGTAATTTAAATCTATTTTCTAGTCTAGATAAATCAGTTCAAACTGATGTCACACTTGGAAATAATATTCAAGTCACTGTTTTGGGTAAGGGTACTATTGATATTCTAACCAAACAAGGGGAGCAGAAATTTATGCCTGATGTTTATTATGTTAAAGGTTTGAAGCATAATTTGATGATCATTGGACAATTGATGAAAAATGTTACATAGTTCATATGACATGAAGGAATTATCTGATTAAAGACATATATACAAGCAATCGCTTAATAACTGAAGTGAAGATGACAAGCAATCACTTGTTTCCTTTGACGATAAGGCCAAACATAATGGGAAAAACAACTCAAGTTGTTCATTGAAGTCAGAAAGAAAATTCTGGAGCTGCATTCAAATCAGAAAGTAAAGAAGCAGAAATTCATTGCGACAAGGAAGAAAAAGATAGCAATAGAGAAATGCAAACAACGTTTCAAACAGAAATAAAGGATGACTCCTTGTTGTGGCACTTCAAATTTGGACATATGAATTTTAGTGGGATTAAGATACTACACATGAAGGACATGGTGAAAGGATTTCCATTAATTGAAAAGCCAGAGAGAATTTGTGAAGGCTGTAGTTTTGGAAAACAGCACAGAAAGATTTTTTCAATCGGAAAGTCATACAGAGCTCGCACACTACTTGAAATTGTGCACTCTAATATTTGTGGACCGATGCAAACACCGTCCTTGGGAGGATGTACTTACCTTCTCACATTTATTGATGATTTCACAAGAAAAAACTTGGCATATTTTCTAAAACACAAATCTGATGCGTTTGGTTTTTTTCAGCAGTTGAAGGCACTTGTGGAGAAGCAGAGTGGTTACAACATCAAGATATTAAGAACATATAGAGGTGGTGAGTATTTTTCAAATGATTTCTTAATTTTTTATAAAAATCATGGCATACATAGGAAATTCACTGCGTGGTATACACCGCAGCAGAATGGTATCGCAAAGAGGAAGAACATAACCATTATGGAGATGGCGCATCGTATGTTGGAATCCATGCATCTGTCAAATGAATACTGGCCTGAAGTAGTGGCAATTGCTGTATACATCATGAATCTATGTCCAACAAAGAGCGTGAAGAACAAATTTCCGAAGGAAGCTTGGACAGGTATGAAACATAGTGTTTCGCATTCAAAAGTTTTTGGTTGTGTTGCATACGCACATGTAGTAGATGAGCTAAGAAGGAAATTAGACAATAAAGGAAAGAAATGCATTTTTATTAGGTATTCTGAAGACACAAAAGCATACAAGTTATATGACCCCGTCACAAGAAAAGTTATTATCAGTCGAAATGTTCGGTTTGTAGAAAATGAAGCATGGGATGGAACCGTAGAGAAGAATGTTAAAATCATGTCACATGTCGAACATGATGACATCGCAGAAGATGTGGTTGAGACTCCGCATGTGAATAAGAATGTCGCAGCTCCATCTACTCCCAAGACAACACAACATGTCTTAGCACAAGGAACTCCGACACAAGTCGCAGTTCAAGCTACTTCGAAAAGCACACCAAGTGTGCAACAAACTCCATCTAGTAGTTTGTGAAGTTCGACATCATCAAATTTGACAAAGATAAGAAATTTGCGTGAGATATATGAGACTGGTACTCCCAATTCATTCTCAGTTTTTGCATTATTTTCTCAAATTAATGATCCACTAACATTTGAAGAAGCTTTTGAAGATAAAGTCTGGGCACAAGCCATGGATGAAGAAATAGAATGCATTGAGAAGAATTAAACATAGGAATTAGTATATGTTCCTAAGGACAAGGATGTGATAAACGTGAAATGGATTTATAATACCAAGCAAGAAGTTGATGGAAATGTGTAGAAGCACAAGGAAAGATTGGTAGCAAGAGGGTTTACACAGCAACTTGGCATAGAATTTAATGAAACCTTTGCACTTGTAGCACAAATTGACACTATCAGAACAATTTTGGCCATTGCAGCACATAAGACATGGCATGCTTACCAAATGGATGTTAATTCTACATTTTTAAATGGTTATTTGTAGGAGGAAGTATATGTGGAACAAACACAAGGCTATGAAGTTCTAGGACAAGGACACAAAGTATACATGCCGAAAAAGGAAATTTATGGTTTGAATCAAGCTCCTAAAGCTTGGTACAGTCGCATTGACTCTTACCTCATTCAGAATGGATTTCACAGAAGTGAATGTGAGCCAACGCTATACACAAAAATAAACAAGGAAGGTAATAAGTTAATTGGATGCCTGTATGTAGATGATTTCATATTTACAGGTGATTTTGGCATAGAAGAATTTAGATCAGTCATGGAAAGTGAATTTGAAATGAATAATTTGGGGCTTATGATGTATTTTATGGGTATTGCAGTTCAACAGACTGAAAATGCTATATTTATATCTCAATCGAAGTATGCAAGTGATGTCTTGAATAGATTTAAGATGTTAAACTATAAGACAACTCCAACACCAGTAATAATAGGTTTGAAATTGAGCAAGGATGATGATGGATCCAATGTAGATCCTACGCTATTCAAAAGGCTCGTTGGAAGCCTTATGTGTCTTACAACAACAAGGCCAGACATCATGTATGGAGTCAGTTTAATCTCAAGATTCATGGAGTCACCAAAAGAATCTCATTGGAAAGCAGGTAAAAGAATTCTGAGGTATGTAAGTGGAACAAAAGACTTTGGTATTTTGTATTCAACCTCAGAAAATTTCAAACTCATTGGATACACTGACAGTGACAATGGAGGAAACATAGATGACATAAAAAGCACGTCTGGGAATACATTTCATTTAGGAACAAGTGTTGTATCATGGGATTCAAAGAAACAACCCATAGTATCTCTTTCTTCAACAGAAGCAAAGTATGTCACAGCTACAAGCACTGCATGTAAAGTCGTTTGGATGTGGATAATGTTAACTGATCTATAGCAGAACCATCAAGAACCCACTGTCATTTATTGTGATAACAATTCAGCTATCGCATTGTCAAAGAATCATGTGTTCCACAAGAGAACTAAGCACATCGACACAAGGTATCATTTTATCAGAGAATTGATCAATAACAAAGAAATATGTTTAGAATTTTGCAGGTCTGAAGATCAGGTAGCAAACATATTTACAAAACCATTAGCAAGGGACACATTCCAATATCTATGAAGCTGTTTGGGAATGACGAGTTCTGCACAGTGAACTTCGCCATGCACAGAGCATGTTTCAACTCTGCAACATTTTATAAAATTTTATTTTTGTTTAATGATCCCCATCTACTCATAATTAAGGGGGAGTGTTGGAAAAATGTAATTACGAGCTGATTGCGTATCTAGTATGCGTCGGCTCTTTCAGTCTTTTTTTTTCAATCTGCAGTGTCAGACATCCAGTCAGTCTGCAACCAATCTGGCGCACATCTCATTGTATTTATGTAACCACGTTTGTATTCCGCATGTCAAGAATTCTTAGGTAGAAATTAATTGTAGTCTTTAATGTAACTCAGTAGCTTCCAGGTGAAGTGAGCTCAAGTCGGTGGTTATGCAACTCCTTTACGTAGAAGAAGATAGTTGAAAAAAAAAGAGAGATGTGTGAGAGAAGAAGAGAAGAAATGAAGAGCAAGAGTGAAAGGAGAAGAAGCTCATACCCGTGAAATGTATGAATACCCCAAGCTCTGTAAGAAGTGGAAGATCATAGTAAAATCTCATCGAGCCATGTATTTCGGTCAAGTTGCTCTACTTTATTACGGTAACATATAGAAGTCCATAGTTTTATGTATTCATTCTCAAGAATGTTGAATGTTGCATGTTGCACATCTTCTCCATATTTACTTGTGTAAAAGTTGTTTACATTTAGTGTCTGTAAAATAAATCAAGATTTCCAAATAGTTCACAGTGGTGAAATTTCTATTTTAACGAGTAACTTCGCGTAAGCTTCATTTAAATGTTTTGGTTATTATGTCTTAGCAAGAAATATTTTAAGATAAAGTTTGTTTAAGAGATATGAGAAGTTAAGAAGTAAATTTATGCAAAGTTAACTGCGCATAAATGCGAAGTAAATTTATGAAATGTGAAGTTAATTTCTGCAAAGTTAATCTCCGCTAAGCTAGTGTTCGGTGAAGTGAATTGCTTGGAAAAGTGAAGTCCTCAGCGAAGTAAAATTTGGGATTTCCTATTGTATGATCGGCAAAGTCCAAAGTGAAGAAAAAAAAAGCTTTCATTTATTGCATGGTTCATCTTTTTAACTGCGTGGTGTGATTTTCCCTTGACAATTGCCTCCATGAGTACTCCCTGGAATCTATATATGAAGAAGAAGAAGCTCATTAGTATCAAGATCAATAATCCAATCCATTTTAGCTTCCCTTGCCATCATAATTGCCACATACATTTTTAGCAATTGTTTTATAGAGATGTCATATTTGCACGATGTCTAGGATGGCGATGAGCAAGTGAGATCATTTTAGGCAATCCATATGGATCTGCCATTCCACACAAGCGTAGAAGCATTTTTAAGGATTTTTTTATAATTGACATAAAAATTAATAAATTTATTTCAGAGAATCAAGGTATGGCCAGAATTACATGTCTAGTCAAACCATTACAAAGAACCTGGGTGGGGAGGGTAAGAATCATTCCTCCTAACCATCCAACCTATATTCAATAGACTATACTCTCACATATTTATATTTACAATTTGTACTGAATTTTATATTTTGATTGGTTTTATGTTGTTGGCCTTAGATTATTGATGTTAATTTATTTGCTTTGTTCTAATTATTTTTTATTTAATTATTATATAATTGCTAAGTAACAATTTAATATAGCTATATATATATTAAATAATAAATGTATTATGTAATACATTTTAAATATAGTAACAACAACAAAAATCATGGGAAAAAAATATAATATGTAACAATTAATTGGTAATAATAATAAGTTGTATAATAGGTGAAAAAAAAGATATATGTGTTATGTAAAACATTTTAAATAGTAACAACAAAAAACCATGGGAAAAAAATATAATTGGTAACAATTAATTGGTAATAATAATAAGTTGTATAATAGGTAAAAAAATAGATAACCAAAATTTTTATAATAATATTAATATAAGATAAAAATATAAAATATACAGGGATAGATTAATGGGCTATGTATTCAATAAAAAATTTAAAATAACATTAAATCATTAATATGTGTCTTTGTATTGGATGTAATGTAGAAATCATTGGGTTGGTGTACTATCTAAGTTTAGAAGTGAGAGGTTTGAGATCCATGATTGTAGGATCCAAGATTTGAATTGTTAGAGATGGCTTCAACTATATATTGTAATCATTTTCCATTAGATAATTGAATTCGTGTTTATCATTCCTGTGTGTGTGAGCGAGCCTCTGTGCTCTTCTTTGTCAACCTCTGTAATATTTAAGTTGGTATCAGAGCTGTGGAGGTGAGCTCAAGAGAGCTATCCATAGGATTGTCCATTGTCATTGTGTGTGGAGGCCTGTTGATATCTCCCAAACTAGTGTAAAAGAAAGCCACATGTTGAGGGAGAGACTATAAGTTACTGTTGCTTTGAATCCATGATCAAAGTATTAGTTGGGGGAGCCGCCTATTGGTATTGTAAGACTATATATGTGTGTTGAACATAACCTCTACCTGCATGAAACACTACTCTTTAGATCTCAGTCTCTATGGATAGTTGTTTCCAGTAATTTAAGGAGTTCTACCACATATTCATGCTGCTGCGGAGAACATGGAAAAATTGCTACTTGAAAACATTGTTTTCCACAGGAAGGAGCCGTCGTTGAGAAACTTGGAGATCCGTGAGATCATCTATAGGAGTGAAGCTTGTTATCGATGTTGTGTAAAGGGAATCTAGTTGGAGGTGTCACCAATTTGCAGCTGTAAGGGGTTGCTGTAATTGCCTAAGAGAAATTTTGATGCCACCGTAGATGTGTTGTAGGTACAACAGATCCCATGTTTCCATTAAAACTTGGAAGCCCCCAAAATTTTCATTTACTAAGGTAATGTTTGAATTCCTTGTTCATCTTGGGGTTTTCCATCATGCATTTTATGTTTCTGTCATGATTTGATTCAGTTATTAATTTTCTCTTCAAAAATTCATTCATTTTTGTGTGTTTTTGTGAGTTGCAGAAAGCAGTAATTCTCCCAAAATTTTGTTCTTTCCGCAACCCGCAATCTGCAATCTGCAATGTCGATTGCAAAAGCTTGGTTTTGGATTTGAAATTTTTTTGTTCCACAACCCACATTCCGCAGTGCGTATTGCGGATTGCGAGTGCAGAAATAATTTTCAATAAATGTGGTTTTTCTTTTTCGCAACCCGCAATTGCGGATTGCGTATTGCAGAAAGATCATTATTTTAAATTGTGTCGTTTGTGTTTTCGCAACTTGCAACCCATAATTGCGCATTGTGGATTACGGAAACTTTTGGTTTGTTTATATTTAGAGTTGTGTTTCCACAACCCGCATTGCGGATTGCGGAAAGAATGTACATATTTGAAAAAATAAAATTCCGCAACTCTCCTTTCGCATCCCGCATATTATATCTTAGCCGTTGATTTTTTTTCATCCTACGGTCCAGATTTCATTGGATGAAATTGTTAAATATGTTCAATTTTCTATTTTATTTTACCATTTTTCAATTTTAAGAATTTACATGCTACAAATATTTTTACCACGCGTTTTTACCAGAGGTTGTTTTCTGTCGTTTTTTGTCAGCATAGGTCTATTTCATGTCATTTTCCTATTCATTGTTTATGTTTTTTCGTCATTTTCAAATAGTTTTTGATTGGTTTTAATTTATTTATCAAAATTACCAGTTTTTCAACATGTCGAGGAATACCCGCTCCAAAAAATCTCAAAAAGACCTGATAAACAAAGACCCTAGCTTCAGCATCCTTGCCGATACTAGTGATACAGTCTCAGAAACCTATTAGATAGACTAGTCTAAAACTTACGCCATTTTTGATAACGACGACCTGTCGGACATCCAAGAGAACCAACCTGTCTATGAGAAAATTAGGGATTCTCAGTTATATGCCATAGCATCTAGACCTACCCTTCTCCCTTACAAAGATGCAGTTAAGTGGATAATTGACCACGCGAACCCCAAAGACCATTCCTTTAACAACAGTGCAGGGTCCCTTTTGGTCTATTTTTTCCCTAAAGTCTTCATAGAGCATATGCCCTTAAGCCGGCCATCCAGCCTCTCAATGTCAGTTTCCCGGACTTTGTTAGAAACAGGTTTAACTTCGACGAGATGATAAAGTCATGGATGAATAACCCAACCAAATTCATACCCAGAGCGGATAACCTATACCCGATTTCATGGTTCAAGGAACCCTATTCCCTCTTAGCAGCCATGCTTTGCAGGTTGTATGGTCTACCCAATTGTTCTATGTTCAAATCCGAATGGGCACCTGTATCCCATCACGTCCTCACAACTGGGGAGTCATTCAATTGGGATTCAATTCTGTCAATGGAGTTAAAGGAAACCATTGAGCGATATCAAAAAACACACACTTCAAGGAAGCATCCTTTCTTTTATCCAACCTATGTTATTGATGTGTTCTGCTCCGAATTCCAGTACCCTTTCATGGGATGGACTTGGACACTTTCAGCTCCCCCAGTTCACATTTATCGTTCATCATTGTGGGAGCAGAACTATGTTCCTTTACTGTATGATATTTTTGACCACTTATTTGGTACAATTTATCATTAGATATTCAGAGAGGATGCACCTTCCTTCTCCCCTAATACCAAAACTCTCATTTCCACCATTGGTGACTGGTATGTGGGAGAATCTTTCACCTATATCATTGTTTGGGGAAGTAGTACAGTACATTTGTTGCCAAGGATAGTCCCAGACAAAATCCTGCTTGAGGCAATAACTTTCCAAACTGTTACAAATGGAGTTTTTCTCAAGCTCACTGGACCTAAAAGAAAGGGAAGGCCTAAATTCCCTTTAAACCTTGGGCCCTTGGTCATTCCAACCTCAACATATGTTTCAGTACTAGGAAAGAGATTATTGCATTGAAGTTGGGACAAGTGCCCAAAAGGATGCATGATCCTAAGGCATTCTTGGCTTCCGAATTTTCCCAAGAACATATGAAGACCACCTATTCCCATGAGGATACCCCTTATGACTCCATTTACTAGGGAGTAAATCTCTTTTCTGAAGTCCTAGTTAGGGATAAAACCAAAGAAAAAAAGAGCTTCATTCTTCAGTTCCAACAAGAGCTCAAGCCTAAGGTTTTGAGTTACAGGAAAATGGAGCTACAACTTGAAGAGCAGACCAAAAAGGACAGAGAAGAAAAGGAAGCACAAAAGGAAAGTGATCCATTGATGTTAACATACCCAGATGAAGGAAAAGGTAAAGGCCTTATGGAAGATACTCCAAAATTGAAACCTACTGCAGAATTGAAGATGTTGATTCAAACGTCTAGATAGCTAAAGATGAAATTGGCACAAATGACTTCAGTACTTGATACTCAAGTGGTTGCTGCAAGTAACCCAACCAAAAGACAAAATATTCAGACCTCTGCCTCTCAGATTCCTACGTTGAACATTGAAGATGGTGATGCAGAAGATGAAAGACTCCCTCCTATGCCTGTTGTGCAAGAGATAACTGAAGGTTCCGAGGAAATGGTTGATTTACTTGACAGTTTAGTGATGGAAGATCCCATTCCAGATGACCACTTTCCTGAAGTCACCTCCTCTATTGATGCATTAAATCCTACACCCCCACTCTCTTATTTTGAGATTCCTTCCACCTCATCCTTTGAGGCTACACTACCACCATCCACCATATCTCAATTATTTGTTGCACTAAACTCCATCACTACTTCACCTTCAACCTAGCCAATTCCACCTATCACTTTTCCACCAATAGTAACTGAGATGCAGTTTCCAACTGTTTCTCTACAACCATCACCTACCGTTGCCTCTACTTCCCTCACTGATTTTTCCACTCTGTTTACTTCTCCTCCTCATCCACCTTTAGATTCTACTACCGCTACCCCTTTGATATATACCTTTCAGATCACCATGTCTATCCCTAATTCCACTGTCACCCAAACAACTCCATTGGTTTCAACAAGTAACATTGTCACATCTGCAACTGAGTTGACAACTGATCTTGAAGATGATGTTGCGGTTCCCCTTGGGGAATAATTTTACAGCAGGTCAGCAAAAGTAGTGGTAAGAAGAGGTAACAAGAGAAGCAGGGGATCAACTATGCTGCGAGCACCTGTCCCCAATCAAATAATTTGGGAAAAAAAGTCTGCTGACATTCAACAGGAAGCATTGGACACTACTGGAGCAATGGGAGCATTTGTTGGAGCCAATTATAATTCAGTTACTTCGTTGAATAAAGAGATTGACATCAAGAAATAGGAGTTGAAGAATCTTCAGGAGTAGCTAGTCAAAGTTAATGGAGAAAATGAATCTCAGATTCATGAATTGAGAAATTAGTATGAAAATCAGCTCAAGGATTTGCAGGAACAGAATGCTTCTCTCAAGGTTCAATTACAAGATGCTGAATTCCTACCCACTACAAATGTGGAGAAGATAGATGTGCTAGAACAACAGTTGAAAGATGCAGCTGCCAATGCAACCACGTCTTATTTCTCCATGTTTTCTCAGGAAGAGTTCAAGTAATTGGCTAATGAAGTAAATGAAGAACATCATAAGCTCTTAGCTGAGTTATTTGGTTCCCTGAATGAAATTCAAGAAACTCATAATGCTTTTGAGCGAATGTATACTATTCTTAAACAACACATTGACAAAAGGAAACAAGCTTCCAAAGCTTATGATGGCATTGCTGATTGGAAAAGGTATACCAAAGACAAACCAGAGGACATCCCAGTTCTGGATAATTTCACATTAAGAAGAATCAGAACATCTTTGAATGCCTAGAAAAACATTTCTAACATGGTTGAAGAAATAATCAAGAAGGCAGAAGCAATCTGTGGAAGAAGATGGTATGTTGTAGACAATATCATGGTTAAGCTACATTTTCCTACTATTTATCTCATTGAAAATGCTTGTCCACCGAAGCTGATGATTGAATAGGTTGATAGCAGATGTGAGCAGGTCAAAGAGCAGATTCAACAGCTCGAGCACATAGGGATTTCAGAACTTGACAAATTCATCAAACAACCTTCCAGCCTAGAAGGCAAGATCCATATTTTTATGCATACTTGGAACAAGTTAGCCAAAAATGAGATGGAGTCCTTTACATGTGATGCTCAGTTGGGACTCGAATCATCTAATTATCCAGATGTGTATGAGTTGTTAGGAGTTTGGACCAAGTGGCAAGGTGCCCTTGGTTATTCTTAGATTAATTTGATTTTGTAATCCTTGTTTTATGGGAAGGTTACCCTTTGTATCTATTTTGTAATTATTATTAAAAGGTTAGAGGTCTCATAGGGGAGGGAGGAGAAAATCATCAAAAGAAGACTGTAGATACTTTGATTAATGAAGAGATTGTAATTTATTGCAACTTTGAAGTAATACAATTAGTTTTTCTCTTGATTTTTGCTTCAATCTATGAATGAACACTGTTTTAATTTTGCAACCACAATTAATACATTGATCTACAGTTTGGATTTATCTTTAGTTATGATATGTGTGTCTTTATGTTTTAAGTGAATTTGTTTATTTAAAACATTTATCTATTTCTACAAATGATTAACAGACATTAATAAATTAATGCTAATTTTTCAAGTAGCATTTCATATACAAGATTATATTGCAAGTGCTTCAATCCTTTTAAGCTACTATCATTTGATTTTCATTTTTTGGTTGTATCTTAAGCTAATAAGTAAATATCCATTTCACATTTCTGTCAAACTGATGAAAAGACTTATCAAAATCCAGATCAAGTTATCCTGCACATTAAAACACATTTCTTTAGATTAGATCTAGCTTAATTTAGATTTCCTTTAAATCAAACTTACTTCTAGAGATAGAACACTTTGATGTTCCCTCACAGGAAGTCAGATCCTTTCAGGACCAACCAACTTAAGTGTCAGTGGAGGACTAATATCCGTGGGAGTTAACTATACCAAACAGTATGGGGATAGAACTGCTCTTGCATAGAGATTTTTGAAGCCTTTCAGATTGGGTTTTCACCCTCTATTTCTAGCCTTGGATAACATTCCAACAACCTACATACCCAGGGCTCCAACAAATGGTGATAGAAGGAATGCCTGAAGCAAGATATGCCTAAAAAAAACATCCATAGAACTTCTCCAGCAAGATCACTGGTTGTTACCCGTAGCCACACGCAGGCATCAACATCTGTAGAAAAACCAGTGCAACAACCAACCGCGATTCCTTCCACCCCTATGATAGAGCAAGAAACTATAAGGGCCGAATTTGTTTTTATACCACCCACTAGGGGGGCCCTCACACTTGAAAAATTATTGAAAGGTTCTTCTGATAGTGTTGCTAGATTACAACGAAGGATCGAAGAAGAGTGTAATATCATACTAGCAACAATCCAACATCATCAGATCACCGATCCGCAGACTAATAATCAAGATAATCAACATTCAGGTGACCAAAATACTGAACACCACGATTTATCTAGCCACCAACTGTCTCCTGATTTTAACCTTGATTCATTATTTGAAGAAACATAACAAAATCAGCCCAACGTTGCAACAAGTGGACCACCACCAACACATCCTTCATCATCATCATCCTCATCTAACGAGTCACTAGATAGTGAGTCATCCTCCAATTCTTCTTTAGAGGATGTACCCATGGAACAAGGTGGAAATAGACCCCGGTTGGACTAGGATGTTGTATTTATTGTTGGAGAACAAAATAGACTCCCTAACAACCCTGAAAAGTGGCTTCCTAAGTTTGATCCTAATGAGAAATCACCTACACTTGATCATATTGAAACCTTTATGCAGGCCATCAGGATTAGGAATGTCATACATGAAGATGTAGTTTATAGATTGTTCCCTTACACCTTCCGGGGAAAAGCATCCACTTGGTACTTTTCCTTAGAATCCAGATCCATATCTTCTTGGGATGTCTTTGAAAAAATGTTTATCCAGAAATTTGGAGATGACAAAACTCCAGAGGACTTGGTCATAGATTTGTCTTCAATGAATATTAGGGGCAAGGAAAGAGTTAAAGATTATAACCAAAGATTTTCATACTTGAAAAATAGAATCCCTACCACTGTTCTTCCTGCATAAGAAATTTCGGTTGCTTATTATGTCAAAGGTTTACCCATTCCCACTGCTATGTGGGTAAAAAGAGCACGTAAAGATAACTTGAAGGAGGATTTTGTTGAGGCCATCTAGGTTGAAAAAGATATATTCTGCTTGAAATATAACCCTGATGCTTCATCTAAACAACCTTCTACCTCTCGCAAGAAACCAGATAATCCTCCAAAACCCACTGTGCAGAATAAGGACCCTTTTGAAATGAATGACATGAAAAAGTTCCTTCAAAAGATTTCTAATGAAATGGTAGACTTAAAAAATACCAACACATAAAACCATAACAATAACAGGGGATTCAATAGACCACCTTTCAGAACACCTTATCTACCCCCATAGAACCAAGTCCCACCTAATCTTGGTGAGGGATTAAACTCTAAAGAAATTCTTTCAATTTTTAAATCTTTGGTTTCCGAATCCCATAATTCTCCTGATCATCTTGATGAAAACCCACAAGAGAATCAAGATCCCAAACCACCAAATGAAGTAGAGGACCAACAGATAAACACTATCAGTTTCTTTTTAGAACTCCCCATGGCTGAGGAGGAACACTAGTACATTTGGGCAGATTTTTCCATGGAATATTTCAACGTTTCGAACATTTGTGGAAAAATACAATGAAATTTAAGATGTCTTTTCATTTTTTTTTTTATCATGGAGGAAAAAACGTGGCAATATCGACTTTATTTACGTTTCTACGAATTTACGTCTCCATATTGACAACCTATTGCCATCTTTGCACACCCTCCAAACCAATGCCAGTTTCCAAGTACGGCTCTTTGCTTTTTACGTGCGAGTCAACTCATGCATTTTCGTCAATATAGAGATGATCGTCGATCAGTAAATACATACTTTAAGGCAATTTTTGACACATTTGCTAGTATAGTTATGACAAGGCTCCTGGTGATTGATTGAGCCCATATTTTCAACTGGCAACAAATTTCATGGTGATTGTTTGAGCTCATATATTCTACATTGCTCCGATTTTGAATTTGCAAGGTTAGTATTTTTATATTTTTTTGTCTATATGTTAAGAAAAAAAATCGGGATTTTTTGCATGTTTGAACGAAATTTATTTATTTATATATTTAGCATTGCTACATATATTTCATGTGATTAATTAGTTATACTTACATGTTTTTATAGGATTTGCATACAATGATTATATATGAATTAGTATTAAACCTCTTATTTTTGTATAGTTTTATTAAACCTGAAATCAGAATTGAAAACCACCTCAGTAGTATCCAAGAACTTCCAGGTATGCTTATGATTTCCTTGGAATATTCTTCAACACTTGAACTATGAGCTTCAACTGTATCACATGGTTTTTCCTCCCTTGTTCTTTGTTTTCTCTTGTATGTTTGTCCAATAATATAAGCCATACAATCAGATACCAACAACAAGTGTTTCCTAAATACATTCTTTATCAACCATATCCAAAACTAGAGAGAGTACTCATACTCAACATTCATCTGGTAAATTCATTAAAGGTAAGCATGCATCAAGGACAACTTTCATTTGGACCATTTGGGCCACCTAGTGTTCTAATGCCCAAACTATCAAGGTCTCCTTGTGAGTAAATCAAAGGCCATTGCACAACACTTGTTGGCATCAATGAAAACTTCAGTCTTCATGTTTTTCTTTATATAATTTGGTATACAATAAATTGTATTTAGAAATATACTTATATCTAATGTATTTTACAAGTTACTATTTTGTATGGTGTAGGTAAGACAATTACTTGTCACTACAATATTTGTCACTGTGAATGAAGATGCAAGGAAGCTTGCTTAGTTTAGAGCGACATTAGAGGCGAGGGGAGATGGAAAATGTTATTTCCCTTGCTCTGATTGTAGGGGCTTGCAAAGAATAAGACTTTTAATAACAACAACTGAAATACATTGTAGGGAGAAGGGGCATGCTGAAGGGGGTTATGAATATCGTCCCTTGGTAAGAGGTTATTCAATTTTTAATGTATTCTCTATAATAGTCATCCTGTCATGAATTTCAGTAAAATGTCTTATCGTTTTATTATATGTTCCATACACACTAATTTTACTACGTTGTTCATAAATATATAGACAATGCCCCCAAAATGTCGCCCTCCAAAGACTTATTTTCCAAGCACTAACGGAAATACTCATTTACAGGGTGACAAACATCTAGATCAGAATATTTAAACTGATCAAGTTCTTAATGATGATATGGACGGAGATAACGTTAGTGATACAATTCATGAAGATGAGATACATAGATTGATCCAAGACACATTTTCTCCAATGGATGAGGACAACCAGGATGATAGTCATGATGTTGATCCTCTACTCGAGAAGTCACGTCAACCTCTTTATGAAGGCTCAAAAACAAATCTTCTATCTACTATATTGTTGTTAGTGAACTTGAAGGTTTTGAATGGTTTATCAAACACCTATCTCACATAGATACTAAGGTATGCAATTTGTTAATTATTTATGTCTGCATGTTCACATGTACATAAAGGGTTGGCGTTTTTCATATATTGCTATTGTTATCTAATTTGTAAAGTATGGATGTGACATTGATGATTAATATTGTTTACATTGACTTATTCTTTTGAATTTTGTAGATTTTTAGGTGAATTTCTATTACCAACGTCAAATATTTTACCACGCACATATCGAGAGATATATGTGATTATGAAAGAATTTGGAATGGAGTACCAAGCTATTTATGCATGTCCTAATGATTATATCATATACTATGGACAATATGCATTAGAAAATGAATTCCCACAATGTCAAACAAGTAGTTATCGAACCGATAAAGTGACAAAAAAGGTGCCTCACAAAGTTCTTCGTTATATTCCGATAATTCCACGTTTACATTGGTTGTTCAGGTGTCAAAGTATAACACAGTTTATGTATTTCCATGCAAAGAACAAAAGTCGATACGATGTTCTTCGAATGCCTACAGATGGTTCTGCATTGAGGTACATCGAAGAAAAGTGGCCAATTTTCGAAGAAGAACCTCGTAATGTTAAACTTTCATTGGCAGCTAATGGTGTCAATCTATTTGGAGAGATTCATTCTACCTAGTCAGTGTGGCCTATTTTTGTTATAAACAATAACCTTCCTCCTTGGATGTCAATCAAGAGAGAGCACACAATGTTGGCAATGATTGTTCCAGGTATTTAATTAATTTGTATTTTTTTACTTGAAAGTCTGATCACTAAATATTTCATTTCTTTGTTTCATGCATGATAATTATGTCTTTTATATATAACGACATATAGCTAAATATAATTAATCATCTATGTGTCACCAATTAGGTAAGTACCAGGTTAAAGATATGAACATATATATTGAGCCTCTTATCGATGAGTTGTTGAAGTTATTAGCTATTGTCACTATGTATGACATCTCTAGACTAATAGGGAAAAAATCATTTCAATTCCATGGAATACTTGCATTTACAATTCATGATGCTCCCGGGTTAACAAATTTTTGTGGTATATTGTTACTTTCTTTTGTTCTTTAATATTATATATATCTATTGACAATATCATTCATTATTTTAAATGGTAATTCTAATTCGCTACACTAATTCATGTATCTTGTAGGTCTTCAAACAAAAAGTAAATTTGCATGTCCATTTTGCGGTCCTAGGATAAAATCTCGTTGTTCAAGGAGTTTAGTAAAGGAAATGTTTGATGAGTATATGCACTTTATGCCTAATAACCATAGTTATCGAACTACGGACAAAGCAAAATTCAATGGTAAAGAAGAGAATGGGAAAAAACCACGAAGAATGACACCTCACCTATGGAAGTTGGAATATAATAGAAATCGTCAAGGTATGCCAAATTATTTATGTATTGTTGGAATATTGGTCCATACTTAGCCAAATTTCTGAATATGCAAAACAATATTTTTCCTACTTTGGTAGATTGATTTCTTGCACATGTGACCATCATAAGGAAAACTGAAAGCATGGGTGGATAACCACTTCAACAAGGAATAGATTTATGTCACCCTATGAATTTTATTAGCACAAGGACACCTCCTTGTGGTCATTTCCAAATTGCCTTTTAATACTACTAATTCAACACTTAGAGAAAAATTTTCAAATGCTAGGGTAGCATGAGATTTTTGTTTTCACCAATTTTGAAGTATGAGACACCCAATGGATAGGGGCCAACAAGGTGACTTCATCTAAACCAATTTCACCTCTTGAAGCCTCTTTCTCTCTCCTTGGAGGGCATGTTACTGGAGTAGTGCAAATCAAGTTGGGAGGCACTTTTGGCAGATTGATATCTTCCTCCTCAGAGACTCTTAGGTCAATATGAGACCATGGTTGGATGCACCAAACAACATTATAGAGATCCAGACTCTCAAAATGATTTGAGACATCACACTCAAGACATGGCGGGCATTTTACTGAGGTCACTTAGGTAGTTTTAGAGATTTTACACTTGGACAATTTTGCACTTTCCTAGACTTGGTCTAATCTGCCTGAAACCCTGTTTTGGCAGATCAATAACTTCTCGCTCAGACACTTTTAAGTCAATACGAGAACATGGTAAGGTAGACAAAACAAAAACCTACAAGTTGACCATATGGTGCAGGCATTTTCTTCAACCCACAAACTATGGCGGGCATTTCCCTTAGGCCACTTAGGTAGTTTTGCTACTTTGGTGTAAAAACAACCTGAAACCCTGTTTTGGCAGGTTGTTCTTTTTGTCATCAAACACCTTCTATGAAAACTAAGTCCATGTTTGGATAACCTCTTTGACAAGATAGAGCATGATAATTCCAAATAATTTTTATCATTCTCCCATGAGATATGGAGGGCATTTTCCCAAGGCCACCTGGACCAGTTTTCCAACACTTGGCCATTTCGAAGAATTTCTCCAAGGTTTTTCCCGAAACCCTATTTTGGCAGACTTATAACTTTCTCCTCAGAAATGATTAAGGAAAACTGAGACCATGGCTAGATAGCCATTTCAACAAGATATAGTCTGTTATGTTGGTGTGGGATTTTTATTCAAGCCATGAATTATGGCGGGCGTTCTCTTAGAGTAGTGTTGACTACTTTTTCATACTTAGTCAATTTTCAAAGTTTCACAAACTTGCCATATTTTTCCAGAATGATGTCATATTGCAACAATGACTTGCTGATAGCACCATAACACCATCATGTGTCTTTCTAACCTCATCCTACATGCCACATCATCATACTTTCCATGTCATTACTTCCTTTTTCATTCCTTTGTCTTTCACTGAGTTTACTCTGCCATCATGTCTTTGGTTATCCTTTTGTCATTCACTGAACTCCTTTGACATCAATCACAATCACATTCAACATGTATCATATATTATATAAATCTTTGTTTTTTTTTAGTCAATTATGTTTAGCGCGGTATGTACCTATATTGATTAATTAGTGTTAATTTGATTTTGTTGATGTTTCATGAATGTCGTTTAGGCACGAATGGGCTTCCACGAGGAATGAAAAGTTACCCGATGCAATTCAGTAGGTTTCCATACTACAAGCACCTACAAATAGTTCATTTGTTTGATACAATTCATATCGGTAAGAACATAGCAGAAATGTTATGGTGAATATTAGATGGAAGGATTGACAAAGAAAGAATTGGAAAGATTTGTAGTGACATCCAAGAAGCTAATCATGCATTGCAAAGTGTGATCATTAATTCTAATGATGATGGCTGTCAATGCAATATTAGTCTTCCTTGGTTCTTGACAGAGCAATAGAGCAATATTGTAAAAGAGGTCATCAGAAAAATCAGGTTTCCGACAGGGTTTTCGTCTAACATAAATAATATCTTAACGAAAAAATGTGATTTTGCTGGGGTTAAAACACATGACTGACATACATTCATTAAGGTAATTATGAGTTTATAATACATTTCCTTATTTTTATGCATTATTTTATTAATTTTATTTTCTTATTTGGAAATAAATAATAATTATGTGTTTTTTGATACAGTATGTTCTACCTTTGTCTCTCCTAGATGACTTTGACAACAACATAAAAAAAAATATTTATGTTCTTGGAAAATACATGAGGTAAGTAATGTTTAATATCGAAAATGTACTTGGTCTATGATTTGTGGCGGAACTTATTGACATATTATGTTTTTCCCACAAATTTTATTTATGGCTTGATATTATTTTATGGCATCATTTGTAGGTGGCTTTCATCAAAAGAAATCCATAAAGAAGATATAAGGTATTGGAAGAGAGAAATTCCCCGACTAATGTGTGAAATGCAATAGTATCTACCTCCAACATTTTTTAATGCACAAGAACACTACCTCAGACACCAAGAGGAGATTGAATTATGTGGACCAGTACACACTAGGTTGATGTGGATGGTGGAGAGGCAGTTGAAGTCATTGAAGGATTTTGTTAGAAAAAGAGCACGTCCCGAGGGTTTGATGGTTGAGGGATATATGGTATATCAATGCATGGTGTATATTAGTGAACATCTACCTAAATTAGCAGAAAATATGAATGTGCCTCGCATTTGGCATTTCGACTGCATCAACAAATTCGAAGGGGAGGTCCTTTAGGGGAAAGGTACAATGAGGACCGTGAAAGGTAATTATTAGATTTTGTGGAATTAATATATTACACATGTATTTTTCCAATTTTATTTTATCATACTCATTTTTTTTTTTAATTAATCCTGCATATTCAACTATATTAAACTATGCCTTTAATGATATCTAATTAATGATATTGAATTATTATTTTTTCATATAGTTGCTCGAGTGTGGTATGCTTTACATTTATACATTTCAAACAACCTTGATTGGATGGCGCATTGGATAGAATATTGTGAAGAACACTTCGGTAGGTTATCATGGGAAGGGGTCAGTAATATGATTAAAACAACTCATTGTCATCAACATCAATTTCCTGATCTTACGTCGGAAAAGGAAGTTGATTTAGCCTATGGTTTAAAAGATAAAAAGGCAAGTAAATTGTTTACCCACATTTTTCTGGCTACTTCCCATTTTTTCAATGTATTTGGTTTGTTTAAGTTTTCAAATATATTTTGTAAGTCTTATATGATGTTTATTAATTCACAATGTAATTTTTACTTGTTGTCAATGTTGCAGTTGAAACATTACAAGGCTATGTGGTGTAATGGTCATAAATTTCGTATCAAAATGTTGGATTATAAGTTGAAAACCTCAAATTGTGGGATAACTGCAGTGTTTAAGGTCACCAATGTTTCCTCCAGAAGTGATAGACATCCAAAAGAAACTAAGAATAGGTACTATGCGCTTTTGGACGACATAATTGAGTGTGATTTTAATTCCTTTAAAATGGTTTTGTTTGAGGTGAAGTGGTACAGGATATGAATGCATGAACGTGATCTTGAAAGAAATTTTATTGAGCATGCTAATGGATTTACCATGGTTAAGACAAGCGCATTTGAGCCAGGTACAGAGCCTTATGTTCTTCCAAGTCAATGCGAGCAAATCTATTACTCAGAGGTACTAGGTAAAATAGGTTGGTCATACGTTGTTAGATACGATCGAAGAGGAAGACCAGTAAAGTATAATCATGTAGATGATGAATATAATCACAAAGAAGAAGAAGATGATGATTCAGATCAGGAGTAGGTGGCTGCATTTGATGTGTTAGATGAAGAAGTTGAAGATTTTGATCATCCAAATGTAGTAGATGATGATCTCATTGACGATGTCGATGACTATATTAGCGAAGATTACGTTGATGATGATGTTGATGTGAATGTGAATGAGCCTTTCATCAATATCTATTCTGAACTAGAACCTGATTCAGATGTTGAGTTGGATGAAGAAGAAGATGAATGATATTTAATTGTTGAAAAGTAGAGGCACGTGTTTATATCTTTTATATCAGGATGATCTTTATATGTTTTTATTTTGTATAATAGAGTATGTTGCATGTTCTATAATATTTCAAATTGGGTATGGGGAAATTGAGAGTGATGTGAGGGGGGGGGGGGCATAATTAGAGCTTCCACCTTCGCGTGGTTTCCCCTATTTAGTAGAGAATGAACTATTCTCGAAACCAAGAGAAGATCCAAATTGGGGTGTATACCATATATAGCTGAAATTTGACATGGTTTCGAATGGCATGTTGGAATATTGGTTAATACTGAGAAGGGGGGTGGGTGAATCAACATTGTTATCTTTTGAACAATTTAAACCACCTTTTGAAATTAATTAACACACGGAATCAACAAGATAAATTCAATCTCATCAGGCTCATATAAGTCCCGTGGGCATGTGAGTCTACGGGCATGGCCTTCGGGCATATCCTGTGGGAATTTCCAAGTGGCTATGGGAATATCTTTAAGCCCCGCGGGCATAAGCCCTTCCTTTGGGGGCATACACCTCTTCCTATGGGCATAGGTCTTCAAGCCCTTCCTTACGGGCATAGAATCCCTCCATAGCTTACTTGCGGGCATAAGTGTTCAATCCCTTCCTTGTGGGCATGAGCTTTAGCCCTTGCGGGCATAAGTGTTCAATCCCTTCCTTGTGGGCATGAGATTTAGCCCTTGTGGGCATATGCTTATTCCTGTGTACATTCCTAAGCCCCTACGGGCATTTATAAGCCTCTGTGGGCTTTAATCTTAGCCCCTGTGGGCATCCTTAAGCCTTTGCGGTCATTTCTTTATCCCCTGCGGGCATAATTAAGCCCCTGTGGGCATTGTTTTAGTCCCTATGGTCATAATAAATCTCTTGGGAGATTTTTATTCCTTAAGCCCCTTGTGGGAATTTTACAAGCCCTTGCAGGCATATCATAAGGTGTTATTAAACCTTATTTTTCACCTATTTTGGCGGGCTAGAAATCGTACGTGAGAGCACCAAATAGGAATTTGACTCCATGGATGGATAGCTAGTGAATCAAGGAATAAGACCATGCTAATTGATGAATTTTATCACCAAAAAGACACCTCCTTGCGGGCATTTCCAAATGCATTACCAACCTACATTTGAACAAGAAAACAACCTTTTTCTTATTTTGGAAGGCTTCTATTTCGCATGTTTGAACTCTAAAGGAGAATCTGAACCCATGACTAGATGAACCGTTCATTAAAGGAAAATACCATGCCAACTGATGAATTTTCTCAGCAAAAGGACACTTCCTTGTGGGCATTTCCAAATGGCCCCTTAGCCTTGTGAATTCAACACTTAGCCAAATTTCTGAATATGCAAAACAATATTTTCCTACTTTGGGAGATTGATTTCTTGCACATGTGACCATCATAAGGAAAACTGAAAGCATGGGTGGATAACCACTTCAACAAGGAACAAATCTATGTCACCCTATGAATTTTATTAGCATAAGGACACCTCCTTGTCGTCATTTCCAAATGGCCTGTTAATACTTCTAATTGAACGCTTAGACAAAAATTGTCAAATGCTAGGGTAGCATGAGATTTTGTTTTTCACCAATTTTGAAGTGTGAGACACCCAATGGATAGAGGCCAACAAGGTGACTTCATCTAAACCAATTTCACCTCTTGAATCCTCTTTCTCTCTCCTTGGCAGGCATGTTACTGGAGTAGTGCAAATCAAGCTGGTTGGCACTTTTGGCAGATTGATATCTTCCTCCTCAGAGACTCTTAGGACAATCTGAGACCATGGTTGCATGAACCAAACAACATTCTAGAGATCCATACTCTCAAAATGATTTAAGACATCACACTCAATACATGGAGGGCATTTTACTGAGGTCACTTAGGAAGTTTTCGTGATTTTACACTTAGACAATTTTGCACTTTCCTAGATTTAGTCTAATCTGCCTGAAACCCTGTTTTGGCAGATCCATAACTTCTTGCTCATACACTTTTATGTCAATACGAGAACATGGTCAGGTAGAAAAAAAAATCCTACAAGTTGACCATATGGTGTTGCCATTTTCTTCAACCCACAAACTATGGCAGGCATTTCCCTTAGGACACTTAGGCAGTTTTGCTACTTTGGTGTAAAAGCAACCTAAAACCCTGTTTTGGCAGGTTGTTATTTTTGTCATCAAACACCTTCTGTGAAAACTAAGTCCATGGTTGGATAGCCTCTTTGGCAAGCTAGAGCATGATAGTTCCAGATAATTTTTATCATTCTCCCATGAGGTATGGCAGGCATTTTTCCAAGGCCACCTCAACCAGTTTTCCAACACTTAGCCATTTCCAAGAATTTCTCCGAGGTTTATCCTGAAACCCTATTTTGGCAGACTTATAACTTTCTCCTCAGAAATGTTTAAGGAAATATGAGACCATGGATAGATAGCCACTTCAACAAGCTATATCCTGGTATGCTGGTGCGGGCATTTTCCCCAAACCATGAATTATGGAAGGCATTCTCTTAGAGTTGTTTTGACTACTTTTTCCATACTTAGTCAATTTCCAAAGTTTCACAAACTTGCCATACTTCATGATAGCACAAGAACACCATCAAATTGTAACACAGACTTCATGATAGCACGAGAACACCATCATGTGTCTTTCTAGCTTCATCATACATGCCATGTCATTACTTCCAATGTCAAATTGTTACACAGACTTCATGATAGCACGAGAACACCATCATGTGTCTTTCTAGCTTCATCATACATGCCATGTCATTACTTCCTTCAATGCCTCTCTTTGTTGACAATGCTTATGCAATTCAATTGGCCAAGAATCCCAAATTCCATGACCGAACCAAACACATCAACACTAAATATCACTTGATTCGACATCATGTTGAGTCCAACAACATTCATCTGACACATTGTTCTACTTCAAATCAAATTTCAGATATATTTACTAAAGCATTGGGTCATGAAAAATTTGAAAATTTTAGAATACAACTTGGCATATCAGATGTCCCTTTAGTTTAAGGGGGTAATGTTGACTAATCTTTCAGGGTTAGTTATTCCATTAATAGTTAGTTAACAATTTTATTTAGTTAAAAAGTTATAGAGACATAACTACCTCTTCTTGGTTATGTATGTATATAAATACTTTTGATGTTTATCAATAAAATGTATTACATTGTAGAGTTTTATTTCTCACAACGTGTTTCAGTTTAATACCTCTGAGCTAAAGAAAAAGATGGAAAAGATGTCAATGAAAGTTTTACTGGAATGGAAAAAAGAAAGAAAAGATCTCAATGAAAGTTGTACTGGACTAGAAAAATGAAAGATGAAAAAAAGAACTATTCATTAGAGTGAGACTCCACTCAATTATTGTACCTTCACTTTACATTATTTATTTCAAAAAATATTTCTGATTTAAAATGTTTTGAAAATCAAAATGTTTTAGGCTTTCAAATACTAAAATCACATGCCAAATTTTGAATTTAAAATATTGTAAACAAACATTAGGATAATAATGAAATGGATAACATTGAAAGTAAATGCTCACAAAAACATAGATTGCAATGCAACCATTGGAAAAATAAATATATGCTACTCCTAAAGAAAAAATAATGACCAAAGAAAAAAGATGAAATGTGTTGGAGCTGAAAATTGTACCTCAATTCTAATTTCTCTTCCTTGTTTTTCTTTTTTATGTTATTTACTTTGTTATATCATTCAAACATTAGCTTAATGTTATATACTTTAGTTTTATTATTTACTCACTAGTCTTATTATTTACTATTATTTGTGATTTAAACATTGGCTTATAAGTAATTTACCTTCAGTGTGGTTTTCAAAACATAAGTTAATATTTTCCTAACTTTTGTGTTGAGATTGTGTGAACATTTCAACTATGAAATGTAAATTAATACATTTGGACAGCGCAATCATTCAGCTACATGCACATGGGCACTGTCGAAATCCTGAAATCATTATAGAGCATGATCGAAACCTGTCTAAGTTTATGCACTAGCTGTGATGAGAGATTGCCTCGAGGTTTTGTTAGGAAGGATGTAACATCTGTCAGTTGCGATCATTCCTTCACAAATGTTTTGAGAACGTCAGAGGAGGCCACACGTTAACCTTAGCTCTATTCCACCTTCACGCCATTTATTCATCGGTGAAGGAGCTCGTGTCAAGCATAGCCAGCATGAAGAAGAGTGGCATGCTGTGTAGATTGGAACCAACGAACACTGAATGGGCGAATGATTTCCCTAAGTGCGCATAACTGTTCAGGAGGGCTGGCTGGTTTGTATTTTTTGAGAAAGTTACAGGTTACAATCTAGAGGTCACTTGTTCTTTCACTCAGAACGGTTCGAAATGCTGTGTTAGTTTTCAAACCCTGAAGTTTGAATTGACAGAAGAATTGATAGCCAAGGAAACTGGTATAGCCATTGAGGGGGAGCGTTGGTTCAATGAAATTCCATTCGAATTTGATCCAGGCTCATTTTTGTTACCCGACTTTGAATCTCTTGACTAGAACAAAGGCATTCATCTCAGTACTGTGAAACCTGAATGGCAGGAGGTCATTGGCACTGTGCAACACTACATCACTTGTGAGGGAAGGTTTTCCACAGTTTACAAGTACCACTTCAGGTTCCTATTGCATTTGAATGGTCAATTAAAAATTATTTTACCCTTCTACCTTTTAAAAATCCTCATAAAAATTTCTAATAGGGTAATGGGTCATTCAAATCATACGAACCAATCTTTCTTCCATCATAGCTTGTTTAAGTTAATAGTGTTAATGGAGCTGGAAAAGAGAAATCGTGGTTGGCCACATTTCTTATTTTGGTCAGGGTTTGAACGAGAAAAAAAATGAACTTGGAAGAAGATGAAAGATTAGTTAGTATGCTGAAGAATGAAACTGGAAGAAAGCCTTTTCCAAGAAGACAACCCAGCATCATAAACATGTTTAAAAGGAACATGGTCGAAGAAGTACATCAAGCTGAAGAGTGTGGTTTGCAGGAAAAGTTTGTAAAGCCGAATTATGCAGAACATAAACATATATTAGAGGAAGAACCCTTGGCCTCACACAACAAAGATATTTCTCATTCCCCCGATACTCCTTCTACCAAAGAGAGACTTATAGAGGAAGGAATGTTTCCTTCTCCCAAAACTGATGCTGATATCCATACTATAGTTGAGCCTGAAGTGCCCAATTGGAGACCTAAGACCAGGGCATCCAACAAGCTCAGATTGAATATGAAAAGAAATCTAAGCCCTAAGTTGCAAAAGGAAAAAGCTACTGCAATTCAGAATTTTTAAAGTGATGAAGAATCGAAGGCTAAAATGGTAGAGTTAAATCCACAGAAATTCTTTGAAGATACAGAGCAGAATTACCAGGGTTTGACAGAGCCACTGAAAAAGTGTTGTGAAGTTTTTGAGTTGGATTCTTCAAGTGATGAAGAATCGAAGACTAAAATGGTAGAGTTAAATCCACAGAAATTCTTTGAAGATACAAAGCAGAATTACTAGGGTTTGACAGAGCCATTGAAAAAGTGTTGTGAATTTTTTGAGGAAGAAGCAATTCAAAGATTTGAACCTGGATGGAGCTCAAAAACTTTCCATTTGGAGGTTTCAACAAAAGAAATAAATGAAAAAGCGTCAGAGAAGGGATACGAAGCACGAGTAGAACTTATTATTAAAAATATAGAAACTCCATCAAGCTCAGTTAAAGATCTAGTACATCAAGAAACAATTCTGACAGATTCTAAGATTGAAATTCTAAAAAAATCATTGCAACAATATAAAGCACAAAATGAATACTTCAATGATGCAAATGATAAGCTTATGCAAGCTAATAGAAGGTTAATGGAGGATCTGGAAGAGGTGAATGACCATTATCAAGAGCTCTTTTCAGTAGCTAAACAGGTCTTAAAATGGAAAATGAATGCACAGGGGAAAATCGAAGAGCTAACCAAACAAAATGGAGACCTAACCACGCAAAATGAAGAGTTGTCAAACAAGGTTCATGTCATGGAATCAGAGAAATATCGTCTCCTCAAGAGGTCACAAGCGTTGAATGGATTGACCATTTTGGCAAAGGAAGCTAGAGAAATCTAAGATCCAGATGATCCATCTTACAGCTGTCTAACAAACTCCAAATGACACAACTTTGGAGATGGATACGAATGCCTACTTTTGAGAATTAGTTATACTGTTTTTGGAGATTCCTTTTTTTATATAAATTCTATAATGGATTCGAATCCTCAAAAGATGGATCTTAAAATTCATTCATGTAATTATAAAAATAGCAGTGATAGGAGGGATCAGGGTTGGTTTTTTGTTTTGGAAAAGGGTTAGAAGTGTTGAAGCTATTGTACTAAAACACATATGATACACTCTCATGTAAGTTTTTTAAGACTGAATGTTTGGACTGAAATATACTATATAAGCCATGTGTTGATCTTATTTTCTAGTTGATGTTTATGATGGTTTGATCACCTCTCTTACTATTTCATTTCTTCATAAAAAAATTTATCCTGAAAATGCTTTTAAGTTTGTGGACATAACTTGATTCTTTATATTTATATATATGGTTTACATCTATGTTTAAGATTCCTTCATTTCAGATCTTTGTAATATCTTTTTGATTTAGTGATTATATGTGATTTTTATTTCCTTACCTTTTCCATGAATGATACCTTCAGAATTTATAAAAATTAAACCATCCTCCTTAAGTTTTTCTTTGGATGTTCTAGCTTGTACCTCTATGTAGTCTAGGTACAATTTCTAGTGCAAACAAAATGGATATCAATGATATGAACTAAAGAAAGAAAGAGGAACTAAAGAAAGAAAGAAGAAACCAAAAGAACTTTTCACTGGAGTGAGATACTACTCAATCATTGTACCTCCACTTTTATGTTCTTCATTTAAAAATAATAATATTTGTCATTAAAGTGTTTTGGACTTTGAAGTGTTTTGGACTTTGAAGTATTACAATCATATGTTATGTTTGCAGTATTAAATTTTGAGTTTAAAATATTGTAAAAAAACAAAAATGAAAAAAAATATGTTATGTAATGATATGAACTAAAGAAAGAAAGAAGAAACCAAAAGAACTTTTCACTGGAGTGAGATACCACTCAATCATTGTACCTCCACTTTTATGTTCTTCATTTAAAAATAATAATATTTGTCATTAAAGTGTTTTGGACTTTCAAGTATTACAACCATATGTTATGTTTGCAGTATTAAATTTTGAGTTTAAAATATTGTAAAAAAACAAAAATGAAAAAATAATATGTTATGTTTGCAGTATTAAATTTTGAGTTTAAAATATTGTAAAAACAAAAAAAACAAAAAAATAAAGATTTGAATGTATACTTTTTTTTTAATAACTAAAAAACATCCTTTTATTAAATGAAAAATATTTGTCAACAAAACATTGGAGTGACATACCACTCAATCATTGTACCTCCACTTTTATGTTCTAAAAAACATCCTTTTATTAAATGAAAAATATGTGTCAACAAAACATTGGAGTGAGATACCACTCAATCATTGTACTTCCACTTTTATGTTCTTCATTTAAAAATAATAATATTTCTCATTAAAGTGTTTTGGACTTTCAAATATTACAATCATATGTTATGTTTGCAATATTAAATTTTGACTTTAAAATATTGTAAAAAAAAAAAATTAAAAAATAAAGATTTGGATGTATATTTTTTTTTCATAACTAAAAAGCATTCTTTTATTAAATGAAAAAGATGTGTCAACAAAACATTACATCAGTAGTGAAGCGAGAATACTTCTCATTACCCTTCGACCTTTCATAGATACAAAATTACATCCACCTTAGAGCTATACTCATCAAGGTATTCTAACTACTAACATAGGTATTGTCATATACTTTTATTCTCTTAGCCAAAGATAAAAGGAAAAAAAAACCTAAAAGGAAAGTTGTATTGCATTAGAAAAAGGAAAAAAAAAGAAAAAAAAACCAAAATATTGTTTAAAACATTAAGAAAATAATGGAATGGACAGTATTGATTTCTTGCACATGATTTCCTACTTTGGGAGATTGATTTCTTGCACATGTGACCATCATAAGGAAAACTAAAAGCATGGGTGGATAACCAATTCAACAAGGAACAAATCTATCACGCTATGAATTTTATTAGCACAAGGACACCTCATTGCAGGCATTTCCAAATGGCCTTTTAATACTGCTAATTCAACAGACAAAAATTGTCAAACCCTAGGGTAACATGAGATTTTTTTTTCACCAATTTTGAAGAGTGAGACACCCAATGGATAGAGGCCAACAAGGTGACTTCATCTAAACCAATTTCACCTCTTGAATCCTCTTTCTCTCTCCTCGGTGGGAATGTTACTGGAGTATGTTGGCAATATGGAATATGGTTGTCGTTGATGTCAAAGGATCTCAGTAATGATAAAGGAATAACTAAGGTCATGATGGCAGAGTGAACTCAGTAAAAGACAAAGGAAGTGATGACATGGAATGGATGATGATATGGCAGATATGATGACTTGGCATGGAATAGATGATGATATGGCATGAAGTTGAAATCATTGTTGCACTATGACATCATTATGATAGGAAGGGGGCAAATTGGTGAAAATCAAGAATTTGACTAAGTATGGAATAAATAGTCAAAACTAGTCTAAGAGGGTCTGATAGAATGCCTGCCATAAATTATGGGTTAAAGAAAATGCCTGCACCATATGGGCATCTTGTAGCTCGGTATTTGGCCTACCTGAACATGTCTTCAGATTGTATTGGAAGTGGCCGAGGAAGAAGTTATGGACCTGCCAAAATAATGTTTTAGGCAATTGTAACCAGCTTAAGAAATTTGCCCAAGTATGGAATTAATGTTAAATCTTTCTAAGTGGCCTCAGGGAAATGCCCACCACATATCATAGGATGATGAGAAAAATATTTTGAGAGCGTGGATCTCTAGAGTGTTGTATGGTGCATCTTACCATATGATTATCTTGTCCAAAGAGACTATGAGGAAGAAGATATGGATCTGCCAAAAGTGCTACTTAGCTTGATTTGCACTACTTCAATAAAATGCCCACCAAGGAGAGAGAAAGTAGCCTCAGAGGTTGAAACTGGTCTTGTTGGATTCATCTTGTTGTCCTCTATCGATTGGGTATCTCACTTTCCAAGTTTGAAGAAAAAATGAAATCACCTTGGTGACGTAGGGTTTGAAGAAAATTGGATAAGTGTTAGAAAAGAAGTTTGAGAGACCATTTGGATATGCCCGCAAGGAGGGGTTGTTGTTCTTTGATGAACTGGATATCCAACCATGGAGTCAGTTTCCTTTTGGGTGTTCACATGTGTGAAATAGGAGTGTTCCAAAATGGGAAGATCTATGTTTAATTTGTGTATCTTGTTTATTTCATGTTTTGATTAATGTTTAAATAAGTGGTTTAAATGGTAAAAAGTTATCAATATTGATTCACCCCCCCCTCTCAGTATTCAACAACTTCCAACATAGTAGTGCAAATTAAGTTGCGAGGCACTTTTGGTCCCTGTGGGCTTAATTAAGCCCATGAGGGCATCTAGGCATCCCGTAAGCCCTTGCGGGCTTAACCTCAGCTCCTTGAGCTTTTAACCCGTTTTGCAGGTATTTCATAAGCGTTTTGTGGGCATAAATGAGCCCCTTGCGGGCATCTTTATCCCCCTTAAGTGGGCATGTTTATAATCCTCCTACAACCATATTGGAGGCCCCTTGTAGGCATCCTAGAGCTCCCTTGTGGGCATCTTCCTAAGCCTTTGCGGGTATAATATAAAGTGTCTTTCAACCTTATTTTTCACTGATTTTGACAGGCCAAAATATCGCACGTGAGAGCACAAAATAGAAATATGACTCCATGGTTGGATGGCTAGTTCATTAGAGAACATGAATATTCCATGTGACTAGTTTTATCAGCTCATGAACACCTCATTGTAGGCATTTCCAAATGGCCTCTAAGCCATGTGAGTTTGACACTTAGACAAATCTTTATCTTTAATATGCAAATCACTTTTTCGTTCACATTGGCAGATTGATTTCTTCCTCATGTGATCACCATAGAGAAAACTACAAGCATGAATGGATAACTAATTCAATGATGAGCAAGACCATGTCAAAATATGAACTAAGTAACACATACCCATCATCTGGCAGGAATTTGAAAGTGGCCTTCCAAACTGCTGATTTGCCACTTAGGCAAAATTATCAAACCCTAGATTAATATAATGAGATTTTTATTTTCATCAATTTTGAAGTGTGAGACATCCACTGGATAGGGGCCAACTAGGGGATTCTGTCCAAAATGTGTCTGAAGAAGAAGTTATGGATATGCCAAAACAGGGTTTTAGGCAGATTGGACCAGTCTAGGAAAGTGCAAAAATTGTCTGAGTATAAAATCACTTAAACTACCTAAGTGACCTCAGTAAAATGACCGCCATCTCTTGTGGTTGATGTATTAAATCATTTTGAGATTATGGATCTCTAGAATGTTGTCTGGTGCATCCAACCATGGTCTCATATTGTCCTAAGAGTCTCTGAGGAGGAAGATATCAATCTACCAAAAGTGCCTGCTAGCTTGATTTGCACTACTCCAGTAACATGCCCACCGAGGAGAGAGAAAGAGGCTTCAAGAGGTGAAATTGGTCTAGATGGAATCACCTCGTTGGCCTATATCCATTGGTTGTCTCACACTTCCAATTTGGTGAAAAGAAAAATCTCTTCATACTATAAACCTAGGGTTTGATAATTTTGCCAAGTGTCAAATCAACAGTTTGGAAGGCTAAGAGGCCAATTGGAAATGCCTGCAAGGAGGTGTCCTTGTGCTAATAAAATGAATCAAGTCACATAGGCTTGTTCCTTGATGAACTGGATATCTATCTATAGGATCATACTTTCCTATGGAGTTCACACGTGTGGTAGACAAGCCTGCCAAAATGAGAAGAAGTTTGTTTTGATGTCCAAATAAGGTTTGAAGAGGCATTTGGAAATGCCCACCAAAGAGTGTCCTTGTGCTAATAAATTGTCCAGATGGCATGGACATGTTCCCTGGTGATCTGGACATCTAGCTGTGGTGTCAGTTCTCTCTTTGAGGCTCACATGTGTAATATCTTTTCCTGCCAAAATTGTGAAAATAAGGTTAAATGACACCTTATGATATGCCTGCAAGGGCTTGTAAAAATTCCTGCAAGGGCTTGTAAAATGCCCGCAGGGGCTAAAGGTTATGCCCATAGGAGCTTAATGAATAAACTCACAAGAGGTTATGTATGCCCACAAGGGCTTATGTATTCCCACAAGGGGCTTAATGTATGAGGGATAAAGAGATGCTCACAAGGGCTTGTAAGATACCCACAGGGGTTTGAAAAATGCCTGCAAGGGCTTGTAAGATGCCCACAAGGGCTTAAATTAATCTCGCAAGGTGCTTAAGGAAAAAACCCATGAGAGCATGGGCTATGCCCACAAGCCAAGGGAGATAATCCCACAAAATTTTGGAGTATGTCGGCAGGTGAAAGAGGAGAAGCCCGCTGGCTAAAGATACAAACTAGCCCGCAGGTCTAATATGGAAGAAGCCTGTAGATGACAAAAGAAGGTTAATTAATTAAATTAATTAACAATTAAATAATAAGCATAATTCTGAATTAAATGTTAAAAAAACATAGATTTGAAGAGACGGGTCATTTATGCCCAATAATGTTGTTATTTCATCACATTATCTAGTTTGAATGGTGATATCATTTCATTCATGACAAACCGTTGTATCCACCGTCATTGTATGCAAAGTGGTGAAGAACGTAACATTCGTAATGAAATGACATTCATATGGTATTAATATATTAAGAGACCTATTTTGTTGATATTTTGGTGATATTTATGACCTTAATGTCTTAAGAGACCTATTTTGTTGAAAAGTCCAAAATGATCATAACACAACATTGTATGCAAAGTGGTGAAGAAAAAAACATTCGTAATGAAGGTGTGGAAATTATATGGACCTCATGTGCATATAAACTCCATCAAAGAAGGTTAGGATGCACTTAGCTCAACAACAAAAAAGTAGTCATAGGCGCAAAAATGTAACTATGAAATTGTTGAGAATGATGCCTCACATCACAATAAAGTATAAACCAAAGCATTGACTGTAGAACCACTAACTCCTGGACATTAAGAAGATATCAATACAAAAATGAGGACTTCATCAACATGAATACCATATGGACGAGCATTGAATAAACATGAATACTATATGGACGAGCATTGAATAAACATGAATACCATACTTCATAATTAACATTGACTGTAGAACCACTAACTCCTAGACATAAAAAGTAAGACAACTAATTAAAGCATTTTCCATTATATGCCGATAAATACAAAAGTCCATCATACAAAATTTTTGTTTTCATTAACTATCGATAAATACATATATACATTGATTTATACATGTCTAGCATATTTCTGAGATGGCTGCAATCCCTCCTCTTGAGCAGAAGACAAATCTGAATGGTCTCTCTTGCCTTTCGTAGAAGACTGTAATTGTCCTGGAGCTGTACAAGCTGGCACATTTTGTGGTTTTTTTTCAAGCTGTTTAACTCTCTGTGTAGCTTTTTTTAAATTTTCAAGAAAAACTTTCTTTTCCTCCATCAGTTTCTTCAACATTGCCACATTTTTTTTATGCTTTGTTTTTCCCACTTTTTCATTTTCCTCCAATTTTTGTCTAGTATTTTTGAACTGACCTTTAACTTCAGTCAATTCACATTTCAGATTCTCTTTTTCTTTCTCCTTCTCTTTCGCCCTCGACTCTGTCGCATTGGGAAGGATAGGAATTGCAACCATTGCAATAGCTGGCCCTTTTGAACCCTTCTCCAAATCAGCAATTGTGGATTTAAGTTTTTGAATTTCCATATCACATCCCAAATGCTGAACTTTTCTACTTTCTAAGAGTTTTGATTCCAGCTCCCTTATTTTTGCATCTTTCCCGACCATCTTCTCTTTCATTTCCGTATGTAATGGTGATTGGCCATATAAATCACCTAGTGCAGTGCTTGCTGAGAAGCTTTCTTGTAGCATATTCTCTCGATTTGTTATGGACTTCTCTCGATCTTCTAAGGACATTGTACATGTAGGTGTTTTTTTCCTTCTACCCTTACCTGTGTCTCCTTGGGTACCCTTACCTTCACCCTCACCACCTTCTTGACTGGAAATGTTTTCTCCTCTACTTTGGTTTTTATTTTTTACAGATTCAGAGATCCTTCCAAACCTTCTGGGTATAAGCTTATCATCTTGCTGATAAATGGTTTTTCTCAATTTGGAAATTATTTATTCTATATCTCCAACTTTGTTTCCATGGCTTTCCTCCGACTCTTTCAACTTCAGCTCATATTCTTGTACTGCCTGTTTATATTATTTAATTTTCTTCTCCATCACATGTAAAGGAGCTATTTATGTCTTCAGTGGTGGTACATTGAGAACAGGTGGTCTTTTCTTCAACTCTTCTTTGTTCATTTGCTTCAGCTTTAGCTTTTTCCAAATCCTCTTCATACCCAACCCTTAGTGACTCAATTTCATTTTTAGCATCATCAGACATTTTTTCTACTTCTTTGGATAATAATTTAACCATTTCTTCTTTCCCTTTTATAATGTTGTCCGCTTTGAATTGATTATCCACAACTATATTCTGCAACACTGCTATTTGTTTGAGGGATTCTAAAATATTTTCATCTTTTCTCAAGCACTCTTTTGATGCCGAATTGCATATATAGAAAGTTTGTTCATTTAAATGCTCCATTTTATCATATAGGAAGAACACGTACCTACTATCAAACTTATATGATGCAATGTCAGAATGCGTAGAGGAAGCCCTTGATTCAGATTTAGAAGAACCATCATACTCAATTGCCAACTGTTGAGGAGGCATTCTAACAAGAATATCTTGAGGAATGGAAAAGTGAGCAGTAGTTTGTTCCATTTCATTTCCTATCTCTGAGTCCTAATGATATCTATCTACATGTCCCTATAATGCTTTCAGATTTGTGGCAGCACAAACTAAATCATTTATGACAGAATCGGGATACTGTACTCATAATTCGCCATGGTGCTCAGGACCTTGTATTAGCGATTCCTCGTTCTGTTCAGGAGGGTGTAATGGTAATTCCCCATGGTGCTCAGGAGATTGTACTAATTCCTTGTTCTGTTGATGAGACTGTACTGGCACTTCCTCATTATGTTCCCTGTGATTACGTTTCCTAACGTATGTTTTATGAACAAGTGTTTTTGGAAAAGGTATATTTGCATGCTGACTGATATCAACAATCTCTGTTTCAATAGCATGGGGTCGACACAAATCAATAATTTTTTGAAGTGTGTCCGGTAAACTAAATTTAACCTTCTTTAATTGGCTCTCTTGCAAGGCAGAGTGGAATTTCTTAGCCAATAGATAAGGAATATATATAAGGATATCTTCCAGCAAATTTATCACTACCCACATACATTCACTAGAAATGGCAGCCCTGTGATGATTCAGAATTGTCCTAAGGACAATCTGAATCAATGTTTTGTATATTCCAAGAGGGACATCTTGCATTTTTAAACCATTCCTTGGAACATCTACTTCTCTCCCAGAAATTTTACTGGCCATCTGGTTCCTCTCCCATTTGGGGGTTTTCCTTGAGCTTAAATTTGCCCCCCCTTTGTGTGGAATATTTGTAGCTTGGGAAACCAAATCAGGGTCGAGGTATACCCACTTCCCAAAAATTATGAGTTCTATATTCCTAGCATCATATTGCATTATTTCCTCATCTATCTCCTCATCAACATAACTGAACATGCCAAACTCAAAGTCGAAAACCTCTTCTTTCCTCAGGATAGTTTCCATACCTGGTGGCCACATCTTTGCATCTCTCCATGCATCAGAACACTCTTAGGATTTTTTTACTGTTACCCTATCATCTGTGGATGACTGTGTTTCAACTAGGGTTGCAGAGGAGGATGCCCGCATTTCAATTGCTCTCATGGTAGAGGACTCCCCTATCTGAAGTTCGGCCATGGTTATCTAGGTTCGAAGTGGAGGTGAGGGGAGGTGATGTATTTCAAGCTCACGAATTATGCCTACCGACTGAATTTCCAGCTCACAAATTATGCCCGCAAAGAGTTTTAGCAACAAATTAACGCGTATAGATAGGGGATCATATATTCACTACCTAGATTATAGACTTGTACTCGTTTTTGTTAACATGGATATTCGATTGCAATAATATTATATGAGATGCATGTTTAAAAAAATTGAGTTCATTAGAACAATCAATATTCAAATGAGCCATTTCTTAGAATCTCCATGTAGAGAAGACACATTGAAAGGGCATAGCTCCAAGGAATAAGATAAATTTTATATCGATTGATATAAGTTGCTTAGTAAAAAAATGTGGAGATCATGTTTCTCTAGGTTAAGATGATTTTTGAGAAACACATGTTGAGGAGGAAGACTAAACATCAAAGAGGGAATGCTTTGAAAGTAGTGAGCATGGAATTTTCAAAATGAAAATGTTGGCCACACACAAAACTTTGGAGTATGAAAGTTTGATAAATATTATGATGATTTAGAGAAGTTATTTGTAAATTTATTGTTGAGATAAAGCTTTTGCAACTCACTCGATGCAATGAGTACTAAGTGGAATACTCAATATCATAATAAATTTTTCATCCTGAATAATACTGATGGGATATTGGTCATGCCTTAATGACATACTCTATGAAAATAATTCAAAAAATGTTATATCAACTTTATAAGGTTCAAATTCTTAAAGAGAGATACTCACATTGTTTTGTGGTAATGCCTTGATTATAATTTATATTTAATTGTGGTAGACACTTGAAACACCTATTGGAAGTAGTGCACATTCAAGACTAGACTAGGAAAATGGCGGGCATTTTACAAAGGTCACTTAGGACTTTTAGATGTGATTTTATACTTAGACAATTTGTGCAATTTCTAAGGTGGATTTTTTATTTCACCAAAATCCTAGACCAATGCCACTAGATGATGTAGTACACCTCACTAAGCACACCTAAGCTGATTTCACTCTCAAACTCATCTTCATTTTTCCTAGGTGGGCATTTTACTGAACTTGGTGCAAAACTGCCTAAGACCCTATTTTCGCAAACATATAACTTCCTCCTCAGACACTCTCAAGACAAAATGAGTCCATGGTCAGGTAGACAAATCAATAAGATACAGCCTGACCATATGGGGCGGGCATTTTCCTTAACCCATGAATTATGGAGGGCAATTTACTGAGGCCACTTAGGCAGTTTTACTCCATCTAGTGCAAAACAGCCTAAAACCCTGTTTTGGCAGACTTATAACTTCCTCATCGGACACTCTCAAGACAAACTGAGACCATGTTCAGGTAGACACATCAACAAGCTTCATAATGGTGCTTCAAGATATTTTTTATCATTCTTTTGTGATGTACGGTGGGAATTTCCCCAAGGAAACTTGGACCAATCTTCCAACACTTGAATGCTTCAGAATTTCTCCAAAGTTTATTCTGAACCCCTGTTTTGGCATACCTGTAACTTTGTCATAAAAAAATATTTTGAAGAAATGAGACCATGGTTATATATCCCTTTCAACAAGATACATCCTGATAGGAAGGAGCGAGCATTTTACTGAGGCCACTTAGGCAGTTTTACTCCATCCGGTGAAAACAACCTGAAACCCTATTTTGGCAGACTTATAACTTCCTCCTCGGACACTCTCAAGAGAAATGGAGACCATGTTCAGGTAGACACATCAACAAGCTTCATCCTGGTGCTTCTAGATATTTTTTATCATTCTCCTGTGATTTACGGCGGGCATTTCCCCAAGGAAACTTGGACCAATTTTCCAACACTTTGCCATTTTTCAGAATTTCTCGAAAGTTTATTCTGAGCCCCTATCTTGGCATACCTGTAGCTTTGTAATAAAGCACTCTTTTGAAGAAATGAGACCATGGTTAGATAGCCCTTTCAACAAGCTATATCCTGGAAGGAAGGGACAATCATTTTCCTTAACCCATGAATTATGGAGGGCATTTTACTAAGGCGACTTAAGCAATTTTACTCCATCCGATGCAAAACAACCTGAAACCTTGTTTTGGAAGACTTATAACTTCCTCCTCAGACACTCTCAATACAAACAAAGACCATATTCCGGTAGACACATCAACAAGCTTCAAAATGGTGCTTCCAGATATTTTTTATCATTCTCCTGTGATGTACAGTGGGCATTTCCCGAAGGCAACTTGCACCAATTTTCCAACACAACCATTTTTCATAATTTCTCCAAAGGTTATTCTGAACCCCTGTTTTGGCATACCTTTAACTTTGTCATAAAGCACTCTTTTGAAGAAATGAGACCATGGTTAGATAGCCCTTTCAACAAGCTACAGCCTGGAAGGAAGGAGCGGGCATTTTCATTAACCCATGAATTATGGAGGGTATTTTACTGCGGCCACCTAGGTAGTTTTACTCCATCCGGCGAAACAGCCTGAAACCTTGTTTTGGCAGACTTATAACTTCCTTCTCGAACACTCAGGTAGACACATCAACAAGCTTCATCCTGGTTCTTCCAGATATTTTTTATCATTCTCCTATGATTTACAGCGGGCATTTCCCCAAGGAAACTTGCACCAATTTTCCAACACTTAGCTGCTTTTCATAATTTCTCCAAAGTTTATTCTAAACCCCTATTTTGGCATACCTGTAACTTTTTCATAAAGCACTATTTTGAAGAAATGAGACCATGGTTAGATATCCCTTTCAACAAGCTACAACATAGCAGGAACGGGTGGGCATTTTCCTTGACCCATGAATTATGGAGGGCATTGTACTGAGGTGACTTAGGAAGTTTTACTCCATCCGTCACAAAACAGCCTGAAACCCTGTTTTGGCAGACTTATAACTTCCTCCTCGGATACTCTCAAGACAAACGGAGACCATGTTCAGGTAGACACACCAACAAGATTTAGAATGGTGCTTCCATATATTTTTTATGATTCTCCTGTGATGTACGGCGGGCCTTTCCCCAAGGAAACTTGTACCAATTTTCCAACACTTAGCCATTTTTTAGAATTTCTCCAAAGTTTATTCTGAACCCCTGTTTTGGCATAATTGTAACTTTTTCATAAAGCACTATTTTTAAGAAATGAGACCATGGTTAGATATCCCTTTCAAGAAGAGACATCATAGAAGGAAGGGGCGGGCATTTTCCTTGACCCATGAATTATGGAGGGAATTTTACTGAGGCCACTTAGGCAGTTTTACTCCATCTGACGCAAAACAGCCTGAAACCCTGTTTTGGCAGACTTATAACTTCCTTCTCAGATACTCTCAAGACAAACGGAGACCATGTTCAGGTAGACACATCAACAAGCTTTAGCTTGGTTCTTCCAGATATTTTTTATCATTCTCCTGTGATGTATGGCGGGCATTTCCCCAAGGAAACTTGCACCAATTTTCCAACACATCCATTTTTCAGAATTTCACCAAAGTTTATTTTGAACCCCTGTTTTGGCATACCTGTAAGTTTGTCATAAAGCACTCTTTTGAAGAAATGAGACCATGTTTAGATATCCCTTTCAACAAGATACATCATAGTAGGAAGGGTTGGGCATTTGCCTTGACCCATGAATTATGGAGGGCATTTTACTGAGGCCACTTAGGCAGTTTTATTCCATCCAACACAAAATAGCCCGAAACCCTGTTTTAGCAGACTTATAACTTCCTCCTCGGACACTCTCAAGAAAAACGAAGACCATGTTCAGGCATACACATCATGAAGCTTCAGCCTGGTTCTTACTAATTAAGATTCAATCTAACTGTGTCTTCGTGCAGGTTACTATCTTTGTGCTTTTGCAGGGTTTTACTGAATTTGGTGATCATGTGGACATGGCACATGTAATCCTTTCAGTAGTTATGGTGGAGTTTTAATAGCCTCTACTTATATTCTCCGTGTGATCCTCCAAATTGGCATTATGCCAAAAACTTCGATAAGAACAACATCCCTATGATTAATCATTTCAACCATATAATTAACAATTAAGATTCAATATTGCGCCAAGCCAAATATAGCAGTTCTGCCTTGTTTAATGGACTAACTTGTGGCAATCCACCAGAATTGGAAGTATGCCCAAATTTTTTGATAAAACTAACACAATATCATCGCCAACTAAAACAACTAACACTTAAGCCCTTGATCACTCATATGACCATCGAGTCAACCGATATATAAAAAATATTTATCCAACGACTGTTGAAGCCCCTCGATCACTCAGTATGACCATCGTGTCAACAGAATCCAACTGTTGATATCATCTCCTCTGCAAATCGATGGATGTTGTCACTTCTTCCAAAAAGGTAGGGGGGTTGATATGTCATCCCGGGCTCCATGCTGGTGACTTCTCATGGAGTCCAAGCACCTATAGCCCCCACCATACCCTTGCACTACGCGTCGAATAATAATAGCGAGGACGGTGTATATAAACTCATATTACCTCAAATATGCTGCCAATGTGGGATAAATCCCAAAGACAAATTAATCGCCACTGTCGATCACTTGATCGGACGGTTGCTGGGTCTCTGCCTGGAATTATTCATATTTGTCCACTAAGATTTGAATCATGCATCAAATTATTTTGTTGGGATTTAATCAGAGCCCTTGCCATTCCTTTTGTTACAAACATCGACTTAGATCCTAGTTCCTTTGATCACCTATGCTTAGGTTAATCTTTTCTCTCCTTGAATCACCTCCATTTTTACTCTGTCGGCCGGAACAATTGAAATTATCAGCCACAACGCATAATATGGACTTGATGTGCTCAATGCAGGGGTCTTCGTCTGATGCAAATAGATTAAGCTCTCCCAATTTGTTAATCACATCTTTCTTGGAAGCCTTGTATTTATTAGCAAAGGTCCTCCCTTTCTCCAGAACGGATTGAGCCTCTTGACGTGTTCTTATGGGAAATTTCTTCAAGAGCTCGAGATTGTATTCCAAAACATTGATCGAAACCTCCATCTCTTTTTGTTTGAAGTCCCTCCTCTTCTGAGTGGCATTCTGATTGGAAGTAGTAACGAATGTTGTAATGTTCTTCTGTTATCGTTGGAAACCTCTCAAACCTATTATTACTTCATGTCCACTTCTGCATTATCTTTGGGCTGAAATTTTCCCAACCAGAGAGTCTCTGTGTAAATAATGCTTAACTTCATACTATCGTGGCATCATATCATCAACGTTAGTAGATCAAACAATTAACACCCTCTGCTTTGTCATCATATTATTTGCCATCAATGCCAACTTGTATATCTTCTATATGATGATGATGATGATGGTGATGATGACGACAATGATCATCGTCATCTTCATCATCATAATCATCTTCCTTATCATCATGATCATCATCAACTACGTCATCATCAACTTCATCATCCTCATCATCATCATCTTCATCGTCATCATCATCATCAACATGATCATCATCATCATTATCATCATCATCATCATCATCATCATCATCATCTTCCTTATCATCATCATCGTCGTCATCATCATCATGATGAATATGATGATGACGATGATGACAACAACGACAATGATTCTTCCTTATCATCATCATCGTGATGAAGTTGATGATGACGATGATGATGACAATGGCGATGATGAAGATGATGACGATGATGATGACAATGGCGATGATGAAGATGATGAAGATGATGGAGATGAAGAAGATGAAGATGATGATGACGAAGATTATGATGATGATGATGATGACGAAGAAGAAGATGATGATAATGATGAGGATGATGATGACGAAGAAGAAGAATATGATGATAATGATGATGATGATGACTAATATGATGATGATGATGATGACGATGATGGTGATGATGATGACAAAAATTATCATCATCATCATCTTCCTTATCGTCATGATCATCATCAACTACATCATCATCAACTTCATCATCCTCACCATCATCATCTTCATCATCATCATCATCATGAACATCATCAGCATCATCATCATCATTGTTGTCATCATCACCATCTTCATTATCATCATCATTGTCGTCATCATCATCATGATGAAGATGACGATGACGATGACGATGACAACGATGGCGATGAAGATGATGAAGATGATGATGATGATGGACATGAAGGAGATGATGATTATGATGACGAAGATGATGATGATGATGATGATGATGAAGAAGAAGATGATGATAATGATGAGTATGATGATGATGAAGACGATGATGAAGATGATGAAGATGATGAGGATGATGGCATGAAGAAGATGATGATGATGATGATGACAAAGAAGTAACAGAGGTAATTTCTCGTTGTGTTTAGTTTCACATTAGATCTGGGCGAAGGTCAAGATGGGTTGATCGATTATCTGATCAATCAACAAAAATCATAGAGTTGCAGTCGACTCAATCAGTAGAGTTTGAACAGTTCAGATCAAAGCGAATGGGGAGATCGACAACAGGGAAAGGATCCACAAAGTGAATGTGTGCGGGATTTAACATTTCTGCAAGCATCATCATCATCGTCTACTCCCGAACTCCCAATGACAGCTGCGATGTGCCTGCACACCGGTCTTCTACCCTTTTGGTTCTCTGCTGAGCATCTTGATGTCTAACCCAACTCCTGAGACACTCTTCCTATGTCCGTCAAATCCTACAGATCCTGCAGACCTGCAATTTTCAGTGACCTCTGTCGTGCTGCATAATTAGTGACAAAGGGGGAGATTGATGAGCAAGGTTGTCATTGATGACTAATCATTAATGACGAAGGTAAGATAAAGGATCATGATATGACAAGAAGTGACAAATATTGATGACATGGATTGATATGGGCATTGGAACACCAAATGTGTCAAATGACCCATTTTGTGGTCATTTGTGGTTTGATGGGGCCATGGAACCCTTGGTGATCGTCCATGCTACCAATTGACGATGGGCTTGAAGTCCATGGAAAACATCTAGATTCATCTTGATTGAAAGTCATGTGATAACCTTGAAAGAGTCCTAGAAACTCTTGCATATGGTGCCTTTGGGTCAGTGTGCCATTGTGTCCATCAAGCTAATTGAAGGGTCAACGAAAAATATAACCACAAGAGGGCTAACCACAAGTCAACACACAAACATGGATAACCACAAACATAACAAAACAAGTGGGATAACAGCAAAGTCAACATAACATAACAAGTGGGGTAACCATAAACATAACATAACTAGTGGGCTAACCACAAAGTCAGCATAACATAACAAGTGGGCTAACCACAAATTCAAAATAACATAACAACACACTCTCTCAAATATATGTGGTCCACATATGTTCCATTCAACAACTGAAAGTTTATCATCACTGTATAGGAAAGGTTCAACTTGGAAGATGTGATCCTCTCATCCTCATTTCTAAGTTTGATGCAAGAGCATCAGGGCCTAGGAAGATCATTCGAAGTTGATCGACAAGAGGAGTCGACTAGGGGGAGTGTGGTCGACCGCTGGTGCTAAGGAAGACTGGTTGTCGAAGTCAATAAGTGGAGCAGCAGTAGTCGATATGTGATTGACAGAAAAAGCGGAAGGTCGAGAGTCGACATGTCAAGGTCGACAGAGAACAGGTTGCAGTGGAAGGCCTTGTAGGTCAACATGTTGTCGGACTGCAACACCGACAGGTTTTGAGGCGAAATCCAAGAGAGGAGGAAGGGGCAGACTAGAGAATCCTTAGAAGCAAAATGAAGCTAAAGGATAAGTCGAAGGCTGATGAAAGACAGTATGGTCGAGATGTAGGGCCGACTACTGTAGCAGTGTCAGAGAACTGCATAAGTCAAGGCGAGTAATTGGTAGTCGTTCGGGGTTGCTAAGGAAGTTATGAGGAGTTATTGATGGTGGTTGGTATCATGAGAGATGTCACCATAGGTAGAGATTGTGCAGCATGACAAAGGTCACTGACAATTGCAGGTCTGTAGGATTTGGAGGATTCGGCGGACATAGGAAGAGTGTCTCGGGGGTTGCAGTAGACCTCAGGATGCGCAGCAGAGCACCAACATGGTAGAATACTGGTGCATAGGCACATAGTAGCAGTCACTGGGAGTTCGGGAGTGGACGATGATGATGATATTGATGATGATGATGACAAAGAAGAAGATGATGATAATCATGAGGATGATGATGATGACGATGATGATGAAGATAATGAAGATGATGATAATAATGGAGATGAAGAAGATGATGATGATGATGACGAAGATGATGATGATGATGACGAAGATGATGATGATGATGATGATGAAGAAGAAGATGATGATAACGATGATGATGATGACGAATATGATGATGATGATGATGATGCTGATGATGATTATGATGATGATGATGATGAAAACGATCATCATCATCTTCTTCCTTATCATCATCATCATCATCATCATCATCAATATCATCATCATCACGATCAGCATGATGATGATGATGATGAAGATGAAGATGATGGAGATGATGACGATGAATATTTTTATGATGATGATGGTGGTGCTGATGACAACAACAATGATGATGAGGAGGAGGAGGAGGATGAGTGATGCAGGTGGGAATGATAGAATCCAATCCAACCCGCTTCCCCCATGAAGTATTGTGATTCTCTGACATCGAACCACTAAACTTAGTTAAAAGCCAGCTAAGTCCGACTTTGATCTCACCCATTGATCTATGATAGATGCGGAACAACTCACGTCGGTTTGCATAAATGTTAACTCCCGCGTACGTTCACTTTGTAGATCCTTTCCCCATCATCGATCTCCCCTTTTGCTTCGATCTGAGTCTTTCAAACTCTACTGATTGAGTCGACTGCAACTCTACGATTGTTGTTGATTGATCAGAGAATCGATCAACCCAACTCGACCTTCGTCTGGATCTATGATGATGATGATGATGATGATGATGATGATGATGATGATGATGAAGATGATGATGATGATGGTGGTGGTGATCATGAAGATGATGATCATGATGAAGATGATGATGATGGCGATGATGATGATGATGATGAAGATGATGATGATGATGGTGGTGGTGATCATGAAGATGATGATCATGATGAAGATGATGATGATGGCGATGATGATGATGATGATGATGATGATGATGATGATGATGATGATGATGATGATGACGATTATGAAGATGTTGATTAGGAAGAGGGCATGATGATGATGATGATGATGATGATGATGATGATAATGATGATGATGATGGTGGAGGCGATCATGAAGATGATGATGATGGAAATGATGAATATGATGATGATGACAATGATGAAGATGTTGATTAGGAAGAGGGAGACGACAGAATGAAAAATCACCCAACAAGGGAAAGCTATTAGATACCTAAGTATCCTTGTGGGTTTCATTGTCTCATTAGTTCAACAAAGATTATTAAGTAAGATTGAAAGTAAATTACAAAAGGAATCATGTGGAGATATATCTCTACAAAGTAAACTTAGCATCTTGGATAGGACCTATCAACTAACCATTTTTTCCTTTTACCTTTATCATCATAATTAAAAAATGGAAATGGCTTTAAGAAGGTTCTTATGAAGATGAAAATGAGGAAAAAATATCTATGTTGGATTGTTTGGAAAATTCATGCTTCCTTAGAGACAACATTGCTTGGGAAATATGTACTCTTTATGAAGATAGAGGAGACCTATGTTTCATTGGTATACATTTTGGAGGAAAATCTTGGCATTGGATTGGATTGTAAGAGCCACATATGGATGGTGATGATGATGATGAGGATGAAGATGAGGATGAGGATGAGGATGAGGATGATGAGGATGATGAGGATGATGATGATGATGATGATGGTGAAGATGTTGATGATGATGATAAGGACGACAATGATGATGATGATGGAGATGATGATTGATGATGGTGGTGGTGATGAACATGATGACCATGATGAAGATTATTATGATGGCAATGATGTCGAAGATGATGAGGATGACGATGATCAAGATGTTGAATATTAGGTCTAAGAGGGAGATGACGATGACGATGATGATGATGGTGATGATGATGACGAAGATGAAGATGATGATGATGATGATGATGATGATGATCAATGATGGTGGTGGTGATGACGACAATGATGATGATGAGGAGGAGGATGAGGATGAGGATGATGAGGATCATGGTGAAGAGGATGATGATGATGATGATTATGACTAGGATGAGGACGAGGATGATGATGATGATGATGATGATGATGAAGATGAAGATGATGGTGGTGGTGATGGTGATGATGACGATGTTGATGTTGATGATGATGATGATGATGATGTGATGACAATATATTTACCTTGGTCTTCACTAAAGTCTTATGAGCTTGGAAAACATTATAATAGAATGGTTATGAGTGATTATTCACTCCTATAAAGAATGCACTTTATAGAACTACCAAACTGATCAGTTAGGATCTTCCTCTTTTAAGACACCGGACTAGGACCATAAGTCTTGATTCTTCATGTGCACAAATCTAAGAACAGGAGGCATAGGGCCCAAAAAGTTGGATTTCTTTTTTGACAACTTCCTCAGATCATATTGAATTGTCAGATTAGTCATTGGAATGGGTGCTAGGAGCAATCCTTAATTTTTGACTCAACTAGTTGCTCCCCCTATCATGTAGATGTCTTCATTTACCAGGCTCCCCCTAAAATTGTGACGATGAAGATGATGATTATGATGATGATGACGAATATGATGATGATGACGAATATGATGATGATGATGAAGATGATTAACTCAAATTAATTTAAAATGCAACAAAATATAAAATATGAAAAAAGCAAAAAATTAAATATGCAAAAAAAAAAAAAAACACAAAATATAAAATATGCAAATAAAAATACAAAAAAACATAGAAGGAAAAGAATCCTGCGCACTAGCTCATTAGCAGCATTGAGAGCAAAAAAACAAAGAACAAGTTCCCTCTCGCGCACTAGTTCATTAGCAGCATCCAGAAAATTGGTAATTTGATGAGCAGAGCAGTGGTAAATCGAGGAGTAGGGGATACCAGTCCAAAGGATATCGGCGTTCCCAAGGGAGGAAATCTGGAGGTAGTCCAGAGGATAACAAAGGGCCCAATGAATTCGGTAAGCCCATTAACCTTGGCAGCGTAGTGATGCAGGCCCCGGGGAAATCGAATTGACCTCTGCGATCTGCACATGAAACCTCTACCCATTTCTTATTGAAATCAGCTTATTTGAGCATCTATTAGGATTTAAACAGGAATTCACCCGCAATAAGACTATACCCGTGAAGTCTTTAAATGATTTAGATACATATTCTTTGTGTATTTGTACTGGTAAATAGTATTTGCATAAATTTCAGGCATTTAATTAGAAATTCACATACCCAGTAAATAAATCAAAAGTTTGTTACAACAATTCATTTAGTCAAACACAACATATACATATACACCAAAATCACTCTGTTTCTTCCTCTGTTTCTTCATAAAATATCTTACAAAGCTTTGAAATTCAATCATTGATCGATTCTCAGAAACAGATGTTGTGTTGTTTGTTCTTTAATGGCACATACAATATTTAATGGTAGTCTTGTAGCATGGTATGTCTTGGTAGGTGGTAGTATGATTCCTTGTTATTGGTTTCTAATTTTTTAGGTGCTAAAGAATTTGTATATATAAACACTAAGGTTCCCACACTCTTCATCAATGTACAACACTTCATTCATGGGTGCTCCATTTCAACACATAATTTTCATCTCTTTCAACTTTAACACAAGGACCTCTTGGCCCTTGGGAGTATTAAGGTTGAAAGAGATGAACATTATGTTTTGATGGATTAGTTGAAAGAGATGAACATTGTGTTTTAATGGAGTAGTTGAAAGAGATGAAAATTATGTTTTAATGTTACAATTGTGCTATCTTGGTTCACTAATTTTGTTGGTTCAAGTGTGCTTCCATGTTTGGTTTCACCATGGCTAGGTATTTTGAAAGTCCGATTCTGACAGAACCGAAATGAGGATGAGAGGATCACATCTTCCAAGTTGAACCCTTCCTATACAATGATGATAAAATTTCAGTTGTTGCATGGCACATATGTGGACCACATATCTTTGAGAGAGAGTGTTGTTATGTTATGTTGAATTTGTGGTTATCACACTCGTTATCCTATGTTGACTGTGTGGTTAGCCCACTAGTTATGTTATGTTGAATTTGTTGTTATCCCACTTATTCTGTTATGTTTGTGGTTAGCCATGTTTGTGTGTTGAATTGTGGTTAGCCCTCTTGTGGTTAGATTTTTCATTGACCCTTCATTTAGCTTGATGGACACATTGGAACACTGACCCAAAGGCACCATATGCAAGAGTTTATAGGACTCTTTCAAGGTTATCATATGAATTTCAATCAAGATGAATCTAAATGTTTTCCATGGACTTCAACCCCATCGTCAATTGGTAGCATGGAACATCGCCAAGGGTTCCATGGCCCCATCAAACCACAAATGACCACAGAATGGGTCATTTGACCGATTTGGTGTTCAAATGCCCATATCAATCCATGTCATCAATATTTGTCACTTCTTGTCATATCATCATCCTTTATCTCACCTTCGTCATTAATGATTAGTCATCAATGACAACCTTTCTCATCAATATCCCCCTTTGTCATTAATGGAAACCTTTTCAAGCACTCTCCCCCTTTGACATTAATGACAAAAGGTCAACTACTTGTCCATCAAGGACTTCACAATGCCCCCCCCAAAAAAAATTTGAATGCTTCTTTATTTGACTACTCCCCCTGTCTAATATGTCGCTATACTTGTACTAAAATGGGCTTCCCTTTGCTTCTTGGATTTCCCTGAGAACTTGCTTCTTACTGTCACAAAAGTATGTTTTTACTAAGTAATATACTCCCCCTATGTCTGAACATTTATCAAAAAGTTGTTGCTCAATCAGTGTCTACACCCTTTATCATTTAGCACTCTAGTTCTGGCTACTTTTGTCTTTGTCTGAAGCCTTCTTATTGCTTTGATTGTCTTGTCATTACTTAGCACTGTCCTTTATGGGGGTTTCTATAGCAATTTTGGTTCTCACTCCTTCACGTGTGCATGTCCATACTGTTGTTTTTTATGGTTGCATTTTTTGTTGTGTTGACTGTCTTTAACTGTTTTGAGGGATACTATGTGTGCTCGTTGATTTTTTGGGCATGATATTGACTGTGCCGTACCTCTTTGAGTGGTTGGTTCTTCTGCCATACTTGTATGTCTTTTTTATCAAAATTTATGGTGTGTCTCTCTCTCTCAGGTATGTTTATGCCCTTGAGTAAGGGCCATTTTTTTCGAGTTGTTAACTTGCCTCTGAGAGGTAAGATTTGGACTGAAAGTTAAAATCTGAGTACATTAAGGAAGGTTATTCCCATCATGTAATTCATCAGATGTGATTTTGTCATGTTTGTTCTAAGATTTTGCTACGTTGACTATCTTTGACTGCTTGAGGGATACTTTGGTGTGCTAGTGGAAAGCCACATGTTGCTTCCACGGTCCAGGGTGACCGTGGAAGGTCACAATCTATGCCTCGTCAGGTAAATGTTAAATATAATAAATAAAGATGACTACAATAACAAAATGTTTTGATTTTTTCTGTTAACATTCGATTTTCACTATTACACTTCGTTTTTTTGTGCTTATTGTGAATATTTCCATATGATAACATGCTTATTACACTGTGGCAGGGGTCTTCTCATCACCATGGAGCAGAACATGTATCTTATCCTTCGGAGGTAAAAGTAAATATTATTGCAATGTCTCATTTTTGTTTATGTTACAATTATTGACTCAACTAAATATAGTAACTAAATATGACTACAATAACTAGAAACTCCGACCCCAGAATATTTCCATGTGACAACATGCTTATTACATTGTGGCAGGGGTCTGCCCATGATCATCATGGAACATAACGCATGTCCTCTACTTCAGAGGTAAAAATAAATATTATTGCAATATCTCATTTTTTATTGTGTTACAATTATTTTCATAACGTTTATTTATTGATTTATTGTGTTAGGGTGGCACCAGTGGAAAGGCACCTCCTGCTTCCATGATCCAGGGTGACTGTGGAAGGTCACACTCTGTGCCCCGTCAGGTAAGTGTTAAATATAATAACTAAATGTTTCTATTTTTTCTGTTAACATTCGATTTCCACTGTTGACATTCACATTTTTTTGTGCTTATGATGGATTATTGACTGATTTATCGTGTCAGGGTGAGGACCGTGGAAAGGCACCTACTGCTTACACGGTCCAGGCCAACTGTGGACAGCCACCCACTAGAAGTAGATCAGTATGGGGTGACCGCGGGAAGTCACCGGCCACAACACTGCATCAGTTAAGTGTTAGTTCTTAACAGTAACTAAATTTCATTACAATAACAATGTTTGAATGATGTTAAAATTATTTTGCTTAATTTTATTATTTGATGAATTTAGTCCAATGCACTTGATCTGTGTGATGAGGAGCTTGAAGATGAAATTTACTATTCCATAGACCGAATCGAAACTATAAAGAAGTCCCTAAAAAAGGAAAACATAGAAATGATTTCCTTCGCTCGCACAAGGCCCATGACACAGGAGATCAGGGCAAGGATTGAAGAGCTGAAAGAACAAATAAAATCTTATGGGGTAAGTGGCATCTTCACATATTTTTGTAATCCATTACATGATTTCATATATGATATTATGTTTTCTATTTTTCCAAGTGATATGATAAAGTAAAGTTTTTCGTTTGTAGGAGTTTTTATGACTTGTGACTAGAGAAACTACCGAGACAGGTATAGGTAGCAGTGATGCTCCAATGTAGCAACAACATCAACAAAGCAATGTACCAATGAGGCTTTTTGACACTCCTATAGTTGGCCTCGAATACATTGATGAGGGCACTGATTTTGATCGGCATGAAATTCTGGAGCATGATGAAATGGAGCCTGGGACTCCACATGATTCCGGAGATGAACATACTATAGATGACTAGGAAACTTTTCCTGGAGTAGCACGAGTCAAAAGCACCAGATCACCAGATCTCACCTTTCTGGTGGATGACGTTTGTGTTTTGATCAAGATTCAAAAGATTGCAGGTATTTATTAATTAGTATATTCATTTTAATCATGAAATTGAAATGGACATACGCTGAAATTATTAAAAATGAATGGATTACAGGTTTCTACAGGAAACAATGTTTTCTACAGGAATTTGAATGACAAACCATTGAAGTTGTTTGGCCCCACCCTTCGCACTTGGTGGAATAGCCAATATTGCACAAAGATAGATGAATTGATAGACCACATGGTCAACTTGTTCGGCAATACATTCAACAAGAAAGTGGTTACAAAGTTGTCGGTGAGAATTTAAAATATACCAGGGCCCAATATAGGGATAAATTGCAACTTGACCTCAAGCATGAGCGCCCTCCCATGGTTCTGGAAAAATATTGGAAGGAACTCATAGAGGATGCAAAGGAGAACTTGCTAAAAAGACAAGGAAAAAAACCACGGCCTGGAAAAGCAAGGTACAACACATCAACTTTTTAGTGAAATATGCTCACTTATTTTTTTCTTTTTTGTTTTAAGTAAGATTCTTATATCTAGCGTTTTTCAAAATTTTCATATATAGGCTACCTGACACCTCCAAAGCAACCAAGGCTAGAGTGGAAAAGCACAGACAACATAGACTGGGCTAGGGTGGCTATAGAAAACTAAGAACCCGAATCATAAGAATTAAATGATTAACTGTGGGGAATATTTATTTGACAGTAGCGAACACATATCTATTTTTGATACGTAAAATTTTAAATGTGGTATGCATTGCAGGGAAATACGTTCCAAGATGCTACCATTGAGGAAGACCTAAAGCTTGGTTTCAAGTATAGTTTTAAAAGTGTGATTGAATGTTGGATAAGCTTGTGGCAGACTCCAATCCCCCCAATGACGAAGATGCAGGTAAATAAAATGAATAAGGACATCATTGCAGTATACTATTAAAGTATATTCAATTTTGATTATATCAGCCATAACTAAATATTTATGTTTGGTTTTAAGCAACAGTGCAACCACAACAGTGAATCTAGAGCTACTCAAGACGTAGCAGCTGATGTTGGGGTGTGCATGTCCCATGATAGTAGGGAGCATAGTATCCATTCTGGTATGTGTGCTTTGGAAATACAAATATCTACTATGATTATAAATATTTATTTCCTGATGTATACTTATAAATTTCCTTCTTTGAATGGAATACCATGTATCTCAGGAGGGTGAACCGCAAGAGGAATTAGCAAGTAGAGAAACAATTAACACACCTGTTGTCACAACCACACAGACAGGTAAAGAGCACTATTGTAATTTTAATCAAAATAGTGAACTGTTAATTTCAATAATATTTCAACATATTGATATGCCCATTTTCATTGTTGCAGTTCATGCCCCTTTAGAACTACCTCCACACCCTACTCAACGACGTACAAGAAGTATGATACATGAGGGCATTGAAACACAAACAGTGGTAGGACATGGCTCTATAGATATTCCATCAAATGATGATGATAATATCCCAATCGTCAATTTTTACAATGCAAAAAAATAGAAATCAAAGAAAACGTAGATGTATAAATTCATGACTTGTATTTGGATGTATATCAATGTTGTTAGTCTGTAACATTGTTTATTTGAATTACCTCAATATGCTTCAATCTTTTTATGTTTATATGTTTTGATGACTAGCCTAGTTGTGCATGAATTTTTATATGTTTTCTATGTAAACAACATCATTTATTGGGTAAGGGGAATTGAGAGTGATGTGAGGGGGGGGAGGGGACAATTGAGCTTCCACCTTCACGTGGTTGGCCCTGTTCAGTAGAGAATATAAAACTATTCTTGAAATAGAGAGGAGCTCAATAAGGTATAAATACTCTATTATTACTATGTATTAAAGATGGTTGTAAATTTTTAAATGCATGTCTATTTTTTAAAATATTGTTAATAAATTTAACATTTCATGATTCATTGATTTCTACAGGACTTTGTAGTAGGATTTAAATGATTGTTTATTTGGTTATATATTATTTACTCATATAAAAATTCCATCTTTGATGATTTATACAAGCCTTGGTGATGGAAATTCATCTCGTGGACAACTCTTATCAAGTTGTATGGGCGAATGGATCTGGTGAAAGGACAATGATAAGGTAAGGGTTTTGACGTGTTCTTTATCCTTAAATTCTATTTCATTCTATTAAGATACAAGAGATCCAACCAATAGTAAATAACTACTTTTAGACTATCATCCAAACTAGGAGACAACCTTCAACATAAAACAAAAATGCTTCTTAGTAACGTAAGAATATGTTTGCTAATGGGAAATCCACGGTATCTTAGGCCACCTACCGAGGTTACAAATACCAGTAACATCTTAGCCAAAGGAAATTGCTTGCATTATGTGGTTTCTCTTCTTCCTTTAACTTTGATTTAAACAGAAAAGTATTATATTTAGCTTAAGTTCAACACCACAAGAAGCCATCAAATCAACCTACTTCAAAAATTATAAAAAAGGGAATAATCGGAGAGTATCATCGAGTCTGGTGTTTCTATTTCTTATCAAGTTTGGTGTTACTAGATGATGTATAATATCTCACTAAGCACAACACAACTCATTTCAACTTCATACTTTTTTTCTTTTGCCCTAGGTGGGCATTTTACTGAATTAGTGCAAATATGTTTGGGAGGCACTTTTGGCAAGTTGATATCTTTCTCCTCAAAGACCTTTTGGACAAACTGGGACCATGGCTGGATGCTCCAACAAACACTCTAGAGGTCCACACTCAAAATATTTTTCACATCATCCTATGAGGCATGGCGGGCATTTCCTTAAGCCCGCTTAGGCAAATTTACACTTAGACATTTTTTTCTCACTCCAAGACATAGTGCAATTTTACTAAAACACTGATTTGGCAGGTCCATAACTTCCCCCTCAGGGACTTTCAAGATAATCTGAAGACATGGTAAAGTAGAAAAAACACCAGACTATAGGACCCCCATGTGGTGCAGGAATTTTCTTCAACACAGCATTTGTTGTGAGAATTTTCCCAAGGCCTCCTAAAACTGTTTTCCAACACTTCGTTATTTTCAGGAATTTCTACAAAATCTATTCTGGAACCCCATTTTGGCAGATCCATAACTTTCACCTCAAGAATGCTTAGGGCAGACTAAGACTGTAAATAGATAAACATTTTTTTTTTTTTTTCTTTTGGGCATATTTGGTACTGTAACAAAGGATAATGACATGGCATAAGGTTGAACATGAAGGACAAAGACATGTGGTAAGAATGGAAAGCAAGTATGGAGGACAAGAACAAAGGACATGACATGGAAATGGAAAAATGACAAAGAGAGGACAAGCAATTGACATGGAAACCATGAGATGATGACAAGGACATTGATGACATGACAGGCGACATGGAGCATTCCATGACAAGGCATTTTGGAGAGTTACGGGCATCTTAGTGCTCTTGTGGGCATCTAAGCAAATGCCTTTGCGGACATTTGAAAGACTTTGTTGCGGGCATTATTGAAGCACCTGCGAGCATGTTGATAAGGAGCCGCAAGAATAAATAATAGCCTTGTGGGCATATTTAAAAAGGAATCTGCGGGAATTTTTGAAGAGACATGCGGGCATCTTGGATGGCTCCATTGCGGGCATTGATTGGAAGGTATTATTGGCCCATTGCAGGCATCTCCATGAGGGTGTGCGGGATTTTTATTAAATACCTACGGTCATTTTTAAATAGCCCATTGTGGGCATTTCCAGAGTAACCATGAAGAGCCCCGGATGCGGGTGTCAGCATGACTCACTGGGCCATGTGCAGGGCATGAGGAGGGAATGTGGGGAAGGATCCTTATTCCAGGTGCCTATAATTTTGGCATGCGCATCCCTAGCCTCACACTTTCCTGCCCAAGCTCATGCATGCCATCACACCTGTCTTCCCACCCATCTGTCTGCCCTCCCACCTATCCGCCCTCACATTTGGATGCCCTTACACCTACGGATTTATGGCTCCCTCCCGATCCTCTACATGCAAGTCCCTTCAAATCTTATCTAGATTCCACTGTGGGATTGATCGACCTCATCTCGTCCCTCTGCGCATTCAAGACAGCCCTCACCTCGGCTCTCAGATCCATCAACTCGTATCCTTGCAATTAAATATGGCTCATGCAAACCTGTATCAATGTTCTTTAAATGGGCCAGTGGACACCCTAGACGGCATCCTGTTTGCTTCTCCTCAACCCTGGTTCAGCTCTGTGCACCCTCATGCTTAGTTTTATTTCTAGTTGTGGACTCTCACAGTGCTATCCTCCATGACCAAGCCGCGTGGTCTTTCTCGTCGAGGTAGTGGGAGCCACTGCAAAACCTAGACTACTCCTATCTCCGGCGATGGCTTCGGCATTGGCATCTCCTTTTCCAACCGCAACTTGATTGAAAAGTGGGAATGGCAGCTGGTTGCGGATCACTTGGCCTCTGGAACTAATGGAGGCAATGCCAATCACTATTGTATCATTAAAAACATGCTTGGCAAGCTTCTGGATAACATGGTGGGAAAATGGGGTTCTACTAGGAATTAGATGTTGGCCACCAGGGCCAAACTCATAAAGTTGGACGAATGTCTGCCTACCCTTGACGCCACCTTCTCGTGGAGATATCATGCTCTCATGAGCCGCAGCCCAGTGATGGTCGAATCTGGTGGCAAGGGTGATGGTGGTAGCGTCTCTGGAATCCTGATTGCCAGCGGTTTTCCTTCTGAAGGGTTGGCAGTTGCTGCTGCAGCTGATACCACGGACCCCTTCCTGGTTGTTCCTGCTCCTACTTATCTGGTGGCTCCTCCTGTGCACTTTCCAGTCCCTTCCACGATTGGCTCCCCGCCCTGCAAAAGGATGTGCAGCCATGTAGAGCTTGATCTCCTCGCTTCTCGAAAAACCAAGCTGCTTCCTGTGAAGCTGTAGGAGGAGGAATTTCTAGGGAGTTTCCCCATTGTGGAGGATTTCCCTCATGCTTAAATTTTTACATGTCTTTTCGGGATCTCGTCGAGAAGACCATGTCTCCCTTCTCAGCTTTGTTTTTTTGTAAGAGATGTTTAATGTTGTTTCTGAAAGATTTTGCTCAGACAGTCTTTTGTTTTTTGGCCTTGCCGTTGGAGGAAAATTTCTGTATAAGCTGGTCTGTAATGCTCTTGCTACTTCGGCTTTTTTGGCTACGCCGAGATTGGGTTATTGAACTATAATTATATATTTTATGTATGTTACACTCTTTCAATTAGAGGTATGATATGAATATTTTGAGATTTTTGGCATACCATGGAAAGTTTGTATAACTAGATTTATGATTCCTTGTTTTATTTTTGGATTTAGATTGCTTGCACAAGTTTCCAGAACACAGGAAGGCCCAATAGAAAATTCATTTTTATTATACTGCTTTTGCTTGCGGTTATTGAGATTCATCTCTATCTGGATGAATTTTTCAACATTTTCTCTTTAGTTGTGACCATCAATGTTGCAATGGTCACATTGGTTGTTAAGGCCTTGTTGGCACTCAAAATTGTTTATACGGTGATCTGCGACAAAACCACCAAGGAAATATCAGGTGTAAAAACATAAAACTAGTACAATGTCACCTCAGCTAGTTTTCTCTCACTTTGGGTTATTGCCTGCTACCTTTGGAGAGGGGGGGAGTGTATCCCTATAAAGGCTTATAATTAAACTTAGGTAAAAAGTGACCAGTGCCTTATTCAATTGGGAGAATGGGGGAGGAATAACAAAATATACAAGATATAATGGTTAAATCCTGATCTTACTGATTAAGGGAAATTCCACAATGGAACATTAAATAGATAGAAACCCATATAATTGATCGAACATTCCACAAATAATAGTTTTGGCCTTGCCATTGGAGGCAACTTTCTATATAAGCTGGTTTGTAATACTCTTGCTACTTCTGTTTTTTTGCTACACCGAGATTGCCCCACTATCCCTGGCCGCTATGTAATTTTATCATTTTTCTTAATTAAATACTGTGTAGGCTTACAAAAAAAAAAGAGTGACCATGAAGAGCAGTGCGGGCATTTTGAGAGGAGAGTCTGGGCATTTTGAGAGGAGAATGCGGGCATTTTGTAATGACCCTTACAGGCATAATAGTGGGGTCAATGCATGGTTGTAAATTTTTAAATGTATGTCTATTTCTTAAAATATTGTTAATAAATTTAACATTTCATGGTTCATTGATTTCTACAAATATTGTTAATAAATTTAACATTTCATGGTTCACTGATTTCTACAGGACTTTGTAGGGACATTGCTATGTTTGTGTTTATTTGGATATAATTGTTATTTGTATCATGGCACTTGTTATGTTTGTGTTTATTTGGATATAATTGTTATTTGTATAATTAATGATTTAAATGATTTTGTATTGATATATAATTGTAATTTGTATAATTAATTATTTAAATGAGATTTTTTGTATGTACATATTTTAAACTTGTATTTTGAAAATAAGTAAAATAAATTTAATGAGAGAGTACTCTACAATTCTTCAATCTCAAAATTAATCAAATATGTTTTTTTTTTCTTATAGTATTATCCAATTTCTTAGTTTTAAATTTTCATGTTGTATAGAAATATTGTTAATAAATTTAACATTTCATGGTTCATTGATTTCTTCAAGACTTTGTAGTAGGATTTAAATGTCTGTTTATTTGCTTATCTATTATTTACTCATATAAAAATTATGTCTTTGATGATTTATGTGTCCATCTTGGTGATGCACATGCATCTCATGGACAACTCTTATCAAGTTGTATGGAATTCTTCATTCTCAAAATTAATCAAATATATATATATTTTCAAAACTTATAGTATTATCCAATTTCATAATTTTAAATTTTCATGTTGTATAGAAATATTGTTAATATGTTTTTTTTCAAAAATTATAGTATTATCCAATTTCTTAATTTTAAATTTTCATGTTGTATAGAAATATTGTTAATAAATTTAACATTTCATGGTTCATTGATTTCTACAGGACTTTATAGTAAGATTTAAATAACTGTTTATTTTCTTATATATTATTTACTCATATAAAAATTCTGTCTTTGATTATTTATGTGTCCATCTTGGTGATGGACATGCATCTCGTGGACAACTCTTATCAAGTTGTATGGGCGAATAGATATGGCGAAAGGACAATGATAAGGTAAGGGTTTTGACGTGTTTTTTCGAGTGGGTTTTGACATGGTTTTCTCCTTCTGCTTTCCAAGTTCTTTGGTTATTTTAGTGTTTAGAAGATCCATCTTGAAATGCATCAAATATATAATTATTTTATGTTTGGGGATCATAATCAACATTTTGAATTTTGGTTTCTATTTTTTAATTGATGCTTACTAGTGAAGGATAATAGGAATCCATTGTGTTGAAGTACCACTCTTAGGTCAAGACCGTAGTCATCGCACACTAAGACAAAAGTCTTAGTGAAATCTGACATGGTGAAAATTAGTTGTACCCCTATGGAGAAAGGGTTCCCTAGGAACCAATATTTTGATAGTGAAAGGAGTAATCAACTCAATAAGATGTTATATTAACAAGAATGGATTAGCAATTTCATGTCCTAGCACAGCCAATGACTCCATACTTCAAATCGTGGAACCCTCCCTCAAAGAATAAGATGAACTGGAATCCCTTGCAAACCCAAGGTTGTTTCCCATAAAAATGTTGCAGACGGAAATTCAAGTACTAAGTAGCAGGGGGAGGCCTAATGGGAAGGGAATCCTCCTCGTGTCTTTTAGTCTTAGTTTAAACTCATACGTCTCTTTCAAAGTTGCGATGATCAAGTATGAATCTGACTACAATGCCCACGATTATCACCCATTTTCCATGCTCTTTTCTCATGCGAAATATGTAAATGTAAGGCATCCACAAGGTCACAAATACTTGGATTTCATTTCTTCTTACTCAAAAGATGGACATGAGAATATTTTGAATACATTAGCCCAACAAGCATAGAAACTGACACTTAGCTCTAGATATTTCTACAATGACAAATTCCATGTCTTTGCATAGCATCTAACAAGGTTGTTTGGCTATGAAATGATGATAGAAACTAGAAGAAAAAACTATAAAGCAAGAACAAAAATAATAAAAATGAAGAATCCAAATAGAGAATGTTGGCTACTAAGTTAGCTAATGGCATTTATCACTCAAATAACCCTAGTACATTCACTTTCATAAGATATTAAGCATAGAAATCCAAACTATTTATCATATAAACATAGATCATGACTGGTAGTTATCATGTCTATTCATGAAAAATATATCATTAATATTTAACTTATCTCATTAATAATACTAAAACACAAGAAGTAGAAAAAAATATTGAAATAAAACCCCAACTCATCACAAAAACAACATGATTTACCATTGAAACATAATATGACTCAGTATAATTCAGTATCACATGTGAAAGCTAATCTAGAATAAACATTATAAATAGGTTGAGTCATCAACTATCTGGGCGATCTTCCTCTACAACCTGTAGTGCATGGAATCCCTCAATTTTGGTTCCAGTCGAGCTTTCAAGATTGACCATCCTAAATAATACATTCATTGTTGGAGATTCGCCTCACTACTTTGCTATCTCCCAATCTAATTTATTTGTTGAGCTTTGTTGGGAAAATGGAGTCATGTAGCTTTCTAGATTAGGATTTTAGGAAAAACTAATTGAAATGGTGGCTTGGATAGCAATCACACACCATAATGGATGAGATTAGTTGAGAGGAATTAGGGTTTGGTGAAGGGATAGACCAAACTAGGTCACATCAAACTAGAGTTTCAAGTTAGTATTCTAGCTTTGAAGAGGAGGAGGGAAGATATGGAGGGCGGGATATGGACCCATAGAGGTTCCAGATTGCTGGTAATAAGCATCGATGGTCATTATTTTTTTTAAAACTTCCATATATCGTCTCTATAGCGACGAACATTCGCCGCAAGTATAGCAAAACCGTCAGACGTTCTACCTTCATTTGGTCTCTTCGACAAACGATCGTCGATTCTTGCGACGAAACATCGTTGCAGGTATAGCAAAACCGTCACAGAGTCTACCTTCTTTTGGGATGTTGACTGAACGTGAGTCAATACTTGCGACGGAAAATCGTCGCAAGTATAGCAAACCTCTCTCTATGTTCCACACAAATCTGTCGCTAGAGAGACAGTTTTGTGTGGAAGCAAATTATTAAAGCTATCAGACGTTCTAACTCCGTTTGTTCTATTCTACGAATGTTCGTTGCTATGTACGATGGAACATTGTGGAAACTATAGCAAAACTATCGCAAGGTTTTCCTTCTTTTGGTCTATTCACTGAACGTGTGTCGATACTTGCGACGGGAAATTGTCGCAAGAGAGATAGTTTTGCATGGAAACAAATTATTAATACCATCGGACGTTCTACCTCCGTTTGTTTTGTTTGACGAACGTGCGTCGCTACTTGCGATGGAATATTATCGCAAGTATAACAAAACCCTCTCTCTGTTCGACGGAAAAACCATCGATATAGGGACTCAATTTCATCGATATAGGGACGATTTTCTAGGAAAAAAATAAATTGCAAGACCACCCTATAGAAGACATGTGATGAATTGTTTTCGTCTCTACTGTGACAGCTTTCCAGGTGCATTGTTAGAAAAACGAAATAGGTTCCACGAAAAATGGAGACAATGATCATCTTAATTGAGATGAAAAAACGTGGAAATAACAACGAAAAACCATGGCAAATTTGCTCATATGTACTAGTGGAAGATGAGCCTAAGGATATTTTCAATGTTCAACACCCCTATAATACGAGTAAAGTACAACCCACATAGGAAGCTTCCACTTCAACATCCACCCCAAACATAAGCAAAACAACAAAACAGAAAGAAACTGTCATTCCTGAAATAGAATATAGTTTGATTGAGGACTTGAAAAGAGTGAAAGACAACATATCTCTTTTTGAACTTCTGAAAATCCCTTCCATGAGAGACAGTTTTCCCAAAAGCATGATTGTTAACAAACATAGGCAGGCTCAGAACAACAATTTAGAAACATACTCTAAACCTAGAAACCAAAAATTAGGTAGTAAGAAAACACCTCCATTCCTACTTACTTTTGAATTTTTCAATAGGAATGTCCATAATTGTATGATAGACTCAGGGGCTTCATCTAATGTGATGCCTCTATCTATATGCAAAAGATTGAATGCCTCTTGGGATCCCTGCCCTACTCAAATTGATCAACTTGATCGATCCAAAGTAAGGGTAGTCGGAGAACTGAAGAATGTTCTGCTAATAGTGTCTGCTGACCCTAAAATCCACCAGAATGTAGATATTATTGTGGCTGATATCCCTAAAATGTATGGAATATGGTTGAGTAGGGATTGGTCAAAAAATATCAAAGGCTATTTCGCCAATGACTGGTCCCACTTATGGCTTCCCTGCAATGGAAGACCAAATAGGATCAAAATCAGTAGAGAACCTTACATGAAACAAATTGTCAATGACTTAAATGATCCTAGTGAGCCTGCTGCATACTTTACCTCACATGTGGAACACTACACTTTCAATACATTCTTTGGGGTTCTACCTGCGGATTTGTCACCTGTTGAGAATGCATAGAATCAGTCCCAAATTGTCAATCTAAAGAAGGAGCTGGTGTAGGATGTGTCTTAATTGATCCAAAAGGGACCAAAATAATTATTTCCTGCAAACTTGAATTTTAATGCACCAAAAACATTGTTGAGTATGAGGCCTTGGTTCAAGGAATCGGGAAAGCAATTGACATGGGTGCTCAGATCATTGAATGTTATGGATATTCTGAGATTATAGTAAAACGGGTGAGAAAAAAAATCCATTTTTTATCTCTTCATTTGATTAACTATCAGAAACTGGTAAGGGCCTTAACTAATTCTTTTTTTGCATTCAATATTAAGTCAGTCCCTAGGTCCCAGAATTTTGATGCAGACCTGTTGGATAACACTACATCTAGGTTGATTCCTCTAGAAGGTTTGTCTCCTAACACCTTTTCTATTGAACTAATGTACAGGCCTTCAATTCCTGACAATGTAACTAGTTGGAAGGTATTTGATGATGACCAACAAATCCTAGATTTTTCTCACAGCTCAGGACACTCTTCAGGATGTGGTAATAGATGAATTTGAGCATGAGAAGTATTTATCTAATCCTTGTTAACCTTCCAATTTGATCCCTAAGTAAGTTATCAACCTGGAAAAGTATCATGATCTGCAAGATAAGTTCAAGCATAAGACAAATTGTAAAACTCAAAGCTCATCCCTTAGTTATGAGCCTGTTAACCTGTGAACTGAACAAAATCCTCGGTTAATAAATCTAGGGGTTGACTTCTCTCTTGACGAGAAGAAGGATTTTGTTAAACTATGCAAATAGTTCAAGGATGTGTTCTCCTGGACATATGATGAACTCAAAACCTTTGACACCAATGTCATGCATCATAACATACTTATGAAACCTAAAGTTAAACCCTATCAACAAAAGTTGAGAAAAATGCATCCCGGCCTAGAACCATCTATTAAAAAGGAGCTTAAGAAACTGCTGGCAACACGAATTGTTTTTCCTGTCAAACATACACCAGTGGATTGCAAACTTGGTACCTGTTCGGAAGAAGAATGGGGAAATCGGACTGTGTGATGATTTTAGAAACCTAAAAAAAGCTTCTGAAAAAGACAATTTCCCTATTCCCCCCATGGAGCAGATTCTACAAAAGGTTGCAGGGGCTGAGATGTTTTCTCTCCTTGATTGCTTCTCAGGATATAACCAAGTCCTAGTTGCTCTCGCTGATCAGTTGAAAACAGCTTTAGAACCCATTGGGGAACCTTTGCCTACAGGAGAATGCCTTTTGGACTAATTAATGCAAGTGCCACCTTCTAGAGAGCTATGGATATAGATTTCAAGGGATTAATGCACAATTCTATTGTTGTTTATTTAGATGACATCGCGATTTATTCTAAGAAGAGGCATGAACATTTGTCTACTATTAAACATGTGTTTGAGCGTTGCAGGAGATACAGAATTTCATTGAACCCGAAGAAATCAATATTTGATGTCACTGAAGGTAAGCTATTAGGTTTTATTGTTTCAAAGAAAGGCATGATCATTGACCCAGAGCGCATAGAAGCTATTGCAAAGATCGGCCTACCCATTTCGTGAAAAGCCATGCAATCATTTTTAGGTAAGATAAATTTTGTTAGAAGATTTGTTCTGAATTTTGTGCAAATTTTCAAACCATTGCAACGATGGATTAAAAAGGATACCCAATATAAGTGGTCTGATGAACAAAGAAATTCCTTTGCTGAAATCTGAAGTCCATTGCAGAAGCCCCTGCTCTGATGTCTCCAGACTTCACCAAAGATTTTATTTTATACACTTTTGCTACTAATTTTTCCTATGCAGTTGTTCTTACACAAAAGCACCCTAATGATGTTGAGATACTGATCTCATTCATGAGCTCCACGTTCAAAGGAGCTGAACTAAACTACTCCCAGATTGACAAACAAGCTTATGCGGTCTACAAATCGGTAAGACACTATAGACCCTACCTTCTTAAATCTTGGACTAAGGTTATAATTCCCTATGCAGCTGTCAGGAATGTTCTGATCCAGAAGGAGCTGGGTGAAAAACGCATTCACTGGATGACAACTTTACAAGAGTATGACCTTGAGATCAGACTATCGAAAATTGTGAAAGTCCAAGGCTTGTGCTTTCTCACTTCTCAATCCAATGACCCTGTGCAACAGCAAATTGAGTGGAAGCAAGAGGAAAGTACATCAACAGGTTCTGTAAATGTCATTACAACCCAAACATCCGAATGGTATGATGAAATCAAGTTTTTCTTAACCCATGGGTTTGCTCCTGAAACTCTTGATTTTAAAAAACGTACATCTTTAAGGTTAAAAGTTGCACCATATTAATTTATTGATGGTGTATTGTTTAGGAAAAACTATGATGGTATTTTTCTCAGATGTTTGGAAAGGGTTGAAATTGATAATATTCTATTGGAATTTCATACATGGCCTACGGAAGGACACTTCTCAGGAGAAACTACTTCCCATAAGATCTTGAGGGTAGGATACTACTGGCCAACTTTATTCAAGGATGCTTATTCTTATGTCAGAAAATGTGAAGCATGTCAAAAGTGTGCTGGAAAAGTTAAGAAGCCTGCATTTACCCTCCATCTAGTTATAGTCCAGTTTCCATTTCAACAATGGGGCCTAGATTTTGTTGGACCTATTAACCCTGCCTCCTCCTTATAGCACAAGTACATCTTGATAGCCACATACTACTTTACCAGATGGGTAGACGCAATTCCTCTCAGACAAGCCGACACAAACCAAGTGATATCCTTCCTTGAAAGCCAAATAGTCACTAGGTTTGGTGCACCCGAGTTCTTAGTGTTTGACCATGCCTCTTATTTCTCCTCAATCAATCTTACACATTATTCCCTTGAAAAAGGGATAAAACTGAAATATTCTGCCAATTACTATCCACAAGGGAATGGACTAGCAGAGTCTTCCAACAAAAACGTGATTAACATATTAAAGAAGGCAGTGTCCACCCACCATAAATATTGGCATATCCAACTATACAATGCTCTTTGGGAATACCATGTCACCCCAAAAGCAGCCATTGGAAACTCCCCTTATTGTTTGGTCTACGGTAAAGAGGCCATCTTACCATCCAATCTTATGATTCCTTCACTAAAACTAGCACATTCTATACAAGAGGATGATTCATCTCCACTCCAGCAAAGGATTGATACATTACTTAAGCTAGAAGAAGAAAGGGAGAAGTCCAAGAACAAGCTGTATCAGCATCAGCAGCTAGTGAAGAGGTGGTTTGATGATAAATGCTCATCTGATAGGGAGTTTACTGTGGGGGTTTTGGTGTTAAAGTGGGATAAACAAGACAAAGACAAGAATGATTTCACTAAATTTCAGCACTTATGGCTAGGACCATTCATTATTACAGAAAAGATTGGTCCTAGTACTGTCCGGTTGCAAACAATGGAAGGTATCTCAGAAACCTATCCAGTGAATGTTCAGTCACTAATAAAGTATTTCGTTTAGAGGAGCACTTGCTTTACATGTACATAAGTGTGGTGTGTTTTCTTTTCTTTATTTGCATTGTTTGTTTTCTTTCTGTAATTTTGGTTTATTGGTTTTCTTTTGAATAATGTCCACACATTTGGCAGAGGCTGTTGATCAGTGTGTCTCAGATAAATACAGTCTGAATTTTTCAGTTAGCAATGTCAGTTTTATTGTACTGAACCTATATCTGAAAATGTTTTCCATATCAAACAACCAATTTTGCAAAACTTTGATTGACACCTTCCCACTTCAATCACTATCTTTATAGATGTTTCATTTGGTTAATTGAAGTTATGGAAGGTATTAGGATTTCTTTCCTTATGTTTCATTAGTGATTGGCAGCAAACCCTTATAGCCTGATCAACTTTCAGCTATTATGGATCCAATTCTAATCACCTTGAAAATTAAAATGTATTCTAACAATTGTGAATTGCAAGATGGGGGGTTTTATCACAAGACAACCCATTATGTTCATAGATGTTTAGTGGAATGGAATCTCCACACCTGGTCACCAAGCTAGGGAGATGAATTTCAGCTTCTGATGGAAGGTGGAAGATCCTATCACAAGTCGGTCCATTCATGATCTGCAAAACATCAGTGAGTAACACTACTAGTATACGGTTACAAAGCCATGGTAGTGTCTTGTAATTTAGACACCAATAAATTTTGTTTTCCTTTTTTTAATAAGACAATTTGTTGTTTATGAATATAGGGAGGTCTTATTACAAGCCATCCCTACCATGATCATGAATTTGATTTTGGACTAGATTATCACTTTATGGTTACCAAGCCATGGTAATTGTTTTTAGTGTCAAAAGCTGAAAGACAACGAGTCTCCTTACCGAGCTAGCTTGTTCAGTTTCCAGATTAGGTTTGTGAATGGCATTGCCAAAATATGATCACCAAGTCAGGGAAATTCCCTTGTGTCAACAAAGTCTTATCAACGTATTTTCATTATGTTTTCAAAAGAAAGAGAAAAGTGAATATATAAAACAAAAAAAAGAAAAAGAAAAAGAAATGTATATATTTTGAGTAATGCATCTGTATATAAATAAATGGTTAATAAGTCAAGGTGATTCATGATTTGGTAATCCAGAATGGTTCTAAGTTTGTTCTAAGATTCATCATAAAATGCCCTCCTATGATTTCATAATGGTCAAGGATTCCTGTTTACTTTTAGACTTCCTTATCAGATAAACATCATCATTAATTGGTTTTGGATGGGGATATATCAATCGTATGATTAACTCGGCTGTTTGGTTTTGTTTTATGAGAACATTTTGTAAATTGCAAGTTGAAACATCAGTTTGCTGACATATCTTCCTTATAACTAAAGATTTCATTCATAGAGATAATTGGTCATCCCAACCAGTCGCCATTTGTTGTAGGTACAACAAATCCTGTGTTTTCATTAAAACATGGGAGCCCCCAAATTTTTGATTTACTAAGGTAACGTTTAAATTCCTTGTTCATCTTGGGGTTTTCCATCATGCTTTTTATGTTTTTGTCATGATTTGATATTAATTTTCTCTTCGAAAATTCTTTCATTTTTGTGTGTTTTTGTGAGTTGCGGAAAGCAGTAATTCTCCCAAAATTTTGTTCTTTCCACAACCGCAATCCACAATGCGGATTGCGGAAGCTTGGTTTTGGATTTGAATCTTTTTTGTCCTACAACCTGCAATCCACAATGTGGATTGTGGGTGCGGAAATAATTTTCAATAAATGTGGTTTTTCTCTTCCGCAACACGCAACCCGCAATTACGGATTGCGTATTGTGGAAAGATCATTATTTTAAATTGTGTCATTTGAGTTTCCGCAACCCGCAATTCTGGATTGCGGATTACGAAAAATTTTGGTTTGTTTATATTTAGAGTTGTGTTTCTACAACCTGCATTGTGGATTGCAGATTGCGGAAAGAATGTACATATTTGCAAAAATAAAATTCTACAACTCTCCTTCCGCATCCCACATATTAGATCTTAGCCGTTGATTTTTTGTCTTCCTACGGTCCAAATTTCATCCGATGAAATTGTTAAATATGTTCAATTTTCTATTTTCTTTTACCATTTTTCAATTTCAAGAATTTACCTGCTACAAATATTTTTACCACGAGCTTTTACCAGAGGTTGTTTCCTGCTGTTTTTTGTCAGCACGGGTCAGTTTCATGTCATTTTCCTATTCGTTGTTTATAGTTTTTCGTCATTTTCAAACTTTTTTTTATTGGTTTTAATTTATTTATTAGAATTACCAATTTTTCAACATGTTGAGGAATACCCGCTCCAAAACATCTAAAAAATTCTTGATAAACAAAGACCCCAACTTCGGCATCCTTGCCGATACTAGTGACTGAGTCTCGGAAACCTATCATATATACTGGTCTAAAATTTACGCCATTTTTTATAACGACGACCTATCATACATCCAAGATAACCGGCCTGTCTATGAGAAAATTAGGGATTCTTAGTTACACACCATAGAAGCTAGACCTTCCCTTCTCCCTTACATAGATGCAGTTAAGTGGATAATTGACCATGCGAACCCCAAAGATTGTTCCCTTAACAACAGTGCAGGGTCCCTTTTGGTCTCTTTTCACCCTGAAGTCTTCATTAGACCATATGCCCTTAAGCTGACCATCCAGCCTCTTAATGTCACTTTCCTAGACTCTGTTAAAACCACGTTTACATTCAATGAGATTATAAAGTCATGGATGAATAACTCGGCCAACTTCATACCCAGAGCCGATAACATATACCCTGTTTCATGGTTCAAGGAACCCTATTCCCTCTTAGCAGCCATGCTTTTCAGGCTGTATGGTCTACCCAATTGTTCTATGTTGAAATCCGAATGGGCACCTATGGCCCATCACGTCATCACAACTGGGGAGTCATGCAATTGGGATTCAATTTTTGTCAATGGAGTTGAAGGCAACAATTGAGCGGTATCAAAAGACACTCGCTTCAAGGAAGCGTCCATTCTTTTATTCATCCTATGTTATTGATGTGTTCTACTTAGAATTCCAGTACCCTTTCATGGGATGGAATTGGACACTTTCAACTTCCCCAGTTCACATTTATTGTTCAACATTGTGGGAAAACAACTATGTTCCTTTACTGTATGATATCTTTGATCACTTCTTCGGTACAATTTACCATCAGATATTCGGAGAAGATGCACATGCCTTCTATCCTAATGCCAAAACTCTCATTCCTACCATTGATGACTGGTATGTGGGAGAATCTTTCTCATATATCAGTTTTAGGAACCCGTTTCAACCCTTCTCTTTACTTTGTTAGTATATTGTTGTTGGACGCATATGCTTTGTAAGTCATCCCGTAGTATTTTTTGATCCATAGTTTGTATTAGCCCGTGGTATGGACCCATCGTATTGGATGCATATGCTTTGTAAGTCATCCCGTAGTATTATATGTACCATGGTATTGACCCACAGTATTGGGCATAGACTTAGTATATAAGTGTGTGTTGAGGCCAATGAAGTTAGCGCGAAGTTATTTGTATTGAGCTTGCTCAAAGGAGGCTTCCCCCTTGAAGTGGCCTGCAATCAATAAAAATATTATGTGATCTCATATATTGTGCATTTTATCAATTAATTGTTGCAGGCTCCTCATATCTGGTATCAGAGCACTTTCTTGGGCTCATTGGGTGAAATCTCTGCCAATTTTGTTTTTTGCAATTGTTGCAGGTTCGGATCTAGGAAGAATCCCTATTCGCTTAACTGTGGGAAGTACTTAGGAAAAATCCCTAAAACTCATCGTGAGGAGTGCCACAGGAACCCAGAAGTAGCTGGCCCATTGAGAGGACCTGCCAACGAAAAGGGAAACGACCCCTACCTAATTGATTTGTTCCCACCCATGAGGTAAAAAAAGAGTTGTCGTTTGTGGCAAAGCGGTTATCAGTTTTACGTGAGCCATGGAGTGAGGAGTACTACCCCAATACGCAATCCATCAGACAACATTGGTGTCTGAGTGAATGCTCTGAACTGTTAGGAAGCTGAGCATACTTGGGGTCCATATCTATTTTCAACTGATAAAGCACATATTTCCTCTACCTAGAAATATTGTTGATCACTTCCACGCCATTGCAGATCCATCTATTGTCGATCACTTCCGCGCAATTGCAGATCCATCTGTTGCTGATCCCTTCCGCACCATTGCAGATCCATCTGTTGCCGATCCCTTCCGCACCGTTGCAGATCCATTTCTAAAAATAAAATAAAAACTCCCTATTTCCCTTGCTTTAACTCCGTTTCCCTTGAAACTTCCCTGACACCCCTGCAATCCCATTTTGCATATTTCATTCCTGAGGACCCTATCCTGAATTCCACTTCCCAACACCATAAATTCCACATTTGTCTATTTTAGGGTTTGCCATAACTACTTCAATTTTCACCGAATCGCCTTCAAATTTTACCACAATGTTCATTTCATATTTATGCTTCTTTGTCCATCTCTACCAAATTTGATCATTCTTTCACCCCACTTCTGAAATCCCCCTTTTTTTTGCTTCCATGTCCCTTTGAAAGTTTCTAAAACCTAGTCAAACCCAAATTACCCATCAAATTTTTTACCAAATCCATATTTTCCTTTACTAAAACAATTTCTGTTTTTGTTTATCTACCCACTCAAAAAAAAAAAAAACTCTTAGTTATGGTTGTCACCCGCGCAGGAGCAAAACTCATGGAGGAAGAACTTGCATCCCTCAAAACCGAACTCTAGGATCTAGATGAAAAATTTCTCAGCCTCCATCTTGAGCATTCAACCATGAATAATAAATGACAATCAGATTCTTCTTCAGATAATGGGTTCTCTTCTTCCAGCAATTTCTGTGGTCAGAAGCTTGATTTTCCTTGCTTCAATGGTACTGATCCGACTGGATGGATCTATTGGGCATAACAATATTTCAATCTGCATAATACTTTTGATGTCAACAAAGTTCCACTTTCATCCTTTAATTTGGAACATGAATCTCTTCAATGGTACCGTTGGTACATCAAGGCTCATGATAAGCCAAAATGGACAGATTTTTGCCAACTCATTTTGCAATGATTTGGTCCTAGTGCTTTTGATGACTTCACAGGAGCACTCTCTAAACTTCGCCAATTTGGCACTGTGAGAGAGTATCAGACCAAATTTAAGAAACTAGCCAATCACACAGAAGGATTGTCTGACGAATTCTACAGGAGTTGTTTTATCAGTGGTCTTAAGGATGAAATCTGCTCAGAGGTCAAAATGTTCTATCCCAACACAATGATGGAATCCCTTGGGTTGGCTAAGTTGGAAGAAGACTATATTGCAACCCAACAATGCTCAAAACCCACTTTTGTTCCCTTCATAAATATGGGTTCTCAACGACCTCCCATCCCGCCAACTCCTCAACCAACTCCTATCAAGCATTTGTCTGAAATAGAGATGCATGCACGTAGATAAAAATGGATTTCTTATAATTGTGATGAGAAATTCACTCGGGGACATAGATGTGTTGAGAAAAATCTCTATCTCTTGGATGTGGATTCTTCGCCTACCTTTGAAATTAGTGAAGAAGCTCTAGATACAATAGATGACCAAGTCGACATTTAGGAGCTGCCTATTGACCCTCTGTCTCAGGACGACCAGCCAGAGATATCTCTTCATGCTTTAGCCGGAATCACCACCCCCCAAATAATGCGGGCCAGGAGTTACTTTCTTACAATACTCATTGATTCTGGTAGCACTCATAATTTCATTGACCATCAGATTGCCAAATAGGTTGATTGTTTTGTCCATCCTTGCTCCAAATTTGAATTCATGATTGCCAATGGGGGCACCTTACCTTGCAAGGGAAAGTGTCACAATGTGCGTATCTCTCTGGAAGATTATAACCTGCGCTTTGACATGTTTTCCTTGTCCTTAGACAGATGTGATGTGGTTTTGGGCGTTCAATGGTTACGCGCTCTTGGCCCCATATTATGGGATTTTACTGAACTTTGGATGCAATTTTCAGTCAATGGGAAACAAAACAAATTTACGAGATTACAACTAGGGTCTCTCAGCATAATCAGTTCACATCGCATGGAAAATATCCTTAAGAAGAATTCACATGGTGTCATAGCTCAACTCCATTCCATTCAGATGAACCCATCAACAGTCTCCACTACTTTCTTGGATAGATATGCAGGTGTCTTTGCTGAACCAGTGGGCTTGTCGACTTCAAGAGACCTTTATCGATAAGAATTTAGCCGCATCTACATCTCAGAAGGAAATGATGACTATTTTGCATGCAGTATAGAAGTAGCAGCCATACCTATTAGGGAATTATTTATGCATCAAGACTGATCTCCAGAGTCTAGAAAATTTCCTGGAACAATAGGTCTCCTCCCCAGCACACCTGAAATGGGTTATCCAACTCATGGTTTATGCCTATGAGATCACTTACAAGAAGGGTAAGGACAATCTGGTGGTAGATGCTCCTTCTCTCACATTTGATGATCCAGTTTCTCTTACAACTATTTCACTGCTTGTTCCAAATTGGTTTCAATCTATTCAACGGGGCTATCTCTTCTATGAACTCCATGCTTCTCCATCGGCAAGACACTCTCGGTTCCTCAAAACGTATGACCGGGAATAGTATAACTTCTTTTGGAAGGGACTGAAACTGACAATTCAACAGATAGTGGCTTACTATGATACTTTCCAGGTCAACACGGGTGAAACCACACTCCTTTCAGGACTGCTCAAACCCTTTCCCATCCCTACACATATTTGGATGGTTATTTCTATGGATTTCCTTGAAGCGCTCTAGTGGTACAATACCACATCTAAAATGCCACCATATGAAGTAGTCTATGGATAGGCATCTCCAATTCTTCTTCCATACACCCTCAGCAGTTCCCCACTTCAGGAAATTGACTCGGTTTTTCAAAACCGTGATCAAATTCTTCTCATTTTGTAGGACAATATTCACATGGCAATAATTCGACTGAAATAACAAGCCGATCAGCATCATTCTGAGTGCACTTTTCACGCAGCTGATATGGTTCTTTTTCATCTACAGCCTTCCAAGAAATCCTCCTTGAAACTCAAAAGGTGTCAGCTCAAGAAATCCTCCTTGAAACTCAAAAGGTGTCAGCTTCTCTCTCCATCTATCATAGAGGTATTAATTCAGTGGAACAAAATGCAACCCGAGAATGCTACAGGGGAACCACTCCTTCAGATTCCGCATCAATTTCCACATCTAAAGCTTTGAGGACAAAGATTTTCTTAAGGGAGAGGGGATGTTAGGAACCCATTTCAACCCTTCTCTTTACTTTGTTAGTATATTGTTGTTGGATGCATATGCTTTGTAAGTTGTCCCGTAGTATTTGTTGATCCATAGTTTGTATTAGCCCATGGTATTGACCCATAGTATTGGACACATATACTTTGTAAGTCGTCCTGTAGTATTATATGTCCCATGGTATTAGCTCATAGTATTGGGCATAGACTTAGTATATAAGTGTGTGTTGAGGCCAATGAAGGTATCGTGAAGTTATTTGTATTGAGCTTCCTCAAACGAGGTTGCCCCCTCGAAATGGCTTGTGATCAATAAAAATATTCATTGATCTCATATATTGTGAATTTTATCAGTTAATTGTTGCGGGTTCCTCACAATTAAAGTTTGGGGAAGTAGTACATTACAGTTGTTGCCAAGGATAGTCCTAGACAAACTCCTGCTTGATGAAATAGCCTTCCAAACTGTTACAGATGGAGTTTTTCTCAAGCTCACTAGACCTAAAAGAAAGGGATGGACTAAATTCCCTTTAAACCTTGGGCCCTTGGTCATTCCAACCTCAAAATATGCTGTAGTACTAGGAAAGAGGATTGTTGCATTGAACTTGGGACAAGCCCCCAAAAGGATGCATGATTCTAAGGAATTCTTGGTTTCCCACTTTTCCCAAGAACATATGAACACCACCTATGTCCATGAGGATACCCCTGATGATTCCATTTACCAAGGAGTAAATATTTTTTCTGAAGTCCTAGTTAGGTATAAAACCAAAGAAGAACAGAGCTTCATTCTTCAGTACTAATAGGAGCTCAAGACTAAGGTTTTGACTTACAGGAAAATGGAGCTACAACTTGAAGCGCAGACTAGAAAAGACAGAGAAGAAAAGGAAGCACAAGAGGAAAGTGCTCCATTGATGTTAACATACCCAGACGAAGGAAAAGGTAACGGCCTTATGGAAGATGCTCCAAAATTGAAACCTGCTTCAGAATTGAAGATGTTGATTCAAACGTATGAACAACTAAAGAAGCAATTGGCACAAATGACTTCAGTACTCGATACTCAAGTGGTTGCTACAACTAGCCCAACCAAAAGACAGAAAATTCAGACCTATGCCTCTCAGATCCCTACGTTGAACATTGAAGACAATGATGCAGAAGATGAAAGACTTCCTCCTGTTCCTTTTGTGCAAGAGATAACTGAAGGTTCCCAGGAAATGGCTGATTTACTTGACAGTTTAGTGATGGATGATCCCATTCCATATGACCACTTTCCTAAAGTCACCTCCTCTATTGATGCATTGAATCCTACACCCCCACTCTCTTCTGTTGAGCTTCCTTCCACCTCATCTTTTGAGGATACACTACCACCATCCACCATATCTCAATTATTTGTTTCACTAACCTCCATCACTACTTCACCTTCAATTTTTCCAATTCCACCTGTCACTTTGCCACCAATAGTAACTGAGATGCAGTTTCCAACTATTTCTCTACAACCATCACCTACTGTTGCCTCTACTTCCCTCACTGAGTTTTCCACTCTATTTACTTCTCCTCCTTCTGCACCTTTCATTTTTGCTGCCACTTCCCCTTTGATATCTACCTCTCAGATCACCATGTCTATCCCTAATTCCACTATTACCCAAACAACTCCATTGGTTGCAACAAGTAACATTGTCACATTTGCAATTGAGTTGACAGCTAATCCTAAAGATGATGTTGTGGTTCCCCTTGGGTAATACTTTTACAGCAGGTCAGCAAAAGCAGTGGTAATAAGAGGTAACAAGAGAAGCAGGGGATCAACTATGCTGTAAGCACCTATCCCCAATCAAATAATTTGGGCAAAACATTCTGCTGACATTCAATGAGAATCATTGGAGACTACTGCAGCAATGGGAGCATTTGTTGGAGACAATTATGATTCAATTACTTTGTTGAATAAAGATATTGACATCAAGAAAGATGAGTTGAAGAAGCTTCAGGAGTAGCTGGTCAAATTTAATGGAGAACATGAATCTTGGATTCATGAATTGAGAAATCAGTATGAAAATCAGCTCAAGGATTTGCAGGAACAAAATGCTTCTCTCCAGGTTCAATTGTAGGATGTTGAAGTCCTAAACACTGCAAATGTGGAGAAGATAGTTGTGTTGGAACTACAGTTGAAAGATGCAGCTGCCAATAAAGCCACCTCTTCTTTTTCCAAGTTTTCTTAGGAAGAGTTCAGGTACTTGGATAATGACGTAAATGAAGAACATCATAAACTCGTAGCTGAGTTATTTAATTACTTGAATGAAATTCAGGAAACTCATAATGCTTTTGAGTGAATGTCTACTATTCTTGAACAACACATTGACAAAAGGAAACAAGCTTCCAAAGCTTATAATGACATTGTTGATTGGAAAAGGTATATCAAAGAAAAACCAGAGGACATGCCAGTTCTGGATAGTTTCAAGTTAAGAAGAATGAGAGCATCTTTGAATTCCTAGAAAAACATTTTTGACATCGTTGAAGAAACAATCAAGAAGGCACAAGCAATTTGTGGAATAAGATGGTATGCTACAGACAATATCATGGTTAAGCTATAGTTTCCTACTATGGATCTCATTGAGAAGGCTTGTCCACCGAAGATGATGATTGAACAGGTTGATAGCAGATGTGAGTAGGTCAAAGAGCAGATTCAATAGCTCGAGCACATAGGGATTTCAGAAGTTGAAAAATTCATCAAATAACCTGCCATCCTAGAAGGCAAGATCCATATTTTTCTACGTACTTGGCACAAGTTAGCCAAAAATTAGATAGATTCCTTTACATGTGATGCTCAGTTGGGACTCGAGTCAGCTAATTATCCAGATGTGGCTGAGTTGTTAGGAGTTTGGACCAAGTGGCAAGGTGCCCTTGGTTATTCTTAGATTAATTTGATTTTGTAATCCCTATTTTTATGGGAGGTTTACCCTTTGTATATATTTTGTAATTATTATTAAAAGGGCAGAGGTCTCATAGGGGAGGGAGGAGAAAATCATCAAAAGAAGACTAGAGATAATCTGATTAATGAAGAGATTGTAATTTATTGCGGCTTTGAAGTAATACAGTTAGTTTTTCTCTTGATTCCTCTTTTGTTAATTTATCAAATTTGTTTGATGAATGTTGATTTTCGCTTCAATCTATGAATGAACATTGTTTTAAGTTTGCAACCACAATGAATACATTGATCTACAGTTTGGATTTCTCTTAACTTATTATCTGTGTGTCTTTATGTTTTAAGTGAATTTGTTTATTTAAAACATTTATCTATTTATGCAAATGATTAACAAAAATTATTAAATTAATGCCAATTTTTCAATTAGCATTTCATATATAGGATATTATTGCAAGTCCTTTAATCCTTTAGGCTACTATAATTTGATTTTAAATTTTTTGTTGTATCTTAAGCTACTAAGTAAAGATCCATTTCACATTTCTGTCAAACTGTTGAAAAGACTTATTAAAATCCAGATCAAGTTATCCTACACATTAAAACACATTTCTTTAGATTAGATCTAACTTAGTTTAGATTTCCTTTAAAGAAAACTTACTTCTAGAGATAGAACACTTTGATCTTCCCTCACAGGAAGTCATATCCTTTCAGGATCAACCAACTTAAGTGCTAGTGTAGGCCTAATATCTGTGGGAGTTAGCTATATCAAACAGTCTGGGGATAGAAACTGCTCTTGCGCAGAGCTTTTTGAAGCTTTTCAGATTGGGTTTTCACCCTCCGTTGCTAGCCTTGGACAACATTCCCAGCAACCTACATACTCAGGGCTTCAACAAGATGTGAGGGATATGAATTGCTACAGCTGCAAAGGGGAAACATACTTCCCAAACAGGAGAAGCGCATCAGTGATGCAGGCTGCATAAATTCATTGTGCGAAAGTACTGGAAAAGTAATGCATTTCCTATGAAAGTGAAGCGTGTCGGTAATCCAGTTCCTGATTAACTGAAGAGCGACAGTCAGTTGTCCCTTACAAAAAAAATTAGTGTCGCTACCACCCAACGTTGGCTGCCATTGTACAAGGTGAGGAACTGCTAATTTTTTATTTTTTGGCCATAAATTGAGTTTGTCCATCTTCGGATCGGGTGAAAGAAGATAAAATTGCAAATTCGTCTCTTTCTAATTCATACATAAACGAAGCTTCTAAATTGAATGGTGAAAATTATGTCAACTGGAAATTTAAGCTAATGGATTGTTCTTGATTCCTATAATGTGTGGTCAATTGTGACTAGTGATGAATTCAATCCCACGGCTACTGCATCCATTCAAGACTGGAATAGGAGGGAGTCAAAAAATAAGGTGATGCTACAAATGTCTGTCAAAGAAAAAATAATCCCCCACATTAGAAATTGTGAGACGTGTAAAGAAACATGGGACACCCTCAACTTGTCTTTATTGAAACCATAGATGCAAATCAGATTCTGTTTCTAAAAGCTAAGTTTTTGTCTATCAAAATGGAAGCTAATTAAGGGGTAAGTAAATTCATTTCTCGCATTAAATATCTGAGTGATAAGTTGTGTGATATCAGTGAAGTAGTAGATAGTACTAGTTTAGTAACCATCACTCTAAAAGGTTTAGTGCAAGATTACAAATTTTTTATCTCGGCACTTGCAACAAGATCGAAGCCCCCTACTTTTGAATAGCTCATAGGAATCCTTCTACAAGAGGAAGAAATAATGAAGAACTATGATCTAGATGCTAAAGGCTCAGATCTAGCACTAATCGCAAGAGGGATAAATGCACATAGAGCTAAACCGTGAAACAGAAACAGAGGCAAGTTTCATGCAAAAGAGAAAGGTACGTCACAATCCAATTATTATAATAGTAGAAGTGTTGAATGTCATTATTGTGGAAAACTAGGACATCTTGCAAGAGATTTTTTTCAAAAGAAGAATCATGAATCCAAACAAAGATACAGAAATCACAATGGAAATTTTGTGCATAAAGAAACCCTAGATAGTCATGGATTTAAAAATCTTAGATTGTTCATTCCTGAAGTTACATTGCCTACCGATACAAAATGATGAGAATGCATGGCTCATTCATTGGGGTGCATCTGCTCATATGTCCTGTAAGAAAGAATGGTTTGATGAATATCATGAGAAGGTTTATGGCACTCATATTTATTTAGGTGATAACAAGTCACACAAAGTGCAGGGTAATGGAGTAATAAGTGTAAACTTACCTAATGGACAAGTGAAAACAGATTCATAATGTTGTGTATGTCCCTAGCATTAAAAGAAATCTAATATATTTTTCTACTATTACTGATAATGACCCGAAAGTGGAATTTGGTAAGTACTAGTGTCATATTGAATATATTTGAGATCATTACAGGATTGTTGCTATAGGATCTATAATTGGAGGTTTGTATAAGTTGGATTGTGATGAGGAATAGTCATTAAGCATTGATATCCACTGCAATGACATTTGAAGAAATTTGGCATCAAAGGTATGGGCACATTAACCATAATGATTTAATGTTGCTGCAAAAGAAATATATGGTTGAAGGTATGCCTATTATAAAAAATGAACATATTGAATGTAGAGCATGTGCACTTGGGTAAAAGCATAGGGATGAATTCCCTATACACAAAGAGAAAAGACAAACTGAATTGCTTGAATTAATTCATACTAATGTATGCGGACCTATGCAAACCAGATCTCTTGGTGGTGCTTGGTACTTTCTCATCTTTGTTGATGACAGATATAGGTATACTTGGATCTATTTCATAAGAAGAAAATATTGTCTTTGAGTATTTTAAGGAATTCAAAACTATGATTGAAAAATAGTTAGGCAAATGCATTAATAAAATCCCTAGATCTAATAATGGGGGTGAATACATTTCTGGATCATTCCATAGGTATTGTAAGGATCATGGAATCCAACAACAATTTATAGTGCCTTATACTCCTTAGCAAAACAAGTGGCTTAGAGGAAGAACATAACACTGGTGGAATGTGCTCGCAGCATGATTCAAGGTAAAAACATTTCAAATGGTTTTTGGGCTAAAGCCATTAATGTTGTTGTTTATTTAAAGGACATAAGTCCAACAAATAAGCTAGATATTCAAACACCTTTTGAATTTTTTCATGAATATAAATCAAAAGTCAAGAATTTAAGAGTATTTGGTTGTAGGGATTTTGCACATATTCCAAAATATGAGAGAAGAAAACTTGATGCAAATTCAATTGAATGTATATTTGTTGGATACTCCACTAATAAAAAAGCTTACAAGTTCTTTCATCCTAGTTCATGTAAGTTGATTGCAAGTAGAGATGTGGTGTTCCATGAAAATGCAGATAAAAATGATAATATAAATAAGACTGATCAATGGAATATCTTTAATGATAGTGATGAATATGTCAAAATAGATGCAATACTTTAGCATGATCATGAACATGTATAGGATCAGTCATATGAGCAATTACAGGAGCATGTACAGGAACAAGTACATGGATAGGGTGAAAGCAGCATGAGCAATAGTGATACATCTTCGGATGGAGAGACAACAGAAAGCAGACAAATAATGGATGAAACTCCTATAGGTAATATAGTACCAAGAAGGTAAAGTTGAAAACTCATCCTTGTCTAAGGTATAGTGACTATGTATTAATGGCTAATGTAATGAATGTTATAAAGCCATTAAATTATGAACACGCCAAAGATAAGAAAGAATGGGCAAATTCTATGAATGAAGAGTATAACTCTATTATGAAAAATAAAAATTGGGAATTAGCAGAGTTGCCTAAGAATAAAATTCCCATAGGATGTAAATGGTTGTTCAAAATCTAAGCTTAAAGTTGATTGTAGCATTCATAAATATAAGGCAAGACTAGTTGCAAAAGGTTATGCTAAAAAAGAGGGAGTTGATTTTGAAGAGACATTTACCCCAGTAGCTAAGTTAAGTTAAACACAGTTAGAATACTTGCTGCATTGGCTACAAAAACATAAATGGAAGATACATCAATTAGATTTCAAATCTACTTTCTTGAATGGTGAATTAAAAGAGGAATTATATTTGGTTCATCATGAAGGTTTTGTATAGAAAGGACAGGATCATCTTGTTTGTAAGTTGAATAAAACTATCTATGGAATTGAAACATGCCTCTAGATCATGGTATATAAATATTGATTCCTTCTTTAATCAAAGATGTTTTTCTAAAAATCAAAATTGATCATAACCTATATGTTAAGAAATATAAGGAAGGAAATGTTTGATATCATTGTATGTTGATGATCTCATTATCACATGTAAGTGCATGTAAGTTGATTACATAAATTAAAAATCAACTGTCACAAGAATTTGAAATGAAATACCTTGGTGAGTTACATTATTATTTGGGACTTGAATTTTTTATGGATTCTAGTAAGACAATGATCACTCAAAAGCAAATATATAAGGGAAATTCTGAAAAAGTTCAATATGAGTGAATGCAAGGTAGCATCAATTCCTTTAGATCAGAATTTGAAGTTATACAATGATGATGGAACTAAGGAAGCAGATGGTACATTGTATCGTCAGTTGGTGGGAAGTTTGAACTATCTCGCTACTACCAGGCTAGATATAGCTTATGCAATCAACATCATTAGCCAGTTTATGGATAAGCCTTAGTGAAATCCATTGGAAAGATGCAAAGAAAGTCCTCAGATATCTCAAAGGAACAATGAATTTTGGTATTTTGTATACTGGTGAATTTGATGTTCAATTGGCGGGTTTTTATGGTTTTGATTTGGCAAGAAATCCTGATGACAGAAGGTCTACCTTAGGTTATGCATTCAACATTGGATCCGGGGTCATGTCATGGAGTAGTAAGAAAAAACCAATTTTTTCTTTATCATCCACTGAAGTTGAATATAAATTCATGTCCAGTGCTACTTGTGAAGTTGTTTAATTGAGGAGAATTCTTGATGATGTTAGTGCAAAGCGAGAGGAACCAACACAAGTGCAATTGTGATAATTAGAGTGCAATCAAATTGGCACATAACCTAGTATATCATGCAAGGTCAAAGCACATTGAGCTACAACATCATTTTGTGAGAGAAAAGATTGAGTCTAAGGAAATTGAATTTATTTATTGAAATACCAGTGATCATATTGTTGATATATTTACTTAGCTTGTTGGCAAGGTTCATTTTGAAGTCATTAGGTAGAAATTAGCGTTGTAGAAAATCAATTTCTTCATTAAGGGGGGATGTTGGATCTAATGTAGAAATCATAGCCCGTATATTTGGGATTGATTTGATGTGTACTGTCTAAGTTTAGAAGTGAGAGGTTTGAGATCCATGATTGTAGGATCTAAGATTTGTTTTCTTAGAGATTTATTCAACTATATAGTGTAATCATTTTCCATTATATAATTGAATTGGTGTTTTACCATTCCTGTGTGTGTGAGCGAGCTTTGTCTACCTTTATAATATTTAATTCCTTGAAAATAAATCTTGAATTGTTTTTTCTCAAAAATATTGAATTTTGTTTGGCTTTAATATTGAATTTAGTATAAGTAATTTTGTTCAAATTATATATCCATGACCAAATACCTATTTTGAAGATTTTTTTCAAGTACAACATTTATTGAATTGTTGTAAGAGAGACCACAAAAATCCTAGTATGCGAGTTCAAGGAAAGACTATATTGCGTTATGGTCCTTCATTTCTTCTTTTACCTTAAGAATGAGGTCTTCATTTATAAATGTGTGACCTTTCTAGTTTAATATTTTTACTAGGTATGCCATATCTTTGGTCAATAATTCTTACCTTTACATAATTTAACTTATCTTTATGCTGTATTTTTTCCCAACCTCGTTTTTTAATGGGACAAGTTATTTCAACTTGCAACTTATTTTGTAGTTCTTTTTTGACTAGATCCAGTAGATCATCTTCTTTCTCCTCTTTGAACGAAAACTTATGAATTTCAAGTCTAGTTGATCACACTCAAGGTTTAACTCTACAATATTCTTCAATTCCTCTTTGATGGGTTTGATATCCTTTTTACCTTATGTGATGTTTAAGTTGAAGTTGTCACTAATCTTCATTTTAATATTTTAAGAGGTTGGTTCATAGTGTACACCTATAACAAGAGAATGACACGCAAATAGTTTGTATCCCATAAAATTTATGTGTTTGAAATTTTACTCCAAATCAACTTTGTTGGTTTTCTCTCCACAACCACAATGTGTGAAAATATTAAAAATAATTTTTTTTTAAAATTGAATATATAATTTTCAGTACTTTTCACAATACATGCACATAAAAGTCTAATCTCCTACTTTTTATTTTATATATATATTCAAACAATAAAATACACATTATAGTATATCAAGCCTTATGCACTAAGATTTCATGATTTCATGTAAGTGGTTAGTGAAATATAATCCTTCTTAATATGTGGCATTGTTCCCATGTGTATTCACCATAAACAGTGAATGGTTCTTGCGTGGAAGAATTTAGACTCATTTTCTACAATTGATTAACTCTTCTTTCAATGGTGGTGGATCTTGTTATTTTGTTGTTATCTAACTAAGGTCTTTTGATTTTAACCATTAGTATTAGAAGAGAAGTAAATATGTACACATTTATCTTCCTTTCAAAATCTAGGTGGCGACGATATCATAGAGATAGAGTTTAATTCTAAGATTTAATTTTTTTGATATTGGAATAAAAGTATTGTAAAAAGTATAATAGCATAATTTAAGTACGAATATGATTTTATACATAAAAAAATATATAATGAAAAAATTTCGTACGGATAAAATACTGAAGTAAACTTCTTATATATACTATTTTTAATTAAATGTTCACCAATATAGCATAAATTTACATAGACATCTTTATAATAAAAATAAATAAATAAAATATCAAATATCAAGTATTAAATATACAACTAGTGTGAGATATTAATTAATAATTATTTAATAAGAGTATGAAATTGAATTGGATTTATGTTTTATAGTGCTAAAATAACCAGCATAGATCCATCTTAAACCCGTATCTATCAATCACCGAGAGGGATCCAATTTCTTGAGGTGTATTTCTTTTATTAAATTTAAACTCAATAAATTTGATCTCTCTTCATTGATAGATCCGGGTTTAAGTTTTTAGTTTTTATTTTATAAACGAACCTGATTTTTAATTACTTTTTCATAATATTTTATTTTATGAGCCATCATGTAACATTGCAAGATCTCCTTCATATTATTACTTTTTACTTTATATTACATTTTATTAATGGCCAATAATAATATCACAAACGTTACATCACGTTACAAAAATCTCCCTCATATTATTAATTTTTACTTTATATTACATTTTATTAATGGCCAACAATAATATCACAAACGTTACATGTAAAGTTACAAGTTCTCCCTCATATTATTACTTTTTACTTTATATTACATTTTATTAATGGCCGACAATAATATCACAAACTTTACAAGATCTCCCTCATATTATTACTTTTTACTTTATATTACATTTTATTAATGGCACAAACGTTACATGTAACGTTATAAGATCTCCCTCATATTACTACTTTTTACATTTTATTAATGGCCGACAAACGTTACATCACATTACAAGATCTCCCTCATACTGGGCTATAGAGCACCTCTCGCCGCAATTAAAATTTAGTTTCTTTAAAATTGGTTAAATCAAAATTTAATTGACTATTAAACACCTACAAACACCTACATTGAATATTCAACGAATTCGAATTCTTCCGAATTTCCGTACACGAAAGGCCGATACAGTCGAATTATGCTACTATGGTAAAAAGACAAGCCCCATGCACTTCTTCTACTAAAAAATGGTTTACTAGTATAATTTTTTTCTTCTTGTTACACACACACACACACACACACACACTAACTATTAATGAATTTTATACCACATTCTAAAATTTACAAGTATTTTTCTTTCGGTGTAGTCTAAATATTCTATGTTTTCAACCTTTTCCGAGCATATTTTCCATCTAATTTTGTTTTGTATTCTAGTTGGAATTCTATAAAGCATCATAGCATCACAAATATTATCTTGGAAATTGCATAATTTGGGTGCTCTAGGGGTATTTGAGGGTGTTGAATCTATTTATGGATTCAAAAATCCGATTTAAATATGTAAACATTTGGGCCAAAACCCACTGTAAAGTCGAAAACGTATAATAAATAAACTACTCCTTTTCTTTATAAATAATTCTTTGGATGGTTGTCCACAAACCATATATATATATATTGAAGAGTTAGTTGAAATGATCATAAAACTAGATGTAAGATCTTTCTTCTCCAATGATGGAGAAGCTATGAGTTTGGCTTTCTTTCCTTGGGGTTAGACTTTGTAATCATGACTGATGGTTTAATTTATTTACCATCCATGGATCGGAAATAATCAAAATATTTTCCACAATTCATTAAACTAGAACCACACGTGTGTGTTCATTCGTAGTTAAAAATAGTTGGCTATAAATAAACAAAATATTGCTTTGATACCACTTGAAGTGGATAAGATGGTTAGATCACTTGGGAATCCATTATAACAAATAAGAGTCCATTTAATACAGAAAGAATAAAATAATAATTATTGATTATTAAATGCCATATCCATTCGGATACAATTGGCATGTATAAAATACACGTAGGGGTTGCTAGGTTACACCCTTTAGAGAAGGGACAATATATCATTATTACACAATTAATACAATTGTATTGTATGACTATATTACATAATAATTATTGCATTATGACCATATTTTTAATATAGCTTAGGTACATTGACCATGTTATTTAGCTATTGGTTTAGGGGTGAAAGGTAGTGGAGAAGCTAAGTTGGTAACTCAAGAACTGCTTGTTTGTTTCCCAAAAAGTGATCATGCTTTAAAATGTATCAAATCGTGATGAAATAGAGTATCATTAGAATAACAAAATGCGACCAAACATGAGGGGGATACAATTCAATGTTTTGAGAGGTAGACACGATCTCAGTAAATGGTAAAAGGAATGTCATTTGGAAAACACATGAATCCCTACAAAGATGAAATCATGTTTGGAAAAATTCAAGGGTAAGCCACTTCGAAAATGCATAGCTAGAGATTCCAATAGGATGGAGAAGATAGGTACAAGAGATCGTAGGTACCATGTTTTCAATTAACAAATTTGTTTGTGATACAAAGTGGACAATTGTAGACAATATTTTCAATTTGGAATAGGGTGGTGGGCCAAAATAAATGATTTGAAGGTTTAATAGGGGTTTTAAAGCATTAAAATTATCTCATGCATAGAATCATGACCTTCATGAATTAATACCAAGAAATTTGGTTTATGGGTAGAGAAAATGTAATCCATTTCATATAGTCATCCATATTAGACGGAGGAATCTAAGAAGAGGGTCTGGTTAATCTTTATAGGATGTTGGACAACTTGCAAAATGGAACCAAATAAAGGACCATTAGCATAGAGGTCACACCAAGCCTCATATGTTTCAAAACAAACCTCTGAAATGTTAAGCACTTGTACATTGGGATGATAATTAAAGATATCTACAACTTTAATAGAACTAATTGTTTTATACTTGGAAACCATATGAAACTACTATAGGTATGAAGCCCACTTAAGATGTAATTGGTCATGCATTTAGGACTATGAATTTAAAAATGATAAGATGATCATCAAATTGTACAATGGTCTTGTTAAAAAAAATGTAATGACACCATTGTTTTAAATCCTACACGAGAGAATAAAACTCTTTGTCATAAATGGTGTGGTCGAGCTTGGTCTCTCCCAATTATTCATAATAGAAACCATTGGGTTTTCTCCTTATTTTATTAGGTAAACTCTAAGTTTCTAAAAGCTATCAACTAAAGAATGTTTCCATGTAAAAACAATTTAATTAGACAACTGGTGGAGAGGGTAGGGATATGAGTAATGAATCAACTATAAAAATTGATACCCCCAATAGTTCTTTTCCAATATGCTATAGAAAATGGAATGACCAATTTTCTAAGGCCTAAAAAATTGTAGGGTGTTCGCATGAACACCCTCATGATCAATAATAAAACCCAATATTTTCGACACTTAACTTGTATTTGTGATCCTTTAATGGAAATGACAAGTAGTTTAAATGTTAAAAGTGGTCTCCCCAATTTTCGCTAAAACTCAAGATGTCATCTAGGTAAATCACAACAAGGGCGCCGAATTATCGATAACAAATATCAATAAGGAGACATTGGAAATTAGTATTAGCATTAGTGATCCCATAAAGCATCACTAGCCATTCATATAAACCAAACTTCATTTTAGAGGTTTTGTTCTACGTATCACAATGGTCTATGCGAACTTTATGATAACCAACAATTGAATATTGTTTCAGTGAATAAGTGAGAAAATTTGATATGGTGTAATGAATCACAAATATGAGGTACTATATCTGTAGTGATTTTTAATAGTCACTTCATTGAGAAGATGATAATATATGACTAGACACCATTCTTCCAAGTCTTTGTTAGGAATGGTGAAGGAGAAAAAACCATAATGGGGGTTATAGGTTTGATATGGAAATTTTTTAACAATGCTTGGAGTTGATGTTTAATTTTAATTTCTTGATGAGAGGCAAGGTTATATCAAAGAAAATTTGGAGGAGAGGTTTGTAACACCTCGTTTTTAACCCATGATATAGATGTGATGTAATTGTGCAATGGTTATATTCAAGACTTATATGTTCTAGATGAGCATGGATATTGTAAATGATGTATTCTTTTAATATAAAAATCCTTCACAAGTGGAAGTGAATAAGGATGAAAAAGAGATGGGTTTCTATGATTCCACAAGTGGGGGAAGTGAGAGGGACAAAGATATTAGAATTAATGCTTACTTTACATTCAGTTTGGGTTTGTTGAATATTTTTGAGATATTGTAATGTCCCCAGTTTGACCCCATGGCATTAAAATCGTAAATGATTTAATATTGTTATAAAATCATGGTGAGGAGCTCAAGGCCAAGGCCTCGCCATCGATTTATCAATGCATATGGTTCATGTGCTAGCCATGCACAATGGAATTGTGAATATTATGTAAATATGCATTTTTAATAAAATACCCACAACTAGCTATGCAATGCAACAAGAGATGGGGGCATGATTTTACAAGGAATTGGGGGGGAAAACATTCAAACCCTTGATCCAATCAAGTCAAGCCAAGTGTCAATGAGATAACCCATCAAATTCTAAACTACCCATGTTGACTTTTGTACCCAATCATTCATTTCTCCCAAAAGTTGGTTGAGGTAGTTAATGCCTTGGAAGTGGAGAGGTATGGCAGTCAATTTCGAGTATGGGAAAGCCACCAACATGGAAAAACGTGTTTGGCTTCCTTGGCAAGAAAAGAGCCATGAATTTGCCTTCCAAGCCATAACCCATCAAGCAGTTTTGCCTCTCTCACGTTTTTGGAGCTGCCTGGGCATTTTCCAGCCATGTTTTCCTGGTTTTTTTTGTTCTCTAGCTAGGAAGAGGGTGTTTTTGTGTTGCAGTACTGCTAGGGAAAGATGGAGTTCGATTTGGGGTTTCAATGGATCCGTTTTGGCCCTTGGAAATGCCCATAACCTATGGAAGAAATTGGGTTTCTCCCTGGGGATGATTTTCCCTTTCTACAGTTCGTTTGGTGAGCCACGATTTGGGGAAAACCTATGGCCTTTGCCCTCTCACACAGTTTGAGCTAGCTGGGCTTTACCCATCACATTTTTCACCATTTTCCTACATTTTCCCATGCCTGGGAACTCGTTTCTGTATTGCACAATGATTGGGAGGAAGGGAGCCACGATTTTGGGGTTTATGGACGTCGTTTTTGTCCCTTGAATGCCCAGAAAATGTTTTCTGAAAATGATTTTTCCCTCCCAAGATTGATTCCCGAATCGCCATTTCGTTTTTGGTGTGCCCACAATTTGGGAAAGTCTAGGGCCATCTTATTGGTAAATCCCACTACTGAAAGAGTGTATCCATGCCTAGTTTGAGTTGCTGTGTGTAAAAGAGTGTTGGGGTTGAGATGGGTGTCTATTGCTTTGGCTGTGTATGAGCTTGAATGTCCCCTTTCCTTGTAAGAATCATGTCCAGCTCGGGGGGTGGCAGTTGTGTTGAAAGAATTGATGAACACAACTGGCTTATGGTTGGGTGGAACATGGCAGGGACATAGCTAGTTGTTTGGGACGACTGCACAATGAAGATAAGTGTTTTTCTATGTGCATTTACTTCTGCAAAATGTTTAAATTTGATGTTTATTAATGATATGTTGAATGCATATGAAAGATATGTGTGGGTGATGTACTTATTCCGCTGTGCATATATGTTTGATTTGCATATGCACACATTAATTTTATGGCTATGAATCTAATGAATGGGCTAAGTTTTGTGAAAGCCCCGTAGATTGGCATCATGTTTCCTTACCGGAGTTGGATCTGTGGGTGGGGACGTTACAGATATACTCTCAACCTCACTCTCTAAATTTAAAATAAGTTAGATCTCACAACAAATCAGAGAATTGTATATATTTGTACCAGTTTGAAGATAATATGAAATGTGTGTAAAGTATGTTGTGTGAATAAATGTCTCCTATCCTATTTTCTAAGTTGGTATAAGAGAGAGTTTGAGCTTAACTCCCTCACGTGAGAGTCTAGGAATATGAGGGAGATTTGGGGATGATCCTCTGTAAATATGTAGGGTTATCTTAGCATAAGAGATGAGAGTAGATTAGTTCTTTGTATTTCTATTTCATTTTGTTGTGCCAAAAGTGTGAAGGAGATTATTCGCTATTGTTTACTTGTATTTCATGTGTGAGTGATTGTTAGTATTGTGCAATAAAATTGCTTCAAACTGGAGTGTCATTATTTGTTGGCGAGGTGGATGCATGTTGTAAGAAGGAGCTGACAATTTTTCATTCTTCATATCAACCTTGTTTACGGATTATTCGGTCAATTTGGACAAAGATTGAACTACCTAGTTTGAATGGTTCAAATCTAGAACAAAATAGGATGGAATATAAAACTTTCTGTAGGTTATACATTCAAAGTATTAACTAGCATAGACATATCATCTCATACCTTGTGATCAAAGGTTGTCCTAGCTAGTTGTGCTTCCCAACTCCTTTTTTTTGGTTAGTGATCAAACAAAACAAACAATACAAGTGAAAGCAACAATGTACTATTGATAAGATCTAAGCAAATAGTCAAGGAAAAATGCTCTAAATATTTAGATCAAACAAAATAGATCTTTGTGGGAAAGGAAATATATTGTTGTATTATAAACAAATAATGGAAAAGACTTGCAACCATTCCTTGACATTGCAAAGGTCCTTCCAATGGGTCCTTTTCCTTAACTTGTCACCTTTCCTCAAGAGAATAGTGACCAAAGGTTCATCACAGTTTCTCCATCATCTAGATACTATGAGCTCTCCCGCCTCTCTCCCATAGGAATGGGATTGAATTTATAGGGAAAAAGGGATAAGGAGGATATGAGAAGATAAGGGGAGAAGGATAGGGTGAGATCTTAACAAGTAAGGAGTTTGGATGATATCCATCCTAATAGGATGTGATATCCATCCACGAGGGGATTCTCTCTAGAGTCTCCTTGAACCTTTTTTTTTTTCATTTGTACAGACAATGTCGCACCCTGCTAACGAGAAACTTGCAAAATTCAAGGGTGTCACAGTATGCATGAAAGAAACCTACGAAATTGTCTCGAGTTTCTAGAAAGAAACTTGGGACAATGTAAAGTGTCACAAGTTGTCATTCATAAACCTGTGACAATGCTGCCAACTAAGCTATTTGGAGGAAATAAAACTAATGATTCTCATCTTCCTAGTAATTTTTATCAATATACTTCCGGGATTGTGGCAACGTTGAATGTACATAGTTCATTATCATGATGATGATTAAATTTCCGTGTAACAAGCTCGTAAATAGAAGATGGTTGTTCCATTGATTTTCATGAGGAATCATTTCACTGAAATCATAGTTGTCATGTTCATATATGAAAGAATGATGGATCTATTCAGATTGTAGAGGAAACAAAAGTCAAAATAGTATATTTTGAGGAATGTAATGTACATCCTTTTCATCAACCTGATTGAATAGTAAGACGACACTGTGGAATGTTCGGGAACTGAGTTCAGACAATAGGAAATGGAAAATGAGATAAGATAATCCCTAAAAGGAACTATGTCGAGAAAAGTCAATAGATTTCTGGATGCCATTGAATCACTCTTTGGATCTGATGACAACCTCCCGTGAAAGGGGTTTCATTGAAATGCAATTGGGCATACTCAATATTGATTATGCAATTGTTTTTTATAGTAATCATTGTTGAAATCATGATTTTTGCATTCACCCTTTATTCTTTTCCTAGTTAAAATATTGGGCCTCTTCTTGGGAATCTCCATGGTAACTACAGTGGAATTGGTTTTTTATTTGGTGTGTAGAGTGTGAAATATTTGAAGAGTTTGCATTACTATGAGTTTTTAATGAAGAACCACTCATATAACAAGGTAACACAATTTAAGCTTGTCATGTCCCCAAATTTTGCATTGGGTCACAATGGCCTAAGCCACTTGGCCATACTCATTATAGTTTGTCAAATTGGTGCTTAGGGTCAAATAATATCCAAGAATGATGTCCAAGTTAGTAATAATGTAAAATTATATCCAAATGGACAAGGTGGTTCACATTAAGAGAAAACTCCCAATTCAAAGTTGTAATATTCCCATCCAAATGAACTACCATGGAGGAAAATTACTAGTTCCCTAGGTTGGGGGTGGAATCATTAAAAGTTGGAGTAAAGAATCTACAAGACCCAAAGTGAACTTAGACTTAAAAATGCACATTAAATGGGTCAAGTAAATAATAATAATAAAAAAAATCAGGTGGCATTGGATCATGAGGGAACATAAGAGGTTGTGGGACCCACATGTGGCAAGATTCCCCACTACACCTGGCATTATTCTCACCCATTCGAATCCAAGGTGGATTCTAATGTTCTTGTGGGAGTTCTAAGGATATTATACTTGGAATGACTCAATGAGTGGAATTTGAGTGGAAGAGTAACTCCCATGGAATAGGAAAAGGCATCTTAGAGATATTGAGACACTTGGGATAGATTCCCTAGCTTCTATGACAACAATGATAAAGATGCTATGACACTTATGACAAGGATTAGACCTTATTGGTGACATCTGACCAATATGACATGTCAGGGATAAAAATATCCTCCAAGAGGGCGCAAAAGGGAGTTAGGGAAACCAAGAAGCTTCCCCATTCGAATTGATGGAAGATGGAGACTAGGAATTGTTGGACAAGTGGCACACATTGGAATCTCTCCCTAACTCAAGTTGGGATGAGTCTCTTGGATGGAATTTGAGCTACGGAGGCCTTTTTAAGTTTATAAAATACAAGAACAAATAATTAAATAAAATTTTGATCATTTCTCATTTTGAAAATTGGAGAGCATATAAGCTTGCCCATGCTAGTGGAGTGTTTACTCTACTTGCCTTAGTACCAATTTTGAGGGTGCAAGATTTCCATACTAATTGGAAATTGGAGAGGCCATTCAAACCTTTAATTTGGAGCTACAATGAATTCATTTGTTTCAGGTTGAAGCTACAGGGCTTCTCATGATCTTTTCTTCTTCAACTTGTTTCCACATCTCTTCCAATTTTCTCTCTATATTCTTGCTCTTGGAGGAAGGGGGCACATGGAGAGATGCTGATCTCTTTAGGGGAGTCCAAGGGTCCCCATTTATTTTTTAGATGATTTCCACACTCTATTTTTTAATATAATATATATATATCATATCGAAATTCCAAGTAAAACCATGTAAAAATGCCAAACTATGTATGAATGGTGCCATTCTCCATATATCTTGTTGAGAGAGATTGAAGTTGTTTGGTATTGAATTGTATTAGTAAATACACATTGTTTTATTTCTGTTTGGAGAGCCATTAATATACTGAAGAAGTTTCATACACCTTATTCAATTACTTGTAACATTTCTCACAAATTTCATAGCAAGTTATAGCATTTTTCTCTCATTTCCCCCTATGTTAAGACATGTTTGCAAATATCTAATTTACGGGAGATGCAGCCACCTTTAGGAACTGATTAATGATGCATTTAGGTGACCATTGAATTAATATAAATAATCCATGTCTTTGTTATGAAATTTGGTAGGTTCGTACTGTATTTGGGAAGCCATTATTGAGCTCTACCCTTGGGGATTTGAACGTCGAATTTACTAGCAAATTTACCTATTTTCTCCTGAACTTAAATGAATGTTTCATAAGTATTTTGATAGTTTCTAATAACCCATTAGGATCATTTTTATGTCCTAATACCTTTCAAACTCTCTCAGACCAAATTCAGAATCCTTAGGAGTCTTTTGGAGCCATCAACCATTGGAGGTTTCAACATCGATTTTCCTAGTAATTTTGCCTTTCATTCTCTAATTGTAAATGCAAGTTGTTGAAGTATTTAGAAAGTGTACAAGAATATAATAGATTAATTAGTGTGTCCTAATACACCTCAATCTACTCTGTACATAATTAGAAACCATTTGGGATCTTTTGGGACGGTTTGGAGTTTCATTGGTCCAAGGTTCGAAAATTGGCCAAATTGGGTAAAATTCCAAATTGGGGACATTACAGTGGTATCAGAGAATGGTCCTTGCACCTATGAATTAACATAAAAAATTGAAGAATAATTTTCAGCCATGTCTTACTATTATGATGAATCCTATGAGTACAATGCTTATGAACAATATGAAGAAGAATGTGAATGGTATGAGGAAGGGGTGCCATCATGCAACACTTCTTTCAATTTCATAAGGAATGAGGGTTATTCTTATGACCATGAATCTGATGAATATGAGTACGTCACACTACCAAAGGATAATTCCATGAATGAATTACAAATATTGAGAGCAACATGTAAAACCTTTCCTCAACAATATACAAAAGTCCATCCTTTTGAAGACTTTGCTAATTGGGTGTTTGAAAATAGGCCCAAAAATGAATATTTGGAGTTAGTGAAAAAATTTATATGCCCTTATTGCAAAATACCTTGGAGATAAAATCACATATGTTTGTGTAAAAAGGAGGATACCAATGAGCCACCTAGTTCTGAAATAGGTGAAGTAGAAGATGCAGTACATGAAGAGGATCGAAAGTCACTCCCAAGTGACTCTGAAAAATATGAAGAGACATCACATGATCACGAAGAATACTCTATTGAACATATGGAATATTATTTTGAGACACATTCTACCTTGGACATGAATCAAAGAGCATTCTTGAACTATGAAGGAGTACCTACTAATGGGTGCTCACACCTCTATTTTGGTGACATAGAGATCACTTTTGAAAGTGTTGCTGTAAGACAAAATTCCATTAAGCATGAAAATGAATACCGTGTAGCAGTTGAAGAAGAAACAAGATCAACTTCCCCATCACCACTTGAGCTTCATGAATTTGGTCCAAGCAAGAAGGAAGAAGATGAGGAGGTTCATTTGCAAGAGCCTCATTTTCTTGAAGGGTCCTTGAATATGGATGAAAATAAGATTCAAGAGGCATTGAAAACTCTCCATGACACACATACATTGGTTTCTAAATTTTGTTGGTGTGTGGAGGAGAAATATTCCCTTGAAGACATGGAGAAAATCCATAGGGCAATGTTGGACACCAAAGGTAATTTTTTGAATTTGCTTTCCGATAGAGATTATTTAATTGACCTTGTTGGTTTGTATCATGGAATAACCTTGAAGGATGCAGAAGATAATGACAAGATCTCAAATGAGTTGGAGTCCACCCAAAATACACTCCAAAAATCTATGGTGCATATTGAGCAACTTCAAGAGAAATTGGAAATGTACTTTACACCCTCCTACATATCAGACAATCATTCAATGGATGAAAGAATTTATGTTACAAAGGAGGAAGCTCATGTAATGGTGGAACATGAGGTACATGTTGATATGCAGGTTCTTGAAGATGCTACACTATAACTAGAAGGAAGACACAGACTTGTCTTTGTTCAAAGGGATTATGAGTTGCCTCATGGAGAGAGTTTCAAAGCCTTAGAGGAGGCACATGATCTCACAATAGTTGTACTAGCCAATTATGGGGAAGATGAATTAAATATTTCGATGGGTAAGAGTTGTAAATAGTTAAGTTTGGTTCATAATTATTCACCCCCTACTTATTTTTCAACAACATCAATTGGAGATGAAAATTGGGTGAAAGGTTTTTTTCTAATGGTGCCAGATGAGGAGTATGAAACTCCTATCTCTCCTTTTGATGATGACAAGACTAGAGCACCTTATTATTTACATTTGCATCAACATCCTTTTTTACCTTATGATGATACATATCTTCATGGATGCACTTATGATGTTCACTTGAGTCACTTAAAGACTCATGATTTTCCTTGCTCCTTGCTTAGTTCAATTGATGTTGGAGGAACTTCATAAACTACTTGGGTGAAGAGATATATGATTGGAGAAAATTTTATTCGAAGCAACATCATTTGTTTTTTCTTGATGATACATATATCCATGGATGCATAAATGGTACGTATGTGATCTGCTTGAAGGATGATTGTTTTCTTTGCTCCCTAATTGGTTCAGATTTGAGTCGAGGTTCTTCATTCACTTCTCAGATGAAAGAACGCATGGATGATTATTTTGATGCATAATTCATATTTTTGGAGCAGCATTATAGGGCAGGGGATGCTCACCTATTTCATTGGATTAGATTTGATTGGTCACTTGATGCTTGTATGCACTTGGCAAATGGTGGCCTACTTACTTCGAGGTACAAGCACTTTCATGATTCTTTAATGAGGCACCTCCTTGATGTAAATTTTTATTATGTTTTTATGTACTTTGATGATATATATTTTGTACTTATGATGTTTGAAAGAATGCATACAAGGAAATGGGATCCAGGAATTCTCTTTCCTGATGGTATGGGTTGGACAGCACTCCTAATTTTTGGAGGGCAATACAAGCAATGGGACTCTGGAATAATTTTTAGTCTCATTGGTTTCAATTTTTTTTGGGGGAAACAAATAGTATGGGAGATTGAGTCCCCACTTAATAAGATTATTTTAATCAGATTAGTGCAGTAGCAAGCATGGTGGTTCCTCTCTAAAATTTTCATGGCATCTTGAATACTCAAAGTTGGGCAACTTAGTGGCAACTTCAAAGAGTTATACAATGGTATTACAAAGGGTTTCCAAAATATGAAAGAGGTAAAGAGTGATTGTGAAAGAATAGTTTTGATGGATTTAAGTAATGTTTTGGTGTTTAGTGGTGATGATAAAGGGGATATCAATATGAAAAAATAAAATCCACATCTCCTTGCTTTTGGAAACACACAATTGAAGTACATGAGTGCCACTACTCAGAGTTTTGGAAGCAAATTTTTGGAAAGAAAGCAGGTTCTTCAACATCCATGTTTGAAATTGCTTGAGGACAAGCAATATTTGGAGGGGAGGGATTTTCATGTCCCCAAATTTTGCATTGGGTCACAATGGCCTAAGCTACTTGGCCATACTCATGATAGTTTGTCAAATTGGTGATAAGGGTCAAATAATTGCCAAGAATGATGTCCAAGTTAGTAATAATGTAAAATTATATCCAAATGGACAAGGTGGTTCACATTAAGAGAAAAATCCCAATTCAAAGTTGTAATATTCCCATCCAAATGAACTATCATGGAGGAAAATTACTAGTTCCCTAGGTTGCGGGTGGAAGCATTAAAAGTTGGAGTAAAGGAGCTACAATACCCAAAGTGACCTTAGAGTTACAAATGCACATTAAATGGGTCAAATAAATCATAATAAAAAGAAAATAAGGTGGCATTGAATCATTAGGGAACATAAGAGGTTGTGGGACCCACATGTGGCAAGATTCCCCACTACACCTGGCATTATTCTCACCCATTTGAATCCAAGGTGGAGTCTAATGTTTTTGGGGGATTTGAAATGTAATTATACTTGGAATGACTCAATGATGGTCGAATTTAAGTGTAAGAGTAACTCCCATGGAAGAGGAAGATGCATCTTAGAGATATTGAGACACTTGGGATAGATTCCCTAGCTTCTATGACAACAATGATGAAGATGTTATGATACTTATGACAAGGATCAGAACTTATTGCTGAAATATGGCCAATATGACATGTCAAGGATAAAAATAGCCTCCAAGATGACACACAAGGGAGTTAAGGAAGCTAATAAGCTTCCCCATTCGAATTGATGGAAGATGGAGACTAGGAATTGTTGAATAAGTGGCACACATTGGAATCTATCCCTAAATCAAGTTGGGATGAGTATCTTAGATGGAATTCGAGCTAAGGAGGCCTTTGGAATTTTATAAAAGACAAGAACAAATAATTCAAGCATCTTTTTATCATTTCTCATTTTGCAAATTGGAGAGCATAGCTTGTCCTTGCTAGTGGAGTGTTTACTCTACTTGCCTTAGTACCAATTTAGAGGGAGCAAGATTACCATGGTAATTGTAAATTGTAGAGTCCATTCAGAAATTTCATTTGGAGCTACAATGGAGTCATTTTTTTCAGGTTGAATCTATAGGGATACTCGTGATATTTTCTTCTTCAACTTGTTCCCACATCTCTTCCAATTTTCTCTCTATATTCTTGCTCTTGGAGGAAGGGCGCACATGGAGAGATGATGATCTCTTTAGGGGATTCCAAGGGGACCCATTTATTTGTAAGATGATGTAAACACTCTTTATTTGATTCTTATATATATATCATATCTAAAATCCAAGTAAAACCATGTAAAAATTCCAAACTATGTATGAATGGTGCCATTTTCCATATATCTTGTTGAGAGAGCATGAAGTTGCTTGGTATCGACTTGTATATGCAAATATATGTGTTTTTATTGATTATTGGAGAGCCATTAATATACTGAATACGTTTCATACAACTTATGCAATTCCTTGTAACATTTATCACAAATTTCATAGCAAGTTATAGCATTTTTCTCTCATTTCCCCCTATGTTAAGACATGTTTACAAATGTCTAATTTATGGGAGTTGAAGCCACCTTTAAGAACTGATTAATGATGCATTTGGGTTCCCATTGAATTCATATAAATAATCCATGTCTTGTTTCTGAAATTTGGGAGGTTCGTACTCCATTTGGGAAGCCATTAGTGACCTCTACCCTTGGGGATTTGAACCTCGAATTTACTAGCAAATTTCTCTATTTTCTCCTGAACTTAAATGAATGTTGCAGAAGTATTTTGATAGTGTATAAGAACCCATTAGGATAATTGTTATGTCATAATACCTTTCAAACACTCTCATACCCAATTCAAAATCCTTAGGAGTCTTTTGGAGCCATCTACCCTTGGGGGTTTCAACATCGATTTTCCTAGTATTTTTTCCTTTCATTCTCTAATTGTAAATGCAAGTTGCTGAAGTATTTAGAAAGTGTCCAAGACTATAATAGCTGAATTAGTGTGTCCTAATACACCTCAATCCACTATGGACATAATTCGAAACCATTTGGGATCATTTGGAACAGTTTGGAGTTTCACTAGTCCAAGGTTCGGAAATTGGCCAAATTGGGGACATTACAAAGCTAGTGGTTCCTGATGTAATTTGGTGCCACAAAAAAACACTAGTGGTTTTATTATGTCTACAATATGTTATAAGATGGTGGTTCTTGTTGTACTTAGGTGCTCCAAGAAAAATGTTTAATTGTTATCTTCATATGTTTGTGAGATTGTGTATGTGAAAAAGGTCAGGTTGTATGATTGACTGTTGTCCAATACATTTAGTATCTAGGCTAAATTCCTATATAACTGTCAAAATACATAGTTCATTATATTTGGATAGATGGAAGTGTGTCAAAAGGATGATTCAATATCTAGACTATTTTTCAAAGTATGTCAAGAATCATTGGTCATTACAAATACTTTATAGATGGTCAGAACTAATTGTTTCTTCAATCAATCAAGTGGTAGATTGAATGAATGGTTGTGAAAGAGTTTAGTCTATGAAATTTTAGAATTGGATCGATATGTTGATGAAGACCATACTAGACAAAGACCACAGTTCAAAAAAAAAATTATGTGATTTTAGTATTGTTATTTGTGATGTAAGCATTAAGGGAGGGTGTTAGAATTAATTCTTACTTTAGATTAAATTTGGGTTTGTTGGAGATTGTTGAGATATACTCTCAACATCTCTCTCTAAATTTAGAATAAGTTGTATCTCACAACAACTTAGAGAACTCTATATATTTGTACCAGTTTGAAGATTGTACCAAACATGTGTAAAGTATTTTGTGTGAAGAAATGTCTCCTATCCTATTTTCTAAGTTAAAGGGTGAAAACTCTAAATAATTCCTTAACATTCATTTATGTTTTTAACCAAAGTTCCTTGATATTGGTGTGTCACTTTAATTAATTTTGGTATTAGTTTTCTTAAGTGACATTGAAAAGGGAAAATGGATACTTATGGAGAAGCCACTTGTCACTCCATTAGCATGCATATTTATTGTAAAGAATTCATACTGAAGGCATTTATTATTCACTCATTCATGGAGAGGGATGCATGTTTCCATTAAGGAAGAAAAATAGTTGGTCCTTGGGTCTACCTTGATCACCCAAGGAGGAAGCCTAATAAACTGGCATATCTTAACCTGATAAATGGTGCATTTGGTCATGGTTCCCTTATTAGAGAGGCTTGGCCCACAACTGGACTACCTAGAACCCTAGCAAGAAAACTTCCTGGTATTCTTGTGCTAGAGAAATAGATGGGGGTCAACGAAATGTGATGGATTGCATAATAAAGAAGGGATTTCCATCCAATGGGTTTTGCAAGTTGATGGGGAATGAGTGTAGCAGTGGGAACAACCATGGAGTGTATTTCTGCACCTTTGGATAGAGAGCTAATTCCTTTGGATTGAGTTAGTTCCATTGGGTTGTTTGTGATCCATTTGAAGAAAGGAAGCATAATTTTCCCCGGCTGGCCCCTAAACTATTTTGGGTATGTTCTGTGTGAGAGAGGAATTTAAGCATATCCATATATTTTTCAGGTAATTCCTTAGGCATTCTATGGAATTGACTTACTAATATTTTTATTTCTTGGAATTCTTCTTCATCTTGACAAAACTTAAAATCTGCTCTTTCATCCTCATCTTGGACACTCATCATACCAAACGAGTAACTTTTAGAGTGTTGTCGTTGGTGTCCTTTTAGTGCAATATTTATTGCTTCCTAGCTGACCGAGCCAGTTTTATTTTTCAATTCTTGAGTTTTGGTGAAAAGATTACCCAAGACATTCATCCTTTTCTCTGCCTTGTCATAGGTCGTATTTATTGCAGTTTTTATCTCTTCGGTATCATGCAAAAAATGATCCAGAAGGTCTAGTTTGGTTTAGATGATTGATATCTTATCATGCTCATCCTTCATTGTTTTGTTTAACTGAATTCCATCCATGTGCATATCATCCATATTTTGTGCTATGAGATGTTGTTGCAAATTGCCATAGTTTTCAAGCTTTATTTCATCTGAGACAGTTTCAGAAGGAATAGAATATTTATAGGGCATGAATTATTTTTTAATTTTCCCATCAGTTGAAAAATGTCTATAGGGAACCTATGGAAGATTTATTCCAAGGACAAATTATCTATCACCTTTAGCAGAGGTGATTTCCATACTAGATCCATTCCGCGGTAAAGATGAAAACATATAGAGACTTGGGATTTCTATATTCTGATTGTGCTTTAATATATGGAGTATTTTATTCCGGACTGGATAGTATGAGTGCTGACCCTTATGTTCAGTGTCATAGACTCCAGAAAATGATGGTTGAACTGAAGTAGAAGAAGCAGGCTCATGCCTATTTGATTAAAATAAGAATTATTCACAGAAGGGGTCTTGGGAAGAGGAGTAAAACAAGGATTAGGACGACCTTCAGGGATTCATAATGAGTGGGAGGATCTATCAAAATAAATTGGGGTATTGAAAAAATTCTCTATTTTATGTACAAAAATATCTTGGTTCCTTAGCTCTTTATATTTCACTTCACATTGTCTATGGTAGTTTATTCCCATCCAATCAAACGTAACTGGAGTATTTTGTTTATATTTATCAATCTCCACCATGCTATGCAGGTGTGAGCTCTGATGGACCTTAGACCGGAGCGAGGGAAGAGTATCATCCCCAAAGAGGACAAGAACACAGTTTTGAGCTGTATGATCTTGGAGACAGAATCCATTTTACAGACACGTGGTAATATATATGCTTTAGATAAAGCATAGATATAGGGATCATCAAGGCTAGAAGAATACTTAGGAAAAATAATGCGAAAAAAAGAGCAATTATGTAAGGGAGCGGTAAAGCATCCGATGATGACATCAGAAAAATCGATATGTTGAGTGTCTATGGCTACACACAAAGAAGAAACTGGAAGATATGGTCGAACTAATGGACCAAGGCCAAGTTTAATTGCACCAAGATGGGAATACTTATATTCCTGGGTTTTAGCCCAATCTATTTGGGACTTATATAACAAATTAATATGCACAGGCTCATCTCTGTCTGTAAAAGAAACATCAACAGAGCTAATTCTTATTTGGGTGTGAGTTTTATATTTCCACCATGATAACTTATAAACATCATAAGGTAAGATGGTTGGTAAGTGCCAATTTTCAGAAGGACTTAAATCATGAATATTGATTATTGAAGAATATGTAGAAGTCTCATGTTGAAAGGAGGAGCGTCTTTCATCTAAAGATACTTCTGTATCGTTGTATGTATGGCCGTCTAAGATTTGTTGAAATATTGTGACTTCTAAGAATATTATATTTGTACTTTATTTTGGAGATGTTTATTCCTCCGAGAGATTGTGGTAGCTAGGGTTATTAGACCTCCCATGTGACGTCGGCCCTGAGTTAGTTATTTAGGGGTTATTAGACTCTTCTGGAAGAGGTAGGCCCCATTAGGGTGAAAAGTCAGTTAGAACATGAGTATAAATAGAGGAGGTGTGTTCCTCATTTATCTCATTCATTCACTCACTTGTGATTGGCGCATAGGAGAGAGAGAGGTCTTCTTAGGAGGAGAAGGATCTCTTGTTTGGGTACTACATCTTGTATTGGTTGATTATCTATATTGAGGAAAGCTTTGCTGGGTTTTCTACCACATGAGGGTTTCCCAAGGTAAATATGTGTCTATATTGTGATTGTGTTTCTTTCAGTGATCTTGCTTGTGGAATTAGGCTAAACTTAACATGGTATTAGAGCTAGCCTGAATAGGACATCTTTCACAAGGTGAAAATACCTCTCTCTCCTCCTCCGGTGAAAATTAGGGTTTCTGCAAAAGTTGGAATTTTTGGATTTTGATTGCATGGTTGGATAGCCCTCCTCAAAATCAAAGTTTAGAGCCTTGGATCAAACCTTTTGAGTGGGTATAACCTCGGGCTTTGTCAAACCCTAGTTTGACTTCTGGACCAGAAAACCAAAAAACTAGAAAAAGTGCGCACCTTTGCACCAGTGAACCAGAAAAGCTGCGAACCTGTGCACTAGAAAACCAGAAAAGTGAAGACTAGAAAACCAGAAATTCTGTTGCAGATCTAGAAGGTGAAAAGTTGAAGTTTCCAGAAGTAGAGCACACCAGTAATCTCAAATCAATCAAGCTCATCTCCTGGTAAGTACTATTCTATCTTTTGAAACTTGAAATCCCTGTAACCTCCTGGATAAGATGGCTCCAAGCACTAAGATTGAAGACAAGCTAGAGGGTATAGAGAATTTTCGAGCATGGAAATATAGAATTGGTCTCATTCTTGAAGAGAATGATCTTGTCCAATATATTAAGGATAAGGTCGCAGAAGTTGAGGAAGATGAAGCCAAAGCATAGGAAGGACCTAATTAGGGCAAAGAGAATCATTGTTGATTCTATAAAAGACCACTTGATTCCCCAAGTGGCATCCAAGAAGACCCCAAAGGAAATGTATGATGCCCTTTCCAGAATGTATGAGGGAAAGAACATCAATAGGAATATGAACCTAAGAGCTCAATTGAAGAGCACCAAGATGAACAAAGGAGAATCTATTCAATACTATTTCTCAAAAGTTTCCCAGTTCAAGGAACAACTAGATGCCATTGGAGATACCCTTGATTAAGATGAACTAGTCATGACTGCTCTAAATGTTCTAACTAGACCTTGGGAGTCATTCATCCAAACTATGTGTGCCAGAAAAGAAAGTATGAAGTTTGATGTGGTATGGGAGGATTGCATTCAAGAAGAAGCTAGGGTAGCCAATAGAGAAGCCCTTCTCAAAGAAGATGACCAAGCTTTGGCTACTCACACCAAAAGAAGAAGAAGGAGTCACTTCAACTCCAAGAAGAATGGCCACAAGGAGTCTCAACCTCCACACAGATTTCAAAAGAAAAGAAAACAAGTTCAAAAAGATACCTCTCCTTAGTCTAGTGTTTTTGTTGTGACAAATTGGGACACCTTGCTAGGAATTGTCCTTCCAAGAAGAAGAAGAAGAACACTCATTACAAAAGACATCAAGCACATGTAGCAGAATATGATAGTGAAGAAGAGGATGAGAGGCCTCAAAAGAAAAGAACTAAAATAGAAAAAGAAGATGCAGAAGAATATGTGTTATTCTCTACTCTCTCTGGGTTTGTGACACCTGGAGAAGATACATGGCTCATTGATAGTGGTGCTTCAAAGCACATGACAAGACAAAAGAAAACTCTCTCAAGTCTTGAAGAGAAGACCTCTCCATAGAAGGTATCTTTAGGAGATGACTATCAATATCCCATCAAGGGAATTGGTGAAGCAATCTACAAGCTTGATTCTGGAACCCCATTGAAGATCAAAGAAATATTATATGTACCAAGTTTGAAGAAGAACCTACTTTCTATCTCAACATTAGATAAGAAATGCTATAGGGTTGCATTCATAGATCGTCAAGTACTCATGTGGCCCAAAGTAAAATCAATTGAGGATGCAATTGTTATTGGTGAAGAGGAAGGAGGTCTATACAAACTCAAGGGCCATCCAGAAGCCGCCCTTGTTCATGAAGCCACTAGCCCAAGTGAGCTATGGCATAGAAGGCTTGCTCACATAACTACAAAGTAGTACCTCATGTGAGCAAGGTAGTCATAGGACTACCAGACTTAAAGATTGATCATGATGGCACTTGCAAAGGTTGTGCAAAAGGAAAGAATATCAAGAACCCATTTCCAAAGAGTGAAACAAAGACTAAGAGTACATTGAAATTGATCCATTCATATGTATGTGGACCAATGCCATCCACATCCTTGAGTGGATATGAATACTACCTTACATTCATTGATGACTACTCAAGGAAAAATTGGATATATTTTCTGAAGGGAAAAGATGAAGTCTTTGGAAAATTCAAGGAATTCAAAGCCTTGATAGAGAGCCATTCAGAAAAGAAGATTAAGATACTCAGGAAAAATAATGCTGGAGAATACACTTCAAAAGACTTTGAAGTATTTTGTAAAGAAGCTGGGATCAAGAGGGAGCTAACCACTCCCTACAATCCTCAACAAAATGGTGTTGCGGAGAGAAAGAATAGAACCATCATGGAATCTATAAAGACAATGATACATGATGAAGACCTACCTATGTATTTATGGGCTGAAGCAGCCAGGATAGAAGTCTATGTGCAGAATAGACTATCTCATAGTGCTCTTGATTTCAAAACCCCAGAAGAAGTGTTCATAGGGAAGAAGCCCAAGGTAATCCACCTCAAGATATTTGGATGCCCAGTATACATTCACATTCCAAAAGAAAAGAGGACTAAGATAGATCCTTTTGGGAAGAAAGGAATATTTGTTGGATATTGTGAAGCATCCAAAGCATTCATAATATACATTCTAGGATTCCATCATATGGAAATAAGTAGGGATGTGACATTTCATGAAGATGCAGATCTCAAGAGATCTAGGAAGTGCTAGTATGAAAAAGTATATGAGGAAGATGCACCTTCCAGAATTACATAAGCTGCACCAACCCTTGAAGAGGCAACACCTAAAGACCGTGACACAATGGAATCACAAGAACCCATTGTCATGGACATATCAAGGAAGAGAAAACCAGCATGGGCAAGAGACATTATTCTAGGAGCAGAAAAGTATGGAGCTCCTGAAGGCTCCACTAGGGTGAGAAAGAAACCAAAGACATTCTCCAACTACATGGCCCTGATGTGTGATCTTGTAGATCAAGAACCCACTAGTTATGAAGAAGCATCTCATAAGAAAGAGTGGGTGGAGGCAATGACAGAGGAATACCGGCCAATAATAAAGAATGATGTTTGGGATATAGTCCCCAAGCCAAAGGACAAGAGTGTGGTATCATCCAAATGGATATACAAGATAAAGCATGCTACAGATGGCAGCATTGAAAAATATAAGGCAAGGTTTGTGGCCAGAGGATTCTCTCAGAAAGAGGGAATTGACTATGAAGAAACATTTACACCAGTGGCAAGGTACACTTCCATTAGAACCATCATGGCACTTACATCCATGATGAAGTGGGAATTACACCAGATAGATGTAAAGACAGCTTTCTTGAATGGTGTGATTAAGGAGGAAGTGTACATAGCACAACCACAAGGATTTGAGGTGGAAGATGGAAGAACCCATGTGTGCAAACTGAATAAGGCCTTATATGGACTGAAGCAAGCTCCCAGAGCTTGGTATGGCAGAATTAACATTTTCTTGACAAGCTTAGGCTTTACCAACAGTAAAGCTGATCCTAACCTTTATCTCAAAGTTATGGATGATGAACCTGTCATATTATTGTTTTATGTGGATGATCTATTTCTGACTGGAAATGAGAAACATATTATCAAGCGCAAGAAGAAGCTCTCTTCAGAATTTGAGGTGAAAGATCTTGGATTGATGCACTACTTCCTAGGTCTAGAAGTATGACAAGGCTCAAAAGGATTCTTTCTTAACCAGGGAAAGTATGTTGTGGAAATCGTGAAAATATTTGATATGTTGGAATATAAAACCATGGCCACTCCCATGGATTCCAACTTGAATCTGCTAGCTAATGACTCATCAAAATTAGTGGATATGACTCTGTACAGACAGATAATTGGGTCATTGATGTATTTGACAAATACCATACCAGATATATGCTTGCTGTGAATACCTTGAGTCAGTATCTAGTGGAACCTAGACGAGTTCACCTGATAGTCGTAAAGAATGTGATGAGGTACCTAAAGGGTATGATAGATTTTGGTCCATATTATCTTGGAGATCATGACTTCAGATTGCATGGCTACATAGATGCTGGTTGGGCAGGAAGTGTATCAAACAAGAAGAGCACATCGGGAGGGTGCTATTGTCTGGGATCTGCCATGATCTCATGGTTCAGCAGGAAGCAATCTAGTGTGGCTCTCAACATAGCTGAAGCGGAATATTGTCAGGACTATTTGTGAAGCAGATTGGCTTCAGAAACTATTGTCAGGACTATTTGACTTAGAGATGGACCTATGTGACAACTAGAGTTGTATCAAGATGACAGAGAATCCAGTGTTCCATGATAAGTCAAAGCACATAGAGATCCAATATTTCTATATATGGGATATGGTGCAGAAAGGATCTATCAAGCTCGAGTATGTAAGCACTGATGAACAAGTTGCTGATATATTGACCAAACCTCTGTCTCGAGTAAAGTTTGAGTATTTCTGAAACAAGCTTGGTGTAGTTCAGAAGGACCCTCCTCAAAAGGGGGAGTGATGTGGTCACTGGCGATGAGATTTCCTGCATCGACAGTGAAGTCGATGATGTGAATACCTGTATTGGTGATACCAACAGTGAGGTCGATGATGTGGATACCTATGTTGGTGATACCGACAATGAGGTCAATGATGTGGATACCTATATTGGTGATACCGACAGTGAGGTCGATGATGTGGATACCTATATTGGTGATACCGACAGTGAGGTCGATGATGTGGATACCTATATTGGTGATACCAACGATGAGGTCGATGAATGGTCCTTAGACTGGATCTAAGTTGACAAGTGGATTGTATCATCCTTGGACACATGTCCTAAAAGAGATCTATAGACATATGTCTCCGAGAAAGTAGTCCCTAGTGGACGAGAGGGATTGCATCATCCCTAGACTTCGGCCCCCTGAATTGATCTATAGACATATGTTTCTCAGAAAGTAGACCCTAGTGCACGAGAGGGATTGCATCATACCTATACTTCGGTCCCCTGAACTGATCCGTAGACATATGTCTCGAAGAAAGTAGTCCCTAGTGGACGAGAGCAATTACATCATTCCTGGACTTCAGTCCCCTGATTTGATCTGTAGACATATGTCTCTGAGTAGTGGTCCATAGTGGATGAGAGGGATTGCATCATCCCTCAACTTAGGTCCCCTGAATTGACCCGTAGACATCTGTCTCCGAGAATTGATGATAGGACTGCATCATCCCTGAGCTTTTAGTTCAAAATGCATGTGTTTGGATTGCATCATCCATAGACATGGAACTTGTCTTAAATTGATAAGGATTGATCATCCTAGGAACTTGATCTGGATTGAATCGTCCATAGACATGGAACTTGTCTTAAATTGATAAGGATTGATCATCCTCGGAACTTGATTTGGATTGAATCGTCCATAGACATGGAACTTGTCTTAAATTGATAAGGATTGATCATCCTAGGAACTTGATCTGGATTGCATCGTCCATAGACATGGAACTTATCTTAAAATGATAAGGATTGATCATCCTAGGAACTTGATCTAGATTGGATCGTCCATAGACATGGAACTTGTCTTAAATTGTTAAGGATTGATCATCCTGGGAACTTGATATGGATTGCATCATCCATAGACATGGAACTTGTCTTAAATTGATAAGGATTGATCATCGCGGGAACTTGATCTGGATTGCATCATCCATAGACATGGAACTTGTCTTAAATTGATAAGGATTGATCATCCTGGGAACTTGATCTAGATTGCATCGTCCATAGACATGGAACTTGTCTTAAATTGATAAGGATTGATCATCCTGGGAACTTGATCTGGGTTGAATCGTCCATAGACATGGAACTTGTCTTAAATTGTTAAGGATTGATCATCCTGGGAACTTTATCTGGATTTCATCATCCATAGACATGGAACTTATCTTAAATTGATAAGGATTGATCATTCTAGGAACTTGATCTGGATTGCATCGTCCATAGACATGGAACTTGTCTTAAATTGATAAGGATTGATCATCCTGGGAACCTGATCTGGATTTCATCGTCCATAGACATGGAACTTGTCTTAAATTGATAAGGATTGATCATCTTGGGAACCTGATCTGGATTGCATTGTCCATAGACATGGAACTTGTCTTAAATTGATAAGGATTGATCATCTTGGGAACTTGATCTGGATTGCATCGTCCATAGACATGGAACTTGTCTTAAATTGCTAAGGATTGATAATCCTGGGAACTTGATCTGGATTGTATCGTCCATGGACATGAGAGATGTCTTAAAGTGAGAGGGATTGATCATCCCGTAATTGGATCATGTGTATTGCAGTGTATGATGATCCAGATGCTATAAATCGAGATGATCCAGATGTTGTAGATTGAGATGATCCAGATGTTGTAGATCGTGATGATCTAGATGTTGTAGATCGAGATTATCCAGATGTTGTAGATCATGATGATCCATATGTTGTAGATCAAGATGATCCATATGCTGTAGGTCGTGATGATCCAGATGCTGTAGATCGAGATGATCCAGATGTTGTAGATCAATAGATCCAGATGATGTTGTTGTAGTTGATCAAGTGCTGCAAAAGATGAAGACTCAATACTGATGATGCTGATGTTCCAATATTGATTATATTCCAGTAACTGTTTGAGTTACTGTTGATGATGTATTAAGAAAGATTCCAATGATTTATAGATGCATCATGTATCATGTAGTTGATGACTCCTTGCTCCTGCAGATGTTGTTATAATATCCTTCTCGTTAAGGGGGAGTGTTGACATATTGTAACTTCTAAGAATATTATATTTGTACTTTATTTCAGAGATGTTTATTCCTCCAAGAGATTGTGGTAACTAGGGTTATTAGACCTCCCATGTGAGGTCGGCCCTGAGTTAGCTTTTTAGGGTTTATTAGATTCGTTTGGAAGAGGTCGGCCCCAATAGGGTGAAAATTCAGTTAGAACATGAGTATAAATAGAGGAGGTGTGTTCCTCATTTATCTCATTCATTCACTCACTTGTGATTGGCACATAGGAGAGAGAGAGGTCTACTTAGGAGGAGAAGGAGCTCTTGTTTGGGTACTACATCTTGTATTGGTTGATTATCTATATTGAGGAAAGGTTTGCTGGGTTTTTTTCCCCATGAGGGTTTCCCAGGGTAAATCTGTGTTTATCTTGTGATTGTGTTTCTTTCATTGATCTTTCTTGTGAAATTTGGCTAAACTTAACTAGGTTTGGAGTGGGACTGAATCCATTGAAGATTCCATGGAACACTTACCTTTATTAGGAAGTAAATGGGAAAATCCCTCACTTGGGTTCCTACAACTTTTTCTCAAAGAGACAACTGAGGATTTATGGTGTCTATCATATGGCTATGAACTCACAACAACTCAGACACCCTTTTACCCGACATAAAACCTTCACTTCAATGATAAGGAAACATATATCAGACTGTAAACAAAAATGTAGAGATACATTAAGTCATATAGTAGAAGACCAAAATATAAATGTTGATACTTACAACACAAAAGGCCAACTGGTGTTGGCTCTGATACCAAATGCCTCCAATATCTCTTTTGTCTTTCTCTGACAAACTTGCTTGTTTTTCATTAAATATTTCACACTCAATTTACAAACTTGCAAAATCCAAATCAAAATATTGGTTGGAAATCTACAAAGGAACAGACCACAAAAGGAAAAGGCCATAGAAGCATACCTTAATATCATCACAATTAATATATATATGATTCACTCACAAAACATAGATTTGTGAAAAATATTTCCCTTCACCCCATAATGGATCCCCTAACCACACACATAAGGGAGATTGGCATTTGATGCATGCACCAGAACCCATTGCTATTGTTTACAAGGAATAAGAAGATACAACCTCCTCCCTCCTTTCAACATGGTGCAATAATATGAATGCTTTGATTTAATTTGAATGAAAATCATTGTATTGATCGATTGCAGAGAGGAGAAATGAGACACCACGATTGAGGAGAAGAGATATAGATAGATCAATCACTCCATGTAACCATTATTCCATAAAATCAGGCATTATAGAAAGAAAAAAATCCCCTTTCCTGAAATTAGGGTGATTGGGAGTTGGAAGCCTTGTCCATTCCTATAAATAGCTCCAATAAATCCCCATTCCTATAAATCCGAGGCGAATGGACAACCATCAGGTCAAATTCAATGGGTTAAAAACATTTTTACTTTCTCTAAGGTAAATTCATATGGAATAACCCTAATTAGATTTTCTTTTAAACAATTTGGGGGCAAATCAAAATAATAATATTAAAATATTATTACACTAAAAATTTGCCCATCAAAATTAGGAACCTTTTAAAAATTTTCCATGGGCGAAATTTCGCACCTAAAATTTTCCTTGGACTTTAGGGGGTGGTAAGGGGTTAGAGATAGAGACAGAGGGGGCTTACCCCCTCCTCTCTCTGCAAGGGATAAAGAGTGTGAGAGAAGGTGTTAGTAAGGGTTAAGGAAAGGAGTAGAGAGAGAGATATGGGGGTTCAGGGGATAGTTAAGGGGTTAGATGTACAGACAGAGGGGGACTGTTAAGGGGTTAGAAGTAGAGACAAAGGTGGGTGGTAGGAGATTGGGGGTAAGTGGACCAAGGGAGAAAGAGTGAGAGAATGAGTTAGTAAGGTTTAGGGAGTCGAGGGGAGAGAGAGAGAGAGAGAGAGAGAGAGAGAGAATGGGTTTTAGTGGTATGGGGAGGCATATGGATGCATGTGTGTGTGAGAGAGAGAAGGGGGTTTTCTATATTAATGTGGGGGTCTTTGGGAGTTGTGGAGGGGGTGTATTAGAGGGTTTTTGGGTGTTAGTGGGTTGGAGGGGTGTTCTATATTAATGTGGGGGTCTTTGTGAGTTGCGGGGGGTAGGGGGGGTGTATTAGAGGGTTTGGGGGTTTATGAGTGTAAGTTTAAAAATAACGTGCATGCATTTTTGTTGACTACAACATGCATGCATTTTTGTCCACTAAAACGCGTATGCGATATTTAACATTACAAGTATCCCACGATATCTAACATTACAATTTTTTCACTATATTTAACATTACAATTTTATTGTGATATTTAACATTACAACTATATTTTTTGGTTTGGTGAAAATATATTCAAAGGAATTGGGGGGTGGTAAGGGATTAGAGGTAGAATGAGAGGGGGGTGTTAAAGGGTTAGAAGTAGAGACATAGGTGGGCTAGTAAGAGTTAGAGAGGGGGTTAGAGGTTAAGGGTTTGTAAGAGAGAGAGATAGGGGGGAGTGTTAAGGGGTTGGAGCTTAGGGGTTAGTGAGGGTTACAAAGTGGAGGGGGAGAGAGAGATAGGAGGTAAAGGTTAAGTTATATTTTAAAATTTGTTTCCCACCCTTATCCCATTTCATGGATTTTTGCTGATGACATCGTTTGGAGGGATTTATCCCACCCTTCAAGTGATAAATTTCATAGACATTTTTTGTTGGATTTTGTGCATCAAATTAGAAAAATTACATCCTTTCAAAGCATGGGAAACAACAGGAATATTGGATTTTAGAGGAAATAGCCATGGAATATCTACTACATCAAGGTGTCTTCAAAGAATGGAACCAATCATTAATTAAATACATCAAACCTCCTACACAAGGTTGTAATGTAAGGTAATCTTAAGAAAGGGTTGAAAATCCGATAGTAGTTCAGGGATTCCTTTCCATTAACTTGGCCCAGTTACTTGTGGACACAATTAGGAAAAATTTTAGAGAACCTCATTCCATGTTTATATTCCCACATTTAGCTATCAGGAGAATAAATTCTAGTGTAGATGGAAGCATTTGATACACTTGCCAAATTTGTGTTGTTGGGAGAACCTACATGCTTGAACAAAGGAGCATTTTGTAGGTGACTTGAATTTCCCTTTCAATTTTCACCAAAGAAATAAAAAAGTTCAATGTACAGATTTTCAGGTAGGCCTTTCAACCATTCAGATGACCAAATACAAGGAGAATACCAATTGTCAGACACATTCACCATGCCCAAAAAATTCAAGTTGTTATGAAACTCTTGTTACCTGTATTTTAAATTTTCCTATATTTTAAATGGAAATCCAATTACCATTTCTATGGGAATAAAATCATATATTCCTTTCCACCACCATATTTCCTCCTGTAAGTCGTTCACCCAATGGAAAAGCTAATGTAATAGCCCCTTTTTCGACATCTTTCATCTGCTCAACCCTACACTAGTCTTCCATGGGAAACCACTACCTCCACATGTAATAACTACATTGTGTCATTGAAAATTGATCTTCTTTTTCTAACAAATGCAGAATGAAGGATTCATTGTCATTGCTCCAAGAAGTTATAAGGTCAGTTTCTCATAAAATAGAGATTGTATAATCCTGTTAAGATCCATATGTTCCAGCTCATGAACTAAGAGCTTCTTTATCTTAGACATAAAGAAAAGAACTTTAGGATGAATATTAGAGAGATGTTGCTTTATAGCTTCAACCTTCTCAGGATGTAGGGATAGAACTATAATAGTATTGGGAAGTTGTGATCCATAAATTTCTTTGAATTGTGGTGTGCATGGCCTATCTTCTATCCATTAGATAATACTATATGAAATCTTAACATTGGGGGGTCATTGACTCTTATCCTATATCAGTTTATGATAATGCAAGGTTGGCTTGCGACTCAGAAAATGATCTTAAATCCAATACCTTCAATGAAAACAATAATTTTCCATTCAAAATAGGAACAGAAACTAGAGGGTTATATATTTGCACTAATATCTAATTTGTAAAAAAGGTCAACACACATATTGTTCTGGTTGTATTTTAAAATTTGTTTCCCACCCTTATCCCATTTCATGGAATTGTGTCGACGACATTGTTTGGAGGGATTTATCCCACCCTTCCGCTCATAAATTCTGCACCCATTTTTCGTTGTATTATGTGCATCAAATTAGAAAAATTACAACATTTATTACCTGATGTTTATTACCTTCAATCCCTATATTGATGATATATGAAGCCCTAACTTGGCTATATTTGGAATTCGTGGAACACCTCCCTCTCACTCTACCTCTAATCCCTTACCACCCCCCAATGTCTCTCCCTTTACGTGTATATCTCTTTTGTTCTCTATAACCCATTAACACCCCCCCTCGTTTCTCTACCTCTAACCCCTTACAACCCCCCTGCCACTTCTCTAGCTCTAACGCTTTACCATGCCCCACACCCCCTTTTCTACCTCTAACCCCTTACCACCCCCCTCTACCCCCTTCTCTACCTCTAACCCCTTACCACTAAGAATGATTTTTAATGTTATAATCGATAGAAAATAAAATTATAGGGTTACAAATCACCCCCCCCCCTTCTCTACCTCTAACTCCTTACCACCAACAATTATTTTTAATGTTATAATTGGCAAAAAATATAAATTATATTTTTAAAAAAATGCGCACACATTTTGTAAATATAAAATGTGAACACATTTTTTAAATATATAATGTGCACACATTTTGTTTTGGAGGGATTTAAAATTTAAATTTAAACAAAATACATACTCCTTACTTAGCACTATACCTGAACCTCCACATGAGCTAGCGTGGGATTCCTATGCCTATGTGTCTACTTTGGACATTGCTTCGACTTTACTATACCTATGCCTTGTAGTATGATATACCATGGCTAATTGAGCATTGTATCCAATCTTTTAAGTGTGCCCATGTTTAGCCACTGGTTACAGTATGCTACACACCATCATTTTTTATGAAATTCTAAACATAGATAGCATTTTTTTTGCAAATTCCAAATATGTAATTTTTAAAAAGAATATATATATATATATATATATATTCTATATTTTTCTTGTGTCATGACTCCGTAAATCAAAAAAACACATTGTTGGTGTTTTGTCCATAACTCTTTTGTTTATCAACCATTTTGAAAACAAATTGTATGGTACACTAAAGGACGCCGACCTCTACATACTCTAATTTTTGTGTTTGAAATAATTGCATTAAGACCTTTAAAGGCTGCACCCACAATTGGCATACTATTTTCAAGGTTTGATCACTTAGATATTAAAAAATAAATAAAAATTATCAATTTTTGGGGGGAAAAATAATGGTGCACTAGTACTACTTGTTCTCTATATGTCTTCTAGTTTTAATAAGGTGTTTCAATCATTTAGGCACTCAAAGGTTGCACCCAAAAAAACATATACCTTATAATATGTTCAAAAAATAAAAAGTTCCCGTTAAAAAGGATCAAGCTTTAGATAGTTAAGAACATTTTCAATAGAAAAAAATTATATATTCTCAAACATCATTCAATTTCCTACATTTCATCTTTTTTACACATCACAAGATCCATTGTGTATGTGTTTCAAAAAATCCATGTAAGTTGATGGATGTCTGTTTTTTCAGTTTTCTATTGCATCTAACGTGTCAAAAGCAACCCTCATTAGCTTGCACACACCCTACAACACTTAAATGTAGTAGATGAATATAGACAATATGCATTCTTTCATTTTGAAGTAGTATAGTAGCAAACAAATACATGGCATAACAAATTTATTAATACCAAAAAGTTCAAAGAAGGAGATTGAAACTCCTCTATGACTCAAGATTTAAGGATTTTAAAGGAAAATTAACAACAAGATGGCTTGGACCATATCATATTGATACATGTTTTGATAATGGATCAGTGAAGGTTGGGACAATTAATGAAGCTCAAACACCATTATTTGTCAATGGTCATAGACTCAAATTATATAAGTAGGGCCACTTTATAAGGATGAGTTTACCTATAAATTGTATAAGAATCACTTAAAACTGAATCGGGCCACTGATTCCTCCACTCCCTGCTAAAATACCATTTTCTCTGACATTATAGAGAGAGAGAGAGAGAGAGAGAGAGAGAGAGAGAGAGAGAGCAAAAAATAATATTGCTAGTGAAAACTTCCTTTAAAGCACTAACCAGAGAGTGTTCTAGTCAAAACATGAAATGGTGCCTCTAGTACTAAAAGAAGGAAAGATAAATATCCTGCTATTGAAAACATCTTTTGAAGCACTAAGAGAAGGGATTTCTGGTGAAAAATAGAAAACATAAGTATCCATCACTTTTTGTTACAGTCACTGGGTGAAATGAGTCAGGAAGTCCAACAAGGGAAAGAATACATCATTTCTCATCACTATTTGATTGAGTTAATCATATGAAAAGAACTAGAGACTCAGATCCCTTAGTTAGCATGGAAATAATTTATCAATAAAACTACAAGAGATGTGCAAGCAATGAGAGGGACCTTGGGAGATGATTCCACACCTACATCATAATAGAGAAATAAGACAGTAACCAAAATATCTTCTATCACGACCAAGGACAAGAAAATGATCAAGATGGAAGAGTGAGATGAAATAATTGCAAATGCCTTAGTTAATATGAAGAAACCTGACTCTAATCATATTACCAAGAAGAAACAAACTCATGTTTCCAGGGATTATTAACTTAGGAGACTGAATAGAATAATAAAAGTAGAAGCGTGAACCTCTAAAAAGAAACAGAGTGAAAATGAAGAAGAGAAGGAAGACAAAGAAAAATCCATTGGACATGCACCATTCAAGTTAAAGGTAATGATCCTATAGATGAAGAGGAGGGTCCATCACACAGGGTAGGAGAAGAGATGAAACCAAGAAAGAATCTATAGTTACAAAATGCAATCACAGAACTCACCAAATTCATAAAAGAACTATCAAAAATAAAATCCATGGCCTAATCTCCATTAGCTTTCAAACATGATGGCAAGGATGTAGCATCCAATGAAGCAAATTTACTTTAAAAAAAATGCCAATTATTAAAATCCAATATTTTGACAATTAGAAGCATCTTGAATAGAGGAATAAAGAACTCCAGCAGGAATTGGAGGGTCACAAAAGAGAACTAGAGGACAAAAATGGAAAGTATATGACCTCAAAGGAGAAATTGACAATATCACTTAGGTCTATGAAGAAATAATTAGTCAAACCTCCTTCTAAGGTCTATATAGTTTTTTTAAGCAAAAAATGGTGTAGATTGCAATTATAGAGGCTAAAACACCAGTTAGCTTATACTATTATTACACCAAAGGATTGTGTGGATGCGTGTCAAGATAGTACAAAGACAAATCGAAGGACTTGTTATGTGAATTTTAAATCCACAAATTTATATTACCATGTCCCTACAAATGGTCTCCAAATCCATATGTAGGGGAATTGCAACTAAGAACCTTTTGCTCCTGCCGGATGCATAATGAATTTAAACGAGAACAATAAATGCATGTCTATCAGTCAGAAGAATGGGGTAATGTGTTACGAATCAAAGCTGAAGCTACCAACCCCGATATGGTCATCCAAGATCGCAGTGCTTTGACCTCTAATAAGGAACTAATCCCAATCTTAGAAGAAAAACAACACGATGCCACTACTAATTTTGATGAGACATTGAAGGGAGTAAAAGAAGATTTGATACAAACGATCACATATAGATGGAAAAGATTATCACTCGACCTAAAAACAAGAGAACGAGATTCGTCTAATAACATGCATCTTGCCGTGTTCAGAGCCCGTACAATGAATTTTTTCATAAGTAAAAGTACAATGAATTTTTCATAACGAATAGCTAGATAATAGGACGAAAACTTACTCCACCTTTGTTGCTTCACAGCTATAATCTAGTAATTTTTTGTTGACCATGAACAGTCAGTGGATTTTATGAAGAAACAACATTTACCTTATATTGTGAGTACTTATGGTTTCTTTTCGATTCATGTACCTACCTTGGGGAGGCCCCACTCAAGGTGATCCAAGAGTTCTAGCATTGGTTTGTTAGTTTATCATAAATTAAATTGCAACCACTTTACGGATTATGAATGCTCTATTTCTCCTGTAGAACCTTGCAGTAGTTCCTATAGTTTTTTCTATCGTTTTCTATATTTTTTTGTTATACGCATATATTTCAGCACTTACTTCCTATCATGTTATTTCCTACACTTTCTTTATCCCAATGATTCAATTTATGTTTTAATGCTCACACAGAGGTCAGCCAAACTTTATGATGCTTGCTCTGTTTCAAAACTCTGAAACCCAAAAGCAGTCCTTAATTCTCATGCACCATGAAACTTCCAACACAATGGAAAACCCGGCTAGTTCGTCAGATTGAAAGAAACCAACGAGCCATTCTAGCCTCAGAAAGAGTAGGGGTACATGTGGAGAGGCAGAATCCCAAGAAATTCTGTCCATAAGCAAATAACTCTTATCGCTCAATAAGAATTAGTTTATCTATTTTCCATTCCCTCTTTCCCACAAGTAAGATCCCTTATAAGTTGCATATACTATGCAAAGAACCTTTGAATTTTGTATATTCCTTGGGTTGATAGATTAAAGTAAGAATTCCTGATCCTAGCACTTATTTTTGCTAAATCTATTATCCACTAGTTGGCGTTAAACAATAAGCTTCTCACTTGGGACAACTCGATTAAATGCGTATGGTGTGGCCCCAACAAGTGGCAGTTATGCAAATTTGGGGGAATTGGCTTAATCATCTTTTTGCAGCCTATGATTATGTTAAAGATGTATGGCGCATCCTTTCTAGAAAGTTTCACTTAAAATATTCTCGTTCCAAGCAAGTGTTGGGAGACTGTGTCATGGACGCATTGGTGTCATGCTTTAAATCTCTTCCTTGTCATGTGATTTAAATGTAGTATGGTAGGCTTGGAACATTGGGTTATTTCAGGACAAGTCTATACTGATTGACATATCAACCAACTTAGTGGAGAAGTTGTCTCTTGAACAAAAGGTGGAGCATAAAGCCAAGATTCCCATGGTCCTCTATCTTAATCAATCTCATTATATTCATGTCAGGTACGTCCCTAGGAGAGGGTCAAACATGAAAGCAACATTTTCTGTGGTGTGGACTCTCCTCTTTATAGCCTCAAGACACCGCATTAAGAAACTGAAAATATTGTGTGATTAAAAAACTGTCATAGATTGCGCTAACAAGTTGACCAACGTTGCAACTGAGTGCTACAGGCACTTAATTTCGGTCATTCAGCTCTCCCTCCAATATTTTGAATGGACTTCATTCTTTAACATATAGAGAGAGAGTTGAATACTCAATAGCAAGCGCTCTTTCCAAACAGGCCCTCGAGCTAGAGGATGGCACTTTTGCTTCATACAAATTCTTCAATGGAGTGGAAAGGGAATTTATGGAATTCCATTTCTAGTTTTTTCTGTTCTTTTGCAAGGTTATTCGGGATAGAATTGAATGTATTTCTCATGACATGCAGTGTATTATTTGGAATAGTTGTTTTATGACGAGAAACCTTGTTTATGGGACAATTTTTATGTATATTCACTTTATGAATAAAAATATTATATATTTGTGTGGGGTTTAAATATTATGTATTTTTAATTTTTCTTTAAATATTTTTTTTCTTGTTTTGTTTCAAGTCAGATTGAAAATTTCTAAAGAAATCTTAGAATAATATATATTAGTTATAGAAATTGCATAATCTATTTATAGATTAAAAAAAGAATAGAACATATCAAATTTAGATTTTATCACGAATAAATAAACAACTCATATATAAATAGATAATTCCATGAACATTCCTCCCACCTAAATTCAAATCTCGCTATGTAGCATGTTGTATAATCAAGATTTCTTTGATTATTCATAAATAACATAAATCCTTAATTTCCATATAAAAACATATCTATTAATTTAATATACTAGTTCTTCGCAGACATGCCTAAAGGACTTCCAGTGGCTCGAGAGCATGATCATGTTATTTACCTTCTATATAATGGATAATATAACATGCCAAATAACATGAACAAACATATTCGGAGAAAATTGATCAATTAACATTAACAACCATATATTAATTTAATTACTGCTATATGATTAAAAATAATATTCAACAACGTTCCAGAGAAAGTTGATCCAAATTAATAACATGTAAAAACATAATCGATAGATCAGCCTTCCGACTTCTCTTTCCTACGACATTGAATAATTTTTTTTCCCGGTTTCTACTAACTTGAATAATGTTCTGCTTCCATGTCAAAGCATAGCTTGATGTGAAATTGAACTGGAACAAGTGGAAGGATTTTACTTTTATTTGACAATTGTTTGCGTGTTTTATAATTTTGAACAATAATAATGAAAGTGGGAGAGCATTTTTCGTTTCTTTACTATTCTGGGGAATGAATTTCTTTGAGAAACATGATTATCATCGATTTTTCGAATGCTTTTAAGAAAACCTGTCTATGGCTGTCAATAAAAATCTCCGAATGCGAATCAACATTGATCTTGATAATATTGACTTGTGCTTCTTGTACAACAAGAGTCAGAAATGTAGGATTTATGTGAAGAATATTTGAAGTACATGTAGGATTATGAGCAGAATATATGTTGATGTGAAGGAGCCTTACTCATTGAAAATGACGAATATGGAGAACATTAAGTTAGTGGCCTCACCAAATACCTCATGTTTAACCCAATAATATGATAAAACGTATTTATGTGGATTTCCAGTGGATTTCCAACTTGAGAATATTTCTGGGCTTTTTTGTTTTTTCTTTAATATGCATGGTCTCCGAGGTTCAAATGACCTTCATATGCAATCTTTTACGTACAGAGCCATAGAAAGCTCTTGCTGACATCTTTATTTAATAGGTTGTATCTCTCTTTAATAGGCAATTTTTCTTGTATCTCTCCTTCCCCAATGAACAGTAATCAACAGAACCTCCACTTGCGCAGGTAATTTTGTCAACCATCACTCCTGAACAAATGAACGGTAATCAACAGTACCTCCACCTATGCACTTGTTTTCATCTGCTATGTAAAGGACACCCACTGCGTGTCTGACATCATTTAAAATAAGCATGTTAAGATTATAATCTCCGAATCACAATTATTGGAAGTTCTACATAAATATATTTACCTAGCGGTGACAAGGCTTGAAGGGTCCTTCAAGGGTCCTTTGGATAGAGGTTTTTCTTTGGGATAAAGGGTTTTTGGACTTTTGGGCTTCTTTACTGAGTTATAAGTTTCTGGTATATCTGAGTTATAAGTTTCTGGTATATCTGAGTTATAAGTTTCTGGTATATCTGGCTTCCCTACCATTAGATATAGCTTTGGAAAGTTCTGTTCCTGTTTCCATGGTTAAAATAATAAAAAATATTCATACATGTAGCTGAAATTTCCATATTCCTTGACCTTCAATTTCCCTGCAGAGATTACATTTACATTTACCACTACAAGACAACTTCCAATTATTTCAGTAAATTCAATGATCATCTCCATATGAAATCATGGCAATCATGTATCATGAATCTATTGTTTGAAGGTGAGTGAATGGAGCAGATTGACCAAAGTTGCGTGTAATTGGCCCATTTTGCCCAAACAATCTGTACTGCAGCTGACTGTGCCATAGATATTGTGGAAAAAGTAGTGGGGAACAAAGCATTCGAGGTGTTCCCCGGCTACTAGGTCTCGACGTTAAATTCGATGGCTCTGGATTAAATGCTTTCATTGGTGGGTTGCTTTTTATGTCACTGAATTTTTTTAATAGGAATTCGGCTTAAAAAGCTACGACGAGGCGCTTAATCTGTCAATAAATATTTCCCGGTTTGATTTCAATCTCGATCAAGTTAGGTTATGTTTTATTGCCTAGATAGCCATAACCCTGAATTCCTGTATATCTAGTTATTCGTTAAACTGCAATATCATGATGAGGTACGCTATTATATCATGGAGTTTTCTGGCACTATTGTTCATCAATACAAGCAACTGCTGTAAATTTGAAGCCGCTGCCGAATTACGTCGTGGCTCAGATCAGAACAAGACGGATTGCTTGAGCTGGAGGCTGAACGTAGAATTGAATAATTTGAGAAATTGGTGGACAGTTCCCCAAGATTGCTTGACTTACGTTAAGCACTACATGCTGTGTGGACAGTACCAAAGAGATCTGGCATCCGCAGTCAACTCTATTGTTACTTACACAGCAGAAATCAGCCCGGTCGGCGATGGTAGGGATGCGTGGGTGTTGGATGTGGATGACACGGCCTTGTCCAATCTCCAATACTATATGGGACGAAAGTTTGGGTAAACTCTCTAACCATCATATTTAGATCAATCTCCAACATTATATGGGACGAAAGTTTGGGTAAACTCTCTAACCATCATATTTAGATCTCATTAGACAGAAGCCATAACGGTACGCCTTGTTCCAGGACGTAGATGTTTCTCATAATTTATTTAACATCAATAAATCTAAAGTTTCTTTTAGTCTTACAGGTTTGTGTTTAATTAATATAGCTAATTTATAGGGATGAATATCAGTAAGCAAAAGTTAAATATCATGAATGGCTAGTTTCATCTTACCAGATATATTGTTTTATATATATATATACATTGTTGTATTTTCATTGGTATAAAGTTATTTGGAATGTCAATTGAGTGGAGATGGAGTGGTTGGGAGGAATGTTGTTGTCCTCTCCACTGGTGTTCAAATCTTCCTTTACAAATTAAGTGCCATGAACAATTTATCTTTTACTTGTTGTCCATGCTTTACCTGTTACCTTTTTTATGCTTTACCTGTTACCTTTTTTAATTAAATGGGTTGTCTATTACTTAACCCTACTTATTATAGATGTAAAAATAAAAACAAATATAGAAAAAAGTTTAATATGTAAAATTTAATAGTTATAATTCTTAAAATGTTCTTGAAAAACGATATTAGTTTAACCTAAAAAAACAACTAATTCTTCTGTGGTTGGACTGATTTGACAGTGGAATGCCCTTCGACCCTGTTTCCTTTAACAAATGGGCAGTAAGTCGTAAATCTGTTGCTCTGCCTGCTATTCTGGGTCTGTATAACCATCTCAATACATTCGGATACCGAATTTTCTTTCTCACAGGCAGGGATGAATCTCTACGTAACATCACAGAAGAAAATCTGGTTTTGCAGGGGTATACTGTCTATGCTGGGCTAATTTTAAGGTATATTTATTTTCTTATTGTGGCATTTTCATTCCTGATTTGTGACGTTGTAGGCTTGCCGTTGATGATATAAATGTAATGGGAGTAACGTTCTGGGCTTCCCGTTTATGATATATGAATGTAGAGAACATAGCGACAAAGGGAAGAGCGCAGTAGTCTTCAAGTCGGGCAAGAGAAAGAAATTGATGAAGGATGGATATCGTATATGGGGAAATGTTGGAGATCAATGGACGGATATTGTTGGGAGTTCTGTGGGTGCTCGTACGTTCAAGCTTCCGAATCCCATGTACTTCGTTCCTTGATCGCCCTAAATATTGAGTAATTTGTTACAATGGCCGTAAGATTAAGAGGGTAATGTAACTATACTGGAAATAATACGAAATTCGAAAGGATCGTATATATATATAAATAATATATGCATATAATGAAATGTTTTATTAGTGGCTTGTTTATTGATACCAGCATTGATCCATTTTAAAGTTGTATCTATGAGAGCTATTTAATTTTTTGAGGTGTTTTTTTTTTAAAATTTAAATTCAGGAAATTTGATCTCTGTGGATTGATTGATAGATCCGGATTTAAATTTTAAGTTCTTATTTTATAAAGGAACATCTATTTTTTAATTACTTTTGATAATATTTTATTTTATGAATGGACATAGATTTTTTTTAAATACTTTCCATAAATTTTTTTGTGAGCCCCCATACTTATTTTACTTTACTTTATTTTTTTTTCTTTACTTTACTTTACTTTACTTCTTTTTTCTTTACTTTATTTTACTTACTTCTTTTTACACGCAATCACTTTTAACGTTTTAGAAGATCTCCCCCATACTAGATTGTAAACGAACCCAAAAATCAATATTGATATAAATTTATCAGCTTGCCTCCATAGCTTCTATGAATTTTGAATGCAAACCCAAAAGACAATATCACATAAAAAAAAATGCAAACCATTAATATTGTAATCGGAGAATGGCAAAATAGCACTTTTCTTGAAGATACGATGGAATTGCTTCAATTTTACCAGACTCTTCTCGAGTTTGACAATGCGAATCGATAAACTGCTGTGGCTTGTGAATAATCCGAACGATGGTGTCCACTTTATCGTTTTCGTCATTTAAACGACATGCAAATGACAGGAAATATAAAGATTTGGTTCAGAAAAGGAAGAAGTGTACGCTTTACATTTCAATGATTGTATGAAGAGAAGCCACTTGCACTTAAAGTTTAAACAAGTTACTTGTGTTTGATTATACTCTTAAGAATATATATATATATGAAAGAGAGATGAATGTTAATTTGAAAAGAATATTTATATGTTATCATAGAATAAAAAATATTAGTAATATTAAAACATTCATAAAGGGTTGTGGTATCCAATATAGGAGTTTGGGGTATTTAATATATAGGTTTGGGAAAAAAAATAAAAAAGATAAAAAGACAAAAAATGTGAATTTTTAAGAAAAAATTCTACAAATTGACACGAATATATAAATGAGATTAACCATATAATGGTTTATCTAATGTATTTTAACAATGCTAATTATGTATAATTAAATTTAAAGTAAATATATATATATATATATAATTTCTAAAGTAATTTTTAAATAAAAATCATGGTTTAATATAATGATTATGGATAATAGAAAAATAAAATAAATAAATTATTATATTAATATATAAAGAAAGAAAGAGAGAGAGATGAAGGTTAATTTTAAAAGTAATTTAGAAAAGAATATTTATATGTTAAATCATAAAATATATAAATGAGATTAACAATATAATGGTTTATTTATAGTATTTTAAAATGCTCATTATATATAATTAAAAAATAAAACAAATAAATTATTTTATTAATAGTGTATTACTTAAAATTTAAAGTAATTATGAACTAGAGAGTTATATAACTTGTGGTAGGTGAATACTAATAGGTCACAAACTAAGTATCATGAACAAGTTATATGTTCCTTGTTCTTTATGTGTAGTTGTAATCACATGCATGTGCTACTTGTTACCTTCTTTTATCCATGCATGAGTTACAAGTAATCCATGCATCAAATATCACTTATTTTTTATAATTGTTTATTTCGATTTTTTAATGACACCCATAAAATTAATGTGGATAATACACTTGTCATATCCTCCTTCAATCTAAGAAAAACATAAATGGTAGTTTACCCTAAATTCTAAGATATAAACACTTATCTTTGTAAATATATGAACTAACATTAAATTAATTAATATAAATATTATTCTTAAAAAATTTCTAAATATATAAAAAATGAAAATTATATTTATAAAATAATAAAAATCTTTTAAAATATAATATATATATAAAAATTTGAAAATTTTATTATAAAACAATGTTTTTTTATTGAAAGATAAGAATAGTATGAGAAAAATTATGTTAAATAAAATAGGATGACCCACTTAATATCATAGTGTTGAAGTATGATAGAGATGTTGTTTATTTAGCATACTTCAAAATATTTTATAATATTAAATTTATTCAATAAAAAATGAATGAAATTCCTATACATAAAAACAATAAAGTTATATTAACGACGAGAAGTTTTATGATTAGTTAATTTTCTATGGCTTATATATATAATTTTTCAAGGTAAATTTTATATATAAAAGTTTAGAAAGTAAGTTTTTTTAAAGCATAACTAATATAATTTAATGTTAACTTTTTAATTAAGAAAAATGATCGAATTATTTAAATTATAAATTTTTTCATGGATTAAGATAGATTTAAGAAGGTTGTAATTTTATTTAATGCAGAAAAATTCATAACTCAAAACTTATGTACTAATAAATTTTTTTAATCATTTTATATGTGTGAGAAGTTTCCTCCTCGGTTTCATCACTATTATAGATCATTAAATAAAAAATTGATTGTATCTAAAGGGTCACACCTTTTCTTTTGGGAGGTGCAAACTGAGTTTCACATATTTCCCTAAAAGTTGTGACTTGGTCTTAAAGAGTGGAAATTTGGTTCTCATTCATCATTTCACACTTCCCCGAGGTAATAGTGGATAAAAATGGACACGTACCTTGACATGGTTGAAATCAATGGATCTATCCTTTTGGAAGATATTTATTAGTGTTATGCCACTAAATCTCTAGAAAAGACTCCTTTAATGTTTGTATGCAAGCCATATTTGAATTTATGTGCTAAGAGAAGCTCCTGAGAGAAAGCAGTTCCTTGGCTAGGAAAATCCTCAAATTCATAGCTGCAAACAATCATAAGTGCTTAAGACAATTCATTCAAGGTACCCGTAGTGGACACAAGTAATTAAAATTCTCTATATCCGGTCTTTCCTGTCAAGGTATATTCATATCTATTGAGCTCAATTAGAATTTGCATATTTTCTCCCTCATCATGTTCATCCCATCCTAGTTTTATCTAAGACTGCCATGTACCCATCATCACAAAAGCTAAAAATGACAAAGAAAAAAGCTACTATATCACGCTCATCCTCTCACGCCCTTTCTCACTGGTATGATGTCTCTGACGTATCACCATCCAAAGTGTCACACTTTGTCAACCAATGGGCCAATGTATCTCCACCTAATCTAACTAGAACCACTTCTCAACAACTAATATGAATTACTATTGGGAAATTGCTTGCCCCAAATGCCAAGTCTAGATTCTAGTACAATGAATTATCTCCACACCTAGTCACTGATGCCTTCAATTTTCTTGATTTTGTCTAGCTACATACAAATAATTACAATCCAAACTCATAGTCTATTAGCACTAGTCATGGTCGGGATGTTCTCTTTGAGATCTCAACTTTCTCAATTGCCAAATGTTAAGTACTATGCGTATTGGGAAGACTATATCCCTATAGGACCAAGCCTCTCGTTATGAAAATATGAGTGCTCCTTTAAAGGAGAAAGTTTGATCCCAACTCGTGTCCACTTGTAAGAAACACCTAGTTCCCTTTGACCTGTGGAAGCAGGAAAACTTGTTACCCAAGAATCAAGAAACTGTCTTGGATTTTACATTGATGTTTGGTACATATTCTGATGAAACTATTGATGAGGGAGTGGATGCAATGGTCAATTATTATAACTATAATTTAGCACCCAAATATAACTATGCAGAAGCCCTAGTAACATAAGTTAGGGCTAAGCTAATGGAGTTCAATGATACTGGAGTTTTCAGATATTACTCTCTCTAGTATATTTACTCATATTTTACCAGTCTCGTTATTTTGAATCCTTAGGAATTTAGAGAGTTGTAATTAATGAACCCAATATAATATATGATAGAATTCCCTAGGTATAGAAAGGAAAGGAAGAAGGGGTAACCTAGACTCGCTTTGTTGCTTAGTTCATGTACCAACCCTTTGCTTTGATCACCAACAATGAGCCTGCATGCATGCCTCAAGAAATCAAATCATATTTGCAACTTGGAGAGGAAAATAAAAGAGGAGATTGGTATTTGGTAGAGGATTACACTATCATCAAGATGTATCTCACTGAGTCCCCCCCCTCCCCACAGATTACCCAAGAAGATCATGCCTAGAACTTATGTCTTTGAATACATAAGTTAGATGGTAGAGGTGGATCATCTTCATTTTGTTAAATCCAAAAGGAAAGGAAGAGTTGAATTCCCAATAATCACGGGGGATATTCTATTAACAATAAGAAAGGCTTTGAACAAATAAAAAAGGTATTAAATTGTATTGACATAGAGTTGAATACTGCGTGGAGATATGATCCACATTTTTTGGTCGAATAAGAAAAGGGAAGAAAACCCCCATATCCAAAGGATCATGAATCTAAACTAGAGCTGGTAAAATTGGAAAATAAGGATACCTTTGAAGAAATACAAAGAGTAATCCAAGAGGAAGAAAACCACACATAGGTAATGGTTCAAGCATTCCCTAAACCCATTTCATATCCTTCTAAGGCTCCACCCTATTATAACTTCTGCATGACAAAAGGAACTTCAATGACCAAAGAAGACATGGAATTTCTAGCTCTTTTGTAAGATAGATATGATGAATATGTTGGAGAACATGGAAGCTTAGACAAGTGTAGAAGGGGATCCCAGTGGATAATGTGAAAATACCTAAAGAAATAGAATTCCCCATATCACACCATATTTGAACATGACAAGTTTTATGAACTATATGAATAGTACCATAATGATGATGATGATGATGATGATGAATATGATGAACCCATAATGAAATCCATTCCCTAAGGAGGGACATGGAAGGTTATTCCTATGTCAAAATTTGAACAAGGTAGCAAGGAAGAAGAAGTTGCAATTCTTGAGGCTCATATCCACTCACCTAACAAAGAAATAGAACCATACAAAAAATATCTACCAATCATGTTATCCATGGGTTTCGACCCAGAATGGGGTTGAGGAAAGAAGTATGAGAAAGAAAAGAATTCGTTCAACTCAAAAGTAGGCCTAAAATATTAGGCCTGGGATCTCAAATAAGTGAATTAAATCGAGAGCATCTGGTACCATCATAAAAAAATCGTAAAGAGGCTCCTCAAGAAGTTCAAAGAGAGCATAGTAAAGAATAATTCCAAGAGCCCAAAATACCACCAACATGGGAGAAAAATAAGACATGGTAATAACATTAGGAGGAAAATGCCGAAATATCTAGGGTAGAAAAGGCTTGTCATACAGAAAATTCCCAAGGTGACTTAGTGGACACTAAAAATAGTGGGCCAAATGAAGCACCTCTTAATCCATTTGTAATCACTAATCAATATCCCATTAGAGAAGAATATTATCATGTGGGTGAGGTGACCAAGGAACCTGAAATAAATTTACTTGCAATCATGGAAAATCTGGCCTAGAAAGAAAAAAAATCCTAACGATACAAGATCTAATACAGTGTATGAGTCTTTAGATATTGGGAAGAGAAATGTTGATGAAGGAATTCAAGAAGAGATAGAAAGAAAAAGAGTTAAAACATGTGAAATTACATCATGAGGAGAAGAAGAAGACAATCGGGATGAATGGACAATGAGCATTTCATAAGATATGGATCAGCCATAGGAACGCCAATTTGAAGGAAGTGAAACCACCTCTAACCCTTGTCATCTATTCTAATTACCAGGAATACTATGATTTCTTTCTCTAATTTCACAGTGTCATAGATGACACAACAAGCAGTTGGAAGTGGAAAGGTTATATTGGTAGAGATCACAAGTCCTCTCACATTCTTGGAGTAAGAAAAATAGAGGAGAGCAAAAATACCATATTGTTTTCCTATTATAGAATCTCTAGACTCATAGGATCAGTATATATCAATCTCAAGGTTCAACCCTAGCATGGATAAATTTAATATAGTCAAAATGGAACCTCTAATAGGTAAATCCTACAATTACTTGCATCCTAATTAGTGGAAGATCCCTAAATAGTCACTAGATATTCTATTAAAATATAGTGGATGATTAGTGGCTAGAACCAACCGAGGAAAACCTATAGCTTGCCAAGTAGTTGAGGATTAAATACTAACATAAGCTCCTTAATCTATGATAGTGCGATATATGTCCTTATTAGCAATTCGCACAATTATCTAGAAGGGGGTACTCGAGGAAAGATGAGGTTATTCTAGACTATTCCAATCAAAGGAATTGACCTCAATACTTGGAGAGGGTTCCATCAAAATAGGTGAAATGCCCCCTTGTCCAACAATATGAGGTAACAAAAAAAAAATCAGTTTTACTCAATTCATTCTCTGAGGGAAGACTGGGGTCAACCAATGATCAATTTTTATTGACTACTTCATCAACCAGAGGTTGGGTAGGGGAGGAATCTTGGGAAGCAACTAAATGTTGTTGTTGGGAAATGGAACTATCTTCCATCAATTTTCAAGCCTCCTCTATACAAGGGAAAAGGTAAGTATAATGGATTCCCTTGCATAAATTACATGAAAACTTGACTTTACCCTTTTTACCCCAATCCTCATCATCACTAGTTGATGGACCATCACCGGCATGACTTGCATAGGCTAGTGAGATGGGATCTTGAGGATCCTAAGACCAAACTTCTAAAACCTTTGGAATATTAGGGAAATGGTTAAGAAGTGTTGAAATATTGTAACTTCAAAGAATATTATATTTGTATATTATTTATTCCGGAGATGTTCCATACCTCCGATGTGATTATACTATAAATCCGGAGATGTTTATTCCTCCGAGTTGGGTGTGGTAACTAGGGTTATTAGACCCACCATGTGGGGGTCGTCCCAGTCAGTTATAATGGGGTATTTAACCTAATGGTTAAATACGAGCCTACATGTACTTGTGTAAAATACATATCAGAGTAGTGTATAAATAGAGGAGGTGTGTTCCTCATTTGATACACTCACACACTTGAGGATAGCGCACTTGTGGAGGAGAGGTCTGCTATTGTGGAGGAGTAGATCATGTCTTAGGGTTTCATCTTTGTATATTGCTGGTCATCTATATTGAGGAAGCTTTGCTAGGTTTTCTACCCCATGAGGGTTTCCCAGGATAAATCTTTGTCTCTTGTGTTTATGCTGTGCTTGTTGTTTATTCAGTGATCCTGTATATGCTATTATTGTGAAATGGAATGTAATGCTGCTATTTTCTGTCTTAGCATATTGAATTCTAACATGGTATCAGAGCTAACCTGAAGGAAGACAAGGTATGGCACTAAAGACACTTGCTTTACTTACGACAATTTGAAGGTTAGGGTTTTACATAGCAAAAACCAGTCATCGTAGCACTTTCGCTATAAATCCGTTTTGGCGAAATTTTCGGATCTGAAATTGTTACAGGACGAAGATTAACTCTCCAGGTACCTTGTGTCCAAAGGAAAACCTCTAATTCGTTGTACTTTGTGATTTATGATCTGTACAATATAGGGTTTCTGCCTCTTCCAGATCTGAGTCAAAATCAGGTGACCTTGGGAAACAGGTCATATCTTGGGCTAGGAAGCTCCAAATGAAATTTTGTAAAAAGTGACAGGTAGTACACAGTCTGTACTATCTCAGAAAACTTTTTCAGAGGCCGAAGTTGAACCAGTGACACGTGGCACTCCGTACAAGTTCACCCTCCTGTATTATCCCATAAATAGGTCATGTTGCGACACTTGGCATAACTCTCTCTCAGAGAGTCCAATTGAGGTCAGACCTGTCAGGATGGAAAGATAACAGGCCGAGCTACCTCAAAAAAGTTTTTCAGAGGCCGAATTTCAAACAGTGACATGTGGCACGCCGTACAAGTTCGCTCTTCTGTTTTATCCCAAAACAGGTCACGTTGCGACATTTGACATAACTCTCTCTCAGAGAATCCAATTGAGGTCATACCTGTCAGGATGGAAAGATAACAAGTCAGGCTATCTCAAAAAACGTTTTCAGACCCTATGGATTGAAAAGTTTGGATTTACACCAGAAACAATCAGGTACATATTTCTGTCAAAACATAATTATTTTTGAATACCTTCATTCATGGCTTCCGGAATTTAGGGCTTTGAAGAAAGTTGGAATTTTTGTAAACGGAGACCACGGCTGAATGCTACTCATCAAAATAGAAATTTAGAGACCAAGATCATATTTTTTGGTTGGGCAGAAGGCCGGGCTTGATCAAACCCTAGTTCGGGACTTTGATCAGAAAAGTGGAAAATTAGGGCTTCTGTAAAAATGGGAATTTTTGAAATCTGTGACCATGGCTGGAAGCTCCTCAGAAAAATAGAAGCTTAGAGCTTTGGATCAAACATTTTGATTGGGCAGAAGAGTGGGATTCACCAAACCCCAGTTCAGGGTCACGTCCAGTGAATCTGGAAGTTTCAAAGGCAAAATTCAGGAGTGAAACTTTGCAGTTTTCAAATTCTGAATATATCAGTTTGATCAGCTCATCAAGGCACATATTTCTATCCTTTCGGAAGTTTGAAATTCAAAGTTTGAATTTTTGGGGTTTCTCTGACAAACCCATATCCAGCTCCAGGTCCAGTTCTTGCAAATCAAGTGGATAGGGTTAATCCTAGAAGAAGATGGATTGGTCACCTGCATAAGTGAAGGAGTTACTGTTTCAGAGGGAGATGAGGCTAAGGCTTTACATAAGGAGATTACAAGCGATCTCGACAGGTATGACTCATCGAGGTATGTTTTGAGATTTGTTCATGATTAAGTTTATGGTATGTTTGTCTTCATGTTATTACGGTTAGTACAATATTGATTTTAGATTTGTTGTATCACCTTAACAAAATTATGAATGCATGATAGAAGATATTCATTGGTTAGGGTGTTGACACTTATGATTGTACTAATGCATTATGATGTTGTGTGAGGTTGATGTTGTCTACTAACAAGATACAGGTACATCACAAAAGACAAATCAGGCTCCATGACCATGAAAACATGAAGACAAAGACTCATCCATAATCTTTGTTCTACTTACGAGGTATGTATGACTTTGTTATATTATGCTTAACCTATGAGACATGCAGGTTCTAGCTCAGGATCTCTAAATCATTGAAGAGATTGTTTAGGTATGTTGTACATAACCAAGTAGGTATACTAATCCAAGTATGTTTCCCATGAATCTTACCTTGTGTTAGGATCCCTTATATAAGTATACTTGGAATGATTGGTTATGCTTATTCATAAAGTTAGTAATCAAGGGATTATGCATATTATATCTTTTATCTTGATTGATGATATGCATGAGTAAAAGAAGACTTCCCTGAAATCTTGAATACTAATGTTTATTAACTATAATCATGACTATACATTTTCAAGATTATTTAGTACTATAATGTTTTGCTAGCATTTAGAATATACTAATGAGTGTATGTTTGTGTATGAGATCATGAGGATGACTCTTGAGCATGCACAGTGGTACAGAATGAATAAAAGTTCAAAAGACATACAAAAGATCAAGCGGGAGGCAGCCACACAAACATAAAAGATAAGTATTTGAGTTGTTATTTGAAATAGTAATGATATTGCCTGTAATAGGTTGTATGCATATTTGTATTCCTATAATATATCATGCTGAGTGTAAATATTCATAGAACATTGAACAGTATACTACTAATATGCATATGATTGGTAAGTTGGACAAACATTCCATTGTTGCTTGTCTAGAATGAAGCCTCTTTGCTGACATGCTGAGAGTTGTGCACACTCTCGATAGTATGTTCTGGTAGAGATGGAAGGCATCTAGATAGCCACTGTATGCATACAGGATATGGGAAAGTGTTGTGCCAAAGTATTGGTCAAAATAGTTGCATCACTATGTAAATGATATCTGTATGCATAATAGGTTATCATGTCAATATGATTTGATGATTATGAAGTATTACTAATCATGTACTTAATTTTGATTTGTAGGAAAGGTCATGAAGAATGATGGACACCGTACAAGTGGTGGATGTTCAAACAAAATATAGAAGGCTCATGGCTAGAAGATTCTCTTAGAAAGGGGAAGAGAATCACGACAAGATGTTTGCTCCAAGTATGGTGTAATTAAAGAAGAAGTGTGAATCAGGTTCTGTATAGGTACCTAGGATCGATAATAAATTGATAAGCTTAATGATCACCATGGGTGATGTGGATCTCAACCTTTGCTACAAGGTTGAATATGATTTCTATACACAAATGACATGGATGCAAGAAGGAACTCACCACAGAGTTCGAATGATATTAAGGCTCATATTAGTAGACCCATCTAACGAGAGATGGCACAGATAGATATGCAGAAGATCATTCAATACAGAAATGAAAATGAAAGATCTCAAATTGACACTTTACTTCCTAGGTCTGGAAGTATGGCAAGGCTCAGAAGGAATATTTCTCAACCAGGGAAAGTATGATGAGAAATATGACTTGAGGTGTTGGAATGGCCACTCTTATGGATTCCAACTTGAAGCTGTTAGGGGATAACTCATCAGAGTTAGTGGATATAACTATGTACAGTCAAATTATTGGGTCATTGATGTTTCTAACATATACTAGATTAGATATATGCTTTTTTGTGAATACCTTGAGTCAGTATCTAGTGGAAACTAGATGTTTTCACCTGATAGTTGCAAAGCATGTGATGAGGCACCTAAAGGATACAATAGACTTTGATCTGTGCTATCTTGGAGATCATGACTTCAGATGGCTACCCAGATGCTGATTGGGAAGAAAGTGTATCAGACAAGAAGAACACATCAAGAGGATGTTATTGTCTAGGATTAGCCATGATCTCGTGGTTTAGCTGGAAGCAGTCTAGTGTGGCGCTCAGCACAAGCAGAATATATGGCTGTTTGCTCTGCTAGTTGTGAAGAAGTTTGGCTTCAGGATTGTTTGACTTAGAGATAGAACCAACTGTGATCCTATGTGACAAATAGAGTTGTATCAAGATGACATAGAATCCAGTGTTCCATGATAAGTCAAAGATCATAGGGATCTAACAAGATATGACACAGAAAGGAACTATAAAGTTTGAATTCGTAACAGGTTACCGATGTACTAACCAAGCCTCTGTCTCGAGTGAAATTTGAATACTTTCGAGACAAGCTTGGTGTAGCTCAAAAGGACCCTCCTCGAAAGGGGGAGTAGTATAGTCACTGATGATGAGATTGTCTCATCAAACAACAAGGTCGATGATGAGGTAACCTGTTCTCTACACCTAGATACTTAGAAATATTTAGATTTAGGACTCGTATACTTAGAATACTTAGTTTTACTTATACATGCTTTTGATGTTATATGTATTAGTAAGAATACATGCTTTTGATGATAGATGTATTGATGAGAATACATGTGGGAATTGTATCATCCTTGAACACATGTTCTAAAGTGAGCCATAGACGTATGGTCTCCGAAAATGAAGTCCTTAGTGGACAGGTAGGGATTGTATCATCCCTGGACTTCGGTCCCTGAATAGATCTGTAGACGTATGGTCTCCGAAAATGAAGTCCTTAGTGGACAGGTAGGGATTGTATCATCCCTGGACTTCGGTCCCTGAATAGATCCGTAGACGTATGGTCTCCGAAAATGAAGTCCTTAGTGGACAGGTAGGGATTGTATCATCCCTGGACTTCGGTCCCTGAATAGATCCGTAGACGTATGGTCTCCGAAAATGAAGTCCTTAGTGGATAGGTAGGGGATTGGATCATCCCTGGACTTTCAGTCCTAAAGAGAGCCGTAGACGTGAGGTCTCCGAGAATGAAGTCCTTAGTGGACAGTTGAGGGGATTGGATCATCCCTGGACTTTCAGTCCTAAAGAGAGCCGTAGACGTGAGGTATCCGAGAATGAAGTCCTTAGTGGACAGTTGAGGGGATTGGATCATCCCTGGACTTTCAGTCCTAAAGAGAGCCGTAGACATGAGGTCTCCAAGAATGAAGTCCTTAGTGGACAGTTGAGGGGATTGGATCATCCCTGGACTTTCAGTCCTAAAGAGAGCCGTAGACGTGAGGTCTCCGAGAATGAAGTCCTTAGTGGACAGTTGAGGGGATTGGATCATCCCTGGACTTTCAGTCCTAAAGAGAGCCGTAGACGTATGGTCTCCGAAAAGTGGGGATTGTATCATCCCCGGACTTAGGTCCCTGAATTGATCCGTAGACGTGAGGTCTCCGAGAAGTGGGGATTGTATCATCCCCGGACTTAGGTCCCTGAATTGATCCGTAGACGTGAGGTCTCCGAGAAGTGGGGATTGTATCATCCCCGGACTTAGGTCCCTGAATTGATCCATAGACGTGAGGTCTCCGAGAAGTGGGGATTGTATCATCCCCGGACTTAGGTCCCTGAATTGATCCGTAGACGTGAGGTCTCCGAGAAGTGGGGATTGTATCATCCCCGGACTTAGGTCCCTGAATTGATCCGTAGACGTGAGGTCTCCGAGAAGTGGGGATTGTATCATCCCCGGACTGCGGTCCCTGAATTGATCCGTAGACGTATGGTCTCCGAGAAGTGGGGATTGTATCATCCCCGGACTTCGGTCCCTGAATTGATCCGTAGACGTATGGTCTCCGAGAAAGTGATTTTTGATGTGGTTACTTGTATTGGTAGGATACTTGTATTGATGATGTGGTTACTTGTATCGGTAGGATACTTGTATTGATGATGTGGTTACTTGTATCGGTAGGATACTTGTATTGATGATGTGGTTACTTGTATCGGTAGGATACTAGTATTGATGACGTGGTTACTTGTATCGGTATGGATACTTGTATTGATGATGTGGTTACTTGTATCGGTAGGATACATGTATTGATGACATGACATGATTACTTGTATCAGTATGGATACTTGTATTGATGATATGTATACTTGTATTGGCATGAATACTTGTACTAATGATGTGGATACTTGTATTGTTATGGATACCTGTGTTGATGACGATGCTGACGATCGTGTGATGACGATACTGATGATCGTGTGATGACGATGCTGATGATCGTGTGATGACGATGCTGATGATCGTGAGATGACGATGCTGATGATCATGTGATGACGATGTTGATGATCGTGTGATGACGATGCTGATGATCGTGAGATGACGATGCTGATGATCGTGAGATGACGATGCTGATGATCATGTGATGACGATGCTGATGATCGTGAGATGACGATGCTGATGATCGTGTGATGACGATGCTGATGATCGTGTGATGACGATGCTGATGATCCTGTGATGACGATGCTAATGATCGTGAGATGACGATACTGATGATCGTGAGGATCCAGATGTTGATGTTGTTGTAGTTGTTCGAGTGCTGCAGAAGATAAAGACTCAGTACTGAAGATGTTGATGTTCCAGTATTGAAGATGTTCCAGTAACTGCTTGAGTTACTGATGATGTTGAGAAAGCTTCCAATGATTTATAGATGTATCATGTATGATGTTGATGACTCCTTGCTCGTGCAGATACTGTTATAATATCCTTCTCGTTAAGGGGGAGTGTTGAAATATTGTAACTTCAAAGAATATTATATTTGTATATTATTTATTCCGGAGATGTTCCATACCTCCGATGTGATTATACTATAAATCCGGAGATGTTTATTCCTCCGAGTTGGGTGTGGTAACTAGGGTTATTAGACCCACCATGTGGGGGTCGGCCCAGTCAGTTATAATGGGGTATTTAACCTAATGGTTAAATACGAGCCTACATGTACTTGTGTAAAATACATATCAGAGTAGTGTATAAATAGAGGAGGTGTGTTCCTCATTTGATACACTCACACACTTGAGGATAGCGCACTTGTGGAGGAGAGGTCTGCTATTGTGGAGGAGGAGATCATGTCTCAGGGTTTCATCTTTGTATATTGCTGGTCATCTATATTGAGGAAGCTTTGCTGGGTTTTCTACCCCATGAGGGTTTCCCAGGATAAATCTCTGTCTCTTGTGTTTATGCTGTGCTTGTTGTTTCTTCAGTGATCCTGTATATGCTATTATTGTGAAATGGAATGTAATGCTGCTATTTTCTGTCTTAGCATATTGAATTCTAACAAGAAGGTGATCACCCTTACAAAGAATGCAACGGAACTTGGGTTTGAGACCTATGTTCTTAGGCTTACCAATGTTATCAACACTCCCATCTTGATTAACAGTGGCTGGTTGATTTCCACCTTGCTTATTTTTCTGCTTCATGTTCTTCCTTTTTTTCTTCTTCTTAACCTCCTGGTTACTAGGATTAAGGCTTTCACTAGGTGATGAAGAAGAAAGGGAAAATATATAATGGGTGAAGAAGGAAAAGGTTCAATAGGAAGTTGATGTGCTTGAGGTGGAAGGGTAATACTTGAGGCACTAGGAGCATTGGGGACCATCGAAATGGAAAATAACCAAACCAATAACCTTATAGTGAGTCCAGGAAGACTCAATGTAGCAATGTAAGGAGGAACTATATTTACAAAACAAGGGAAAACACGAGGATCCCCATATAAACATTAGGGGATTTTTGAGGTCTAAAATGGGCCTCCTTGTTAAATTTTCAGAATTTACTTCAATCTGATCTAGGATCTTAACTGAGAGAACAACATGTACAGCAAATCTACAACATATCAATCATGGACATAATAATGCAAGCACATATGATACATAGAGTTTACTTGGGGAAAACCATAAAGGTGAAAAACCCCAATAACTTCCTCAGAGATAGATAGAGCAATGATACAACCAGAATACAAGAGATAGTCTTCTCCTAGCAGCAGAGCCTCCTCCTCCACAAGTGCGCCACTCTCCAAAGTGTGAGTGAGAGAATAGAAATGTGTAAAATGAGAGAGACACTCTCTCTATTTATACACTAACTTGACTTGACCTTTACTCAACTAGGTCGGCCTCAACTTAACCACTTAACATAATGCTGACTGGGCTGACCCCCACTAGGGTGGTCTAATAACCCTTTGACCCACATGGCTAACCCCCAATAGGGTGGTCTAATAATCCTTTGACCCACATGACTTATACAGGGCCGACCCCAACAAGGTGGTCTAATAACCCATCAAGTATAAGTTACGAGACTTACAATATAAATGACGACACTTCCGTATAGAGGAATAATAACATCTCTATAGGAATACAATATACATATATGTAAAATACATTCCGAAGTTACATATACATCAACACTCAATTTTAACTAGGAAGGTATTTCTCGACACAGGTATTCTAGCACAAGTCTTCTTCTCTGGATCATCGTCACTGGATAATCGTCATCGAGACATCATCATCGTCATTACTACTGCTATCTCAATCAATATCTGAATCTACTCGTCATAGGAAGTTCTACAGAGCCAGTCCTTTTTCATACTGGATGTAGGCCCACCACCTGCAGGTCTTCGTCATCACTAGCCATACTGTGGAATCCTCAGGACTTATTACGTGTGTCACAAAACCTCGAAAGAGCATCCCAGGCTGTTACGAGCACACAGCTCTACCTATAGGATCTCCCAGGGCCATATTATATGTGACCTCACCACAAAACCTTGCAAGAGCATCCTAGGATGTTACGAGCACACAACTCTACCTATAGGATCTCCCAGGGACAATTATATGTGGTCACCACAAAGCCTCGCAAGAGCATCCCAGGCTGTTATGAGCACACAACTCTACCTATAGGATCTCCCAGGGACATATTATATGTGGTCATGGCAAAACCTCGCAAGATCATCCCAGGACTTATTACGGGCACACAGCCCAACCTATCAGATCTCTAGGGACATATTATATGCCATAGGACAAAACCTCGAAAGAGCATCTGCCAGATATCCCAGGGCCAGATTATATGCCATAGGAAAAACCTCGAAAGACTATCTGCAGATCTCCCAGGGCCAAATTATATGTCCTCCTAGAGCAAAACCTCGAAAGAGCATTTGCTAGATATCCCAGGGCCAGATTACATGCCATAGGCAAAACCTCAAAAGACTATCTGCAAATCTCCCAGGGCCAAATTATATGCTCATCTGCACAACCTGATCCACGGCCATAGAGTATCAACCTGATACTCACCATACATCATCCTGATGTACACATGATCATCCTGATCATCATCACTGCAACATCCTGCTGCATGTCATCTGGAGAAACATCCTGAAGCTCGTCATCCATGATCATCCTGATCATACAATGCATCTACCTGATGCATACCAAGTATCTACCTGATACATATCATCATACATTATCCACCTGATGATACAGTGTATCCACCTGATACAAATACAAATACATGATACATATCACCATACATGATCCACCTGATCATACAATGTATCCACCTGATACATATACAGATACATGGTCCAAGCATCCAACATGATGCATATACAAAATACATGCAAATGATCCAACCGATCATATCCAGCATCCAACATGATGCATACATACATATAAATGATCCAACTAATCATATCCATCATCCAACATGATGCGTACATACATATACATATAAATGATCCAACTGATCATATCCAGCATCCAACATGATGCGTACATACATATAAATGATCCAACTGATCATATCTAGCGTCCAACATGATGCGTACATACAAATAAATGATCCAACTAATCATACAAAGAAGAAACCAAAACATCATCCTGATGCTCATCATCCAACGCTTACATCCACAGCCATGTGAAGGATCCTCCTTCCAACATGCTTGGAATGGCTTCAGCAAATGTGTCCATCACTTCTTCCTCATAGTGTCATCAATCTGAAGAATGCCAAGCCTCTCCCTGAAGTACTTGAACTTCACCCTTGGCTTCGTTAGCACATCTCCAATCTGCTTGTCCATCGTAACGTACAGGATCTTCACAAATCCTCTCTGCACCATATCCCTGATATAGTGATATTTGATCTCTATGTGTTTTAACCTGTCATGAAACACTGGGTTCTCAGATAGCTTCACACAACTCTGGTTATCGCAGAAAATACCAGTAGCATCCAATGGGAGATCAAATAACTCAGATAGTAGCTTTTGTAGCCATACTGCCTCACAACTAGCTGAACAGGTTGCAACATACTCTGCCTCAGTTGTACTTAGTGCTACGCAGGACTACTTCCTACTAAACCAAGAGATCACACCTGATCCCATACTGAAGCATCATCCAAATGTGCTCTTCCTATCTGTAGCACTTCCAGCCCAATCTAAATCAACATAACCCTGCAGTTTAAACTTTTGATTCACATCATATTTGAGCCCATAATCAACTGTACCCTTTAGGTACCTCAGAATATGCTTTACAGCAACCAGGTGAACACTCCTTGGATCTGTCAGGAACTGGCTCAATGTGTTCACCGCAAAGCAAATATCTGGTCTCATGTTCGTCAGGTACATCAAGGACCCAATCATCTGACAATACATAGTGACATCAACCTGTTCAGATGAAGGATCACACAGAAGCTTCAGGTTCGATGCCATAGCCTCGCAGTCCATCATCTCGAACCTCTTCAGGATCTCTACTACATACTTCCCTTGTCCAAGGAATATTCCATCCGCACTCTGCCACATGTCCATACCTAGAAAGTGGTGCATCATACCCAAGTTCTGCACATATATGACTCCCTGTCATGTGTCTCAGAACCAAGTGGCTTCTCCACATACACTTCTTCTTCAACTACACCATTTAAGAAAGCTATCTTGAAATCCATCTGGTGTATCTTCTATTTCATCACTTTTATTTTTCTCTATGCTTCCATCTGCAGCATGCTTGATCTTGATAGATCCATATGGAAGTCATAACAAAATTCCCTTCAGGTCTTGGGACTACATCCCAAACATCATTCTTCATGATTGACGGATCATGGCATTCTTCCCATATCCTAGGAACTTCAATATCTTCAATAGATAATTTTGTTGCTGAACAAATGTTGTAGTTCTTCTTTTGTAGGTGATGGCATATGATCTTTCCTACACAACAAGTTAAATTGCATGATTAGAAAACATCTCATAGTTTTCAGAACAAATTCTTACACATAAAGAAATATGTCATACAGTCATGCAATTATCTTAGCCAATGCTTCAATACAACATTTATCCATATCCCGTAACTTTCTAGATGCCTTCCAATCACTACCTAAACATTGTTAAGAGTGTGCACAACTCCCAACATGTCAGCAAAGAGGTTTCATTCTAGATAAGTAGCAATGGAATGTTGTACAGTGCCGTAGACCACTTACCCATGCATATTAGTAGTATATTGTTAATCAATGCAACTATTCTAATATGCATAATACACAACCTAATTCTAGGAACATCAGTATATACATTATTGAACAGTATTATTTAAACAATAAAATATGCAAGTAATGACAATTCAAATACTTATCTTTGTTTGTTTGTTGGGTTGACTCCCTCTCAGTCTTTGCTTCTTTTCTGCAACTCCATTCTTATGAGGATTGTGAGAAGTGGTCAACTCCCTCTGAATATCTGCATCCTTGCAGAAACTACTGAAGTGTGCTCCTTTGCTTTCTTGCAGGAACAACTAGAGTGTGCTCCCTCTCGATCTTTGCTTCCTGGATTACCTGTCCTTGAACTTGCATCCATCCTTAATCACTATGAATGCTTATTAGTATCATCATTGTGTTATCCTTGAGGTCTCATACATAATCACACATTTATTAGTATAATCTTAATACTATCAAAACACAATAATCTTAAACATGTATATTCATGATCATTCACAGATAATAAAAATTAGTATTCAAGGTTTCAGGGAAGTCTTCTTTTACTCATACATATTCTTATTTGATCATAGGACTCTTCTGGTTAGTTGAATCATCAATCAAGATAAGAGATATAATATGCATAAAACCCATGATTATTCAAACCTATACCTTCATGATTCTTCTGGTTAGTCATATCATCAATTATGGTAAGAAACATAATATGCATGCAACCATGATTATTCAAACCTATGACTTCATGAATAATCATTATCAACAACACAATAGTATAAGATCCTAACACAAGGTAGGATTCTAGCTTGATATAGGAAAAACATACCTGGATTAGCATGCTAGCTAGTTATGTCTAACATACCCGCATAATGTCTTCTGGTTCTCTTCAGTGACTTGTGCTAGTAACCTGCATGTCTCATAAGTTAACCATTGTAGAACCAAGTTATACATACCTTGAAAGTAGATCTTCTATGTGATCCATGACAATGGATGAATCTTTGTCTTCATGTCACCATGAGCATATGTTCTTGAAGTAGAACATGATTTGACTTTCTTGGTGTACCTTTTGTGTTAGCAAACAACATAAACCTCATACAACATCACAATGCATTAGTACAATCATAAGTGTCAAAACCTTAATCAATGAATATCTTCTATTAAGGTGATACGACAAGTCCACTAATTAATCAAGATTGTACTGTAATGATATGAAGACAAACATATGATAAACTTAACCATGAAAAATACCTATAAGCCATACTTCTCAATATTTCTTGTAATCTTCTTATGGAAGGCCTCAGCCTCATCTCCCTCTGAGACAGGAACTTCTTCACTTATGTAGGTGACCAATCCATCTTCTTATAGGATCAACCCAATCCACTTGATTTGCAAGAACTGGACTTGGAGTTGGATTAGGGTTTGTCAAAGAAACCCCAAAAATTCAAACTTTGAATTTCAAACTTCCGAAAGGATAGAAATATGCGCCTTGATGAGCTGATCAAGTTGGTATATTCAGAATTTGAAAACTGCAAAGTTTCATCCCTCAAAACTGTCTTTTAGATTTCTAGATTCACCAGGGAGGACCCTGAATTAGGGTTTGAGTTTCCTAGAGCTTCACCCAACCAAAAGATTTGATTCAAAACTCTAAGCTTCAATTTTTCTGAGGAGCTTCCAGCCGTGGTCACAGATTTCCAAAATTCCAATTTTTTGCAGAAGCCCTAATTTTCCATCTTTCCGATCAAAATCCCAAACTGGGGTTTGATCAAGCTCGGCCTTCTGCCCAACCAAAAAATCTGATCTTGGTCTCTAAATTTCAATTTTGATGAGTATAATCCAACCGTGGTCTTCGATTACAAAAATTCCAACTTTCTTCGAAGCCCTAAATTCCAGAAGCCATGAATGAAGGTACTCAAAAATAATTATGTTTTGACAGAAATATGTACCTGATTGTTTCTGGTGTAACTCTGAACTTTTCAATCCACAAGGTCTGAAAATTTTGCCTGAGATAGCCCGACCTGTTATCTTTCCATCCCAACAGGTCTGACCTCAATTGGATTCTCTAAGAGAGAGTTATGCCAAGTGTCGCAACGTGACCTGTTTATGGGATAATACAGGAGAGAGAACTTGTACGGCATGCCACGTGTCACTGGTTCAACTTCGGCCTCTGAAAAATTTTCTTGAGATATCCCGACCTGTTATCTTTCCATCCCGATAGGTCTGACCTCAATTGGATTCTCTGAGATGGAGTTATTCCAAGTGTCGCAACGTGACCTGTCTATGGGATAATACAGAAGATAAAACTTGTACGGAGTGCCACGTGTCACTGGTTCAACTTCGGCCTCTGAAACTTTTTCCTGAGATAGTAAAATTTGTGTAAAACCTATCACCTTTTAGGAAATTTGCATTTGGATCTTCCTAGCCCAAGTTATGACCTTTGTCCCAAGGTCACCTGATTTTGACTCAGATTTGGAAGAGGCAGAAACCCTATATTATACAGATCATAAATTACAAAGTACAACGAATTAGAGGTTGTCCTTTGGACACAAGGTACATGGGGATCTGATCTTCGACCTGTAAAAGTTTTAGATCTGAAAACGTCGCCAAAACGTATTTATAGCGAAAGTGCTACGATGACTGGTTTTTTCTATATCAAGCCCTAGCATCGTAAGTGCAACAAGTGTCATACATGCCATAGCATGCCTTCTATCAGGCTAGCTCTGATACCATGTTAAATTTTCAGAATTTACTTCAATCTGATCTAGGATCTTAACTGAGAGAAAAACATGTACAGTAAATCTACAGCATATCAATCATGGACACAATAATGCAAGCACACAAGAGACACAGAGTTTACTTGGGAAAAACCATAAAGGTGAAAAACCCCAATAACTTCCTCAGAGATAGATAGAGCAATGATACAACCAGAATACAAGAGATATTCTTCTCCTAGCAGCAGAGCCTCCTCCTCCACAAGTGCGCCACTCTCCGAAGTGTGAGTGAGAGAATAGAAATGTGTAAAATGAGAGAGACACACTCTCTATTTATACACTAACTTGACTTAACCTTTACTCAAATAGGTCGGCCTCAACTTAACCACTTAACATAATGCTGACTGGGCCGACCCCCACTAGGGTGGTCTAATAACCCTTTGACCCACATGGTCGACCCCCAATAGGGTGGTCTAATAACCCTTTGACCCACATGACTTATACAGGGCTGACCCCAACAAGGTGGTCTAATAATCCATCAAGTATAAGTTATGACACTTACAATATAAATGACGACACTTCCATATAGAGGAATAATAACATCTCTATAGGAATACAATATACATATATGTGAAATAAATTCCGAAGTTACATATACATCAACACTCCTAAGGAAAATAATAAAATAAGAGTTATAATAATAAAATAAGAGTTCTAAATTTTAGAGGGGAAAAAGAAAAACTATGTTTTCTTCTCATATTTTTGACATATCTCCTTATCGATTTACCCAAATTGCAAGTTTGGGCACTCGTTGGACGCATAATTTAATTATGAATCCAACCTGGATACCCACACTACATATTAGGCACCCATGGTATGAAAAAATGAAATTTTCAATTAAAAACGTATTTTAATATTTTATTGAAATTTTATTATTTTCATGTCGTGGGTGCCTCAGGAGTATGCAGTGTGGGTATGGGTTGGATGCAAAATTAAATTGTGCATCCAATCAATGCCCAAATTTGAAATTTGGGTAAACCATTAAGAAGATATATCAAAAATACGATAAGAAAAAATAGTTTATTATTTTTCCCTACAAATGTTTTTACAAACTTTACCCTTATGGTTGACATCATCATCTTGAATCCTATTGGTTCTTATAAAGTGAATTTTAATGGTACATTTTTGTTTTGAGGCCCATTTTTTACCTCAAAACTCCCCTAATGGGGGTTCCTTGATTGGAAAGCTGCAGAACTGTTTCCATTGACATGGACTCAACCTAGGGTATGTTAAATAAAAAATCACACACTACCAAAATCCCTATAAGGTAACAACAAGAAAACAACTCTCTTGTAGAAAAGAGAATGGAACTACGGATCTTTCAGAGAGGGGAGATGAGGTCATCAATGAATAAATGAAAGACAATTATCCACAACTACTCCAGAATGGAATTCCAGAGGTGCAAGTACCAGACACGACCAAGTACCCTCCTAACGAGCCAAAATTGTGTGTTGCATGTCTATCTTAGGTACTGAAAGTACTACCACTACAGTCCCCTCGGATGGTAACCTAGGAAAAGCAACTAAGGCTACCACTTCATGCTTGGTGGTTGGACAGAATGGTCATGGGAGAGGGCTTCTGCAAATGGTTAGGGAGCATACGACCCTTGTCTTAGACCTAAAGCAAATCAGATAGTGGTGTCACCCCGAGGACCACCCGAGGACTTTCCAGTACTAATATTACTCCCTAACTCGCATAAACCCGCCGAGAGAGAATGTCGAGGACCAATCTAAACACTCTTCTCGACTCCTCCTACCACTTGATTCCTATGTTAGAGGGGCTAAATCCCAATAATCATTTCGCACTACTAATGAATTTTCGCTCTTTAGTGTTCCTAGTTTTGTTTCAGTGGCCTTGGAGAATTTACTCTTTGCGCTACAACCAAGGCCCTAAAATATTAGACTTTGTTGAACTTTGGTTGTCATTGATGTCAACTAATGTCAAATAGGATTCAGTATTATTGTGCTAGTTTGAATAAATATATGAATGCCACTTTGAAGAAGTATATGCAGTTGTGCCAGTTTAAAGAAGTATATGAAATCCAGTTTGAAGAAGTACTTAAGGAATACATTCAATACATATGGTACAGGTGCAGGTCTCAAGTCCACCCAGTCATACTACTTCAAAGGTATAATCCAAAGAGATGGTTGGATAAGGTTCGAGAGTGCACAAGAGACTTGAAAACAAGAAGCGGTTGAACATGTTAGGAAGTGTCGAAAGTGCGCAAGACTCACCAATTGAAAGAAGCATTCAAGTTCATTGAATAACGTAAGTGTACCAGAAGAAAGTAGCAGTTGGAGAAGTCAAGTGCTTAAGTCCCACAAGCGATAGTACATCAAGGATGCAAGACCACACCACAAGGGATCTGTACCACTAAGTAAAGGACTAAGTATGCGCAAGACCCACAAGAGATGACACCTTAGCGGTGTAGAACATGACAAGTGTCGGAAGCATGAACCATAAAGCAAGGAAGAAGGGAAACCACAAACAACTTGTGGACATACCATATACGTAGCACAAGTATAAATAAGAATTCAGGTTGGAGAATTGTAGTAAGATTGTGAGCTCAAGACTGGAAGATATAGATTTAGAAAGCTTCTTATTCTAGGCCATCAAGGGATCATGGAAGCATAACAGCATGATCTAGCAGAGAGACGAGTGCACATGAACAAAAGGACTGAATTGCTGATGGTGCATATAATGATGCATTTTTATCTGTGATAGTTATGCAAAGAAATAGATGCAGATCTACAGAGGAAGCGCAATTTCGTAAGACGAGAATGATAGTATTGCGGAAAGTAAGCAGACAACCATATATGATCTAAGACATATGCGCAAAGACATACTTGAAGTATAACTAGTGATGCACGGAGTGAGGTAGTTTATCTGATGCACTAAGATAGAGTTATTGCACAGTAAAGAATACACATTATGATAAGGATGATCTGGGACAACAGAAAATAACTGAAAGGTCGAATCACAGATGATGCATAGAAGGTCGCATATTATCTAAAAAATTTTGCACCAAGATAGAATAGAAATATGACAAAAGGTGCACAGAACCATCTTATACTGAATTGCAAAGTCAAAACAAAGCTCATCATAAGATGGGAAGAATTAGTTGAAATTGAAAATGCATAGAAATAGAATGACATAGAGAACTAGAGTGTAGATTGTAGAATCTGATGAAGCAACACATAGTTTGTGAAGTATGAATTCAGTTGTAATGTTGTGAAGTAATAAATCAAGTGTTAAGTCAAGTGAAGTATGCAGTACAGTGATAGTGAGTTTGCAGCATACAGAAGTTGTACACAATAGAACGAACAATAATTAATCTGAAGAGTGCGTGGATTAGAAGAACAACAAGGAAATATCTTCTACTTTCATATCAGGGTGGAAAGACGTGGCAAAGAGAAAGGGGTTGGTGCCTCCTTCCAGTTGAATTTGGTAAATCATGGAGTTAGTGCTTCCTCAAGGTTGATGCCTGTAAAACCAAGGGGGTGGTTCCTCCTTCTAGTTGGTGCTAGAGAATTTCGGAATTTGGTGCTTCCATTAATGTAATTTTTATATTACATAAGAGAGCATTCCGTGGTTTTCTCCTATTTTGGTTTGCATGTAAAATCTGTTTGTTCTGTGTTTTGCACATATGTGGATGAATATTGTTGTTTATGTGAATGCATAATTTAAGATCAAGTTAAATATGATGTGAAGTAAAAAAAATTCATAACTACACTAATAATGATTCACCCCCCTCTCGATATTAATAAGATTCCAACAATTGGTATCAGAGTGGGTGTCTTCAATAACATCTTAACATCTAGAAGATAAGTCTGTGCGCAGATATGGACAAGTAGGGAGGTATCTCCACCAACAGCGCACCAAGATTCATTGGCACCAACTACACCTTCTAGAGGATCATGATGGAAGTATATCTGCAATCCCTTGGAGCTGATGTCTAGCATTCCATTGTGGATGGTTATAATGTTCCAACAATAAGACTAGTTGATCCAACTGAGAAGAGACAATATGAATGCAATGCAAGAGCCAGAAACACATTAGTATGTGGTTTACGAAACATTGAATTTACTAAGGTCATGCATTGTGCATCAGCTAAGGATGTATGGGATAAACTCGTAAATGTCTATAAATGTGATGAGAACATAAAGAAGGAAAATTTACATAATCACTCTGGATTATATGAATATTTGAAAATGAAAGATGAAGAAAATATTGATTGATGAGCTAGATTATGAGAATAAGAGCCTTGGAGTTACACTAGAAGACGAATCAATAATGCATAAGATACTAAGAACTCTTCCTCCAATATTTGATGCAAAGGTATTTGTGTTAGAAGATACAGCCAATCTTGCAGATCTAACAAAGGATGATATTCAAGGGATATTGACTACGTATGATATGAGAACTGAGAAAGAAAATCCCATCAGAAAAGAAGGTATTTTTAAAGCTACTAGAAAAGATAAGCCTCAGCATGACAAAGGCTCTTGTGATCAATCTGATGAGGCAGAATCATATTTTGTGAGAAAAGTGAAAAGAGGATGTGGTAAGTACAAAAATAAATTACCTTTCAAATGTTTTAGATGTGGAAGGGCAGGCCACTTTGCCTCAAAGTTCCCATACAAGGAATATGGAGATAATGACAATGAGGAAGAAGTTAGTTCCCATGAACGAAGGACGGAACGCACTCAGGACAAACCTGAGAACAAGAAGAAAGTTACAAAACAAAGGAAGAGTCTGTATATTGAGGAAGACAGCAATGTATCTGAATAAAGTGATTGCGAAGATAATCCCGAAGAAGTACTCTTCATGGACTTTCTGGAAGATGAAAGAAGTGAGGAAAAGAAAAATAAAAAGAGTTGTTCGTTCGAAAAAAAACACATCAGTTGCGCATTGTTAACTTGGTGCACTGAATGAATTAACTATGGCTTGGGAAGACCACAACAGACAGATGACTACTAGAAATATACTCAATTCTCAAAGCAATGCTATTATGAATGACAATGTTAAGATAATGGAGAAATGTAACCAACCTCGATCCAACGTTTGATGTAGATCTCCATTGGAGATTTCAATCACGCACTTGTAAATCTGCAAATTAGTCTTGATAGCCTATATCCAACAAGTACATATAATATATAAATGACATTAACATTATCAATAACAATAGCCCATAATATCATAAGCAAATGTAACCCAATGTATAATAAACAACATTCACACCATGAATGGACGAGAATATGAGTATTTCTATTAATGAACAAGAAGAAGTACAAAGTGATACAACCTCTTGCTGGAAACCAATCTGAACCAAGATCTAGATCAATCCACTTGTGCCTCCACCACTTCAATCCTCCATGAATGGCAAACTCAAACTAGAGAGGAGTTTGGAAGGCGAACATAAATGGTTCACAACTACAAGGATCAATGAGTGCAGATTCAAGATAGGGAAAAAATCCACTAGAGTTCTCTTATGATTCTCTTCTCCCTCCCATCCATAAGCCATATGTGCTCAATATATAGTCCTCTCAAAGGTAGGTGAAATGACACATCGAGATGTTACTTGGGCAGATGGAGAGCCAAAGGTCACCCAATGACCGCTTTTTGGAAGTAAAAAGTGATAAAATAGTGGTTTTTACCATTTAACTTGATACCCGCGGTTTATAGTGATGCAACTCGCGGGTATGCATGCTATAGTAATGCAACATGTGGGTAGGAACAAAAATAGGGAAAACTGGTATCTCTGAAGGATAAAAGTGGATCTGAGTCACTGAAATGGATCCTACAGGCCAAAGAATGCTGATGCTCACAGGGTGGAAAATTTTTGTGTAACAGATGCCCCCTAATGTGTGAGGTCAGAGACTGAAAGTGCTACAATGGCTGAAATACATTATAAAACTCAGAAGTGGAGTGATGGAGACACAAGTGGAAACAACGGTTCACTCGTCATAATACAATAATATCTCTGAATACATGTCGGTATAGTACAACAATCTGATACAATGGCCATGAATAGGCAGTACATAAGTAAATACATGTCATAAGTGATCATAGCCATGATCCCTCTACAATAAGATATGGTCTTCTGCTTAAAAGAAGACAACTGGTGCAAAACTGGAGGTACAAACTGCTGAAATCTGAGAGGTGATATCTTAGATGTAAAGTCAAAGTCATATGTAGCATACTGAATACCACAATCGCCTGGGGTCTTCTACAAAAGTCTTCGACGGTGCAAGTTCCATCAAGGGAATAAAGGAGTTGGGGTCGAACCTGATGAGACATCGTTTGATTACCAGTCAATGATGTATACCGTTAACAGACGTGAGATGACCCACCAGTAATGAAAATGGGCATCCAGGCACAAAGCACAATCATCAGAGTGTGAATGAATGGGTTGAAGTCGAACACTAGGATGAATCCATCGATCAGGGGACATTGATGTATTCCCAAAACTGTCGATGGTGAGAGAACCTACCACGAATGACTGCAAGCCTCAAGGTACTCAAATGAACTCTAAGCCTCAAGTCCTGGAATAAATGAGTTGAAGTCGATGGAATGAGACTCCCTGGAAGGAGGGCATTAAGGCACCCCCCATCAACTAGCACGAGGTACCAGCAATGCTGAAAGATTTGGAAGATCTCCGTGAAACAGACTGACTCAATAAGGATGGCCAACATGCAATAGTCAAGATATCTAAGGAGTGGATGACACTGGTTTTGGGACTTCCTTTGAACAAGAGCATGAGTAGATGGATCAAATTAGGCAGCATAGACTTGACATAAACTGTACAATGCAGGAGGCATTACAGAGGGCTCCATAATGACTGGAAGCTTAACCAATTAGTGGAGAAAACTGATAAACAAGTATAGCTCCTAAGGCCCAACTATAGTCCCGACTCATAATGTATGGAGTGGAATGAATGCTCTATTCAAAGGCGACACAACAACTGCCAAAAAGAAATAGTGACCATAATCCCGTCTGTCTTTTTGGAATATTTGATTTTTTTGGTCTTTTTCATATTTGGGAAAAGCTTGAAAAAGAATAAAATTGCTTATAGTACAACAAGTGAGGGAACGAGTGTCAAATAGCTAGCAGACTAGTCCCAAGCAGTGGAACATACCTATGCTCGATGCAAGGAAGTGCATGCAGGATGTGGACACTCGGGGGTATGTTCCCTCAGGGTAAAGGGTCATCAAGCTGCAAAAGATAAATTAAGGCTCTACTTGGCTCGGAAGGTAAAGTGCTCAAGCACATGGCTAATAAGTGAGTAAGCGGGAGCCGACACAAGGCTCAAGCGACAAGTAGGATAATGCAATGCAATCACAACTCGACATAAAAGGGGAGTCCTTTTTTGTAAAGTTAGTCTCCTCACCCGAAAAAGTGTAAAACAATGAGAGAAGAACTCTTCTAGTCACGTATGACTAGAGTATACCTTTTTCGTAATTAATCCACAAAGGTTTGGAAAAGGGGTAAACTTATACCTAAGTGAATGTCGCTTCAAATCCTTTAATGAGTCTAAAATGACAAGTATACTCGGCAATCTTGTTTGATTTGAAAAATTCTAATAAGGGCTTAAAAAAGACTTTATAAAAATCTTTTCCGTAAAGGTTTAACGAGCCCGAAAAAGTAAACTCGTGACCTCCTTACTGTTTTTAACGAGCTCAAAGGAGATATGGAAGAATGCTCGTAATGAGAGTAGATGAGTGTCAAGGGCATGCGAGACTAGTTCGAAGCACATGGAACAAAGCTATGCATAATGCAACGAACATGAGCAAGATAAGGACACTCAGGGGGTGTCTGCGAATTCAGATGGCAAAAGGTTCAAATGTATCATAACAATGGGGAGGCCTAAACCTATATGCAAGGTTCCGAATATGCCTTCCATGACCGAATCAAATGTCGAAAAGGATTGGTAAGCAAGTATAAGTCCAACTAAGAATCATGTCTCCAAGAAACATAAGTACCAAGATCATCTCTAAAACGTACGTAAAGAGAAATCTGAGACAAGTCACTACGGTAGAAACATTTTCAACTTCACTATTGTTAACCTCAGACATAACGCGGGTAGACCTAACCACTGAAGGTGCCATAGTACTAATACCTGAGGGATCAAAATGAAGAGCAAAGCTGAAGGATGTGAAGGAATCTGCAGTGGAACATTCATCATCACAGTAGTTGGAAATTCTAGAAATAGAATCAAACTCTTCAGGAGCACCGATTTGTGGATCTATAGGAGAGCTCAAAGACTCATCAGACTCAAACATCAAATCAGGGCTGGACGAGACTATGAATGGATCCAAATTCAAATGGACGGCAGGTTGTATTATAGGCTCATCTCGTTCAATAAGACCGAGGGTGGGAAGGGAATGAGATCTATGATAGAAATCCTCCCAAGGCTCGTCATTACCATGCATGGACTTGATAAAATCTTCATCCGAAAGTAGAGTACCATCAAGGTATTCATGTGAACAAGACGAGTTGGCTGCCCAAACGAGAAGCGTAACGGGATCTTCTTCAACTGTCCAGGAAGAAGAGAGATCCGGATCTACAGTGGTTTGTTGGATATGATCGTAAGCAAGCTTCGCTACAGATAAAGGCATAGACATCCTGACATGCGCAATGTCTCTAGACATGGAACTCGTGGATGGTAAAGTCCACAGATCATCTAAATAGGAGGTCCAAAATAACATATTATTCGAAGGAGGAGGCACATTGTCAGTAATGGTTCCAATAAAATTCACAGGTGCAGAAAGATTAAAAGTTTCCACCAATGAGGGGTACATTCCAACATCTATGTTCCTAGTTGTTGGCTGAGAATTAGAAACTTGAGGGACTACGGATCCTATGGATGCTATGGAAGGAGTGCCAACATAATCCAATTGATCGATCGTCACAATCTTTCCTTCATGGGGAAAGTAGATAACTCTAAATACAGTAGACGTGACAGGCTTCATAGCGTACATCCAGTTCTGACCCAGTAAAAGGTTGTAGTCGATGGGCGCATCAACCACTTCAACTTCAATACGCATGGACTTACCTCCCAATGAGACAACAAGGGAAGGGATAATTCCATGTGGCACAAAAGATCTACCATCGAATGTAGTGAGCATAGTTCTAGACAGAATTAAGGGAGGAGTTCCAAGAGCTTTCCAACAAGTTAGCGACATTACTGACGCAGAGGCACCTTCATCAACCATAGTACATTTGACGAAGCTCTTAAGGAAAACCACCTAGATTTGGAAAGCCACATCGTAAGGTAAGCGAGGCTGGATATCAGTAGTATCGAACTTGATAACACTAGGACTTCCCCCATCCTGAACTCCTAACGCACTCAAAAGGGCATGCTTCTAAGAAGGACAAGCTTTCAAAACTTCAAGAGCTGACATGACACACGGAGTTTGGCCCAAATATTCTATGATGGAGTAGTTCTAGGCAGCTCGAGCATTAGGATTATGCATGGAGCGCTTGAGAACACCTTTCGGTATCCGCAACATAATGGAAGGCTTCTCGATATGCAAGGAATTATCAGGAGGAGGGGGAGGCTCATTCCCCAAATTCGGTTGTGGTGCACCATAATCACGTTGATGAGTAGCAACACAAACCTCCGACTGAACCATATTCACACATCCATAACCACTAGTATTGGAAGAAGACGTTGTCGTTTCAGTAGTACCATAACTAGTGGTGGGAGCATGCAAAGCCATATTTTGATGATGAGGAAGAAGATCCTTCAACACAGCTGGGCTCTGTGCCAAATGCTTCGATGCTTCTTCAATTCGAGGACATAAGTGAGTAAGGTGATCCTCCCCACAAAGCTTGCAAGGGAATTTCACTTTACGCCTAGGTTTACGATCCTCGCCAGCATTACCGCCTTCCCGAGGAGGGTTGGCATTCTCTTTACAAGGAGTATTATGATTGCTATTGTTGTTACTTCCATTGTTTCCACCCCTACAATTGTTTCTCCCCTTTTTCTTACCACTATGTTGCTGGTTACCCGACGGTTTCGTTGATTGCATATTGTGTACATCAGACGACGGAGTGGAAGTGGACAAGGTGTGAACCTGTCCAGGTGAAAAATGGTTTAGCGATAAATTTTGCATTTGATTAGCTACCAAGTCTATAGGGCGAGTGCATGCAGACCCCACGATGCCATCAGCATGTGGTCTAGGAACTCATGTCTTGTTCTCGGTGCATCAGGAATAATGTCATACAAAATGTCAGACTGAGAATAAAGTAGATCTAATTGCTAGACTTTCAAGATAGCTTGTTCCTCAGTCACAATGTCGGACATCGAAACATCCTTAGCAATGTATGGGAGTAAAGACTTAAGGAACCATGCCAACAGGAACTCTGGAGGAATGTTGGCTTTCACTAATCTCTTCCGTCGATGCCACTCTTGAACATGGTCAGAAATATGTGTGGCCTTATTCTGATGGAAGGTGGACAATAACTCAGTACTAGTATCATAACGAACCGTTAACTGAAAATGGTCTAAGAAAACCAAAGCAATCTTGTTGAATCCCCTATAGGTGTTTCCGAGAAACTCCACATACCACTTCGCGGCTGCCCTTGTGAGGGTGTGTTGAAATAGTCGTAAACGAATGGAATCATGATTCAAAGAGTTGGAGGAGCACCAAAGGTGAAATGTCGTGACATGATCTCCTGGGTCCTCACCACCTTTCCCCTCAAACTTTGGAATTTTCGAAGGGAGTTTTGTAGGGACCGGGGGCCAAGTAGGGTCATGACACTCTAGATCATTCATGAGCTTCGAAAGATCCAGGAGATTCAAGCGTGCAAGGAATAGGAGCTGTGGCTGGAGAGCTAGATTATAAGCTCCCATAAAAGGTTGGTTAAACGGAACTGTGTTATAAGATGGACCAAAAGCTTGACCATGAGGATTAAACTGCTGATAATGAGGACCTGATGGTCCATAAGCTTTCCCATGGCCATAAGGTTGATAACCTCCCCCTGCCGGACCCATTTGAGAATAAGCAGGAATATGCACGTTTTGAGCACCATATTGGGGTGGTGGGTGATACTGGTAGCCAGCACTGACTGTGTTGTAGTAAGGGTTTCCACCATGAGTATGGGGCATGTATGTATTATTCATAGCGGGAACTGTGTTGTAATGACCATAATGGTATGGTATGTTCCCACCCCCAACATTAGGATTAGCTTGAGTAGTCGTGTGGTGGCCAAAAGCATGAGAAGTATGCCCATCCCCAACATTAGTGTGATTCGTAGCAAGTTTGGTGGTGTGATGTCCATGTGGATAGGAAATATTCCCACCCCCTACATTAGCATTACTAGTGGCAGCAATGGACGAAAAAGTATTCGGTATGTGTCCACCCCCGTGGTTGGGAGGAACGGTATCATGTGCAAAAGTAGTCCTGGGTTGACGAGTAGCGACACATGTATTAGGTGGTGGATGGTGAGTTGTGTTCCGAACAACATTCCGGCTAGGTTGGGTATTCCTAAGAGGTGGTCATGTTCCAACATTAGCATGGTTAGGAATCTTACCAGTCCTCATACTATGTGAGTAGGTGGACAACGTAGTGCCCCCAGCGAGGTTAGTGCCCCCAGTGGGTATAGTATGGCTAACACTTTGACTAGTGCCAGCGTGAGTACCAACCGTAGTGGAAGGTTCGACAACACTATGACTAGGCATACCAAAAGAGAGTGCGGTGGGGTTGATCGTAGGGCCAATGTCATCATGAGTCTCAGGCCTCCCGTATCTATAATCACGTCGAAATGAAGGAACAAAAGGCTCGTCCTGTTCTTCCTCCTCGGGTAAGTCGAGCATCCTGTAAAGATAATTTTCTGAATTCGAAGGATCAAACGAATCCCGGTCAAGTGGATTAGGCCAAATAGAACCAGGTTGAGTGTCAGGTGGGTCACCTCCCCAATTCTCACGAGGAGTATGGGGATCAGAAGTATGTTCAACTCTACCCGAAGGAGTAGAAGGATCTTGCCCAATATTGGGATGTGCAGCCATGTAACCTTCGACGTAAGTCATGTAAGAATCTGAAGACTCAGAGGGAGCCCTCTTGCGTCCTCTAGCAATACGGTGTGTAACTTTGAGTGGCTTTAAACTAGCCAAACGACGAGACCGACGGAGAGTAGGGCTCCGCACCACGATATCTCCCAAGAGAGACACAACGTCCCCTAAAGGCCAACTATCGATAAAAAACAGTAAATCAAAAGCACACACCTAGAGAAACTACATCCAAGAGCAGACAAACATAGTGGCTAAATGAGCTCCCGACACTAGATCCGATATGTCTCGCCTAGGAGAGGCTTGAGACTCCCAAACTATAGCCGGAGGTAACAGAATCAGTTATAGAGACACCCAGGCTTCACTGTGTCGACAGGGTCAAGTCCACTACACGAACACAACTATGTTGCCCAATCCCTATCTAACTCAGGACACAAACAGCATAACCAATGCAAGTACCCTGTACGGTACCTAGGTAAGGAAACTATGTTCACTGCAATATAACCAATGCTCAGGGGGACAGTCGCAGGTGGGACCCATCGTATGGGCAGGGTAGCTAGGCCCGAAGCACAAGAGGACGAACCTCCAGTACCCCCAGATACGAACAAATCCTGGATATATCTCCCACGTTCAGCCAGTATCAGAGGGATATCTCCTCAATCAACCTCCCGTGACCTCGTGCTTAACTCTGTATTGAGTAGAGCTTCATGAGAACACCGATCTATACCATGGATTCCTCCACTCCCTGGTCAGAAACCTAATGTTTCATCTAGTAGTCTTGGATTGTTAACTCACAATGATCTATTCCAAGACTCTAAACCTATGCTAGTTGGTGTACCCTATAAATAAAATCAGTCTAATCAATTTTATGATTAAGCGTTAATTTTAGTGGCAGTGATTACTCAAGGGATATGATCGTAAAACTAGCGATGTGTAGACTCAATAGTATGCAACATCGTCCAATCCTAGACTCATCTATCCAATAAAACAATGTCACTAATATGAAAAATCAACCAACAATTCCAAAATAAAGATGCAATCTTTTATCTTTTCGATGCACAGGCAGAACCTAAAATGAAGGCAACAAACACTCAATGCAAGATGTAGTACATGGAAATAAAATATTTTTGTATTTTTGCTTATAAACAAGAAGAAAAATGCAGAAAACTAAATGAATATTTTTGTATTTTTTCAATATAAATGGAATGAAAAAATGCAAGCAAAATCCTACTATTCAGTCACTGAAGTGCCGAGAAGATCACTAAGACAACCCAACAGATTCTAAACAGCAAGACTCAGCCAAAGGAATGAGCTCAAAAGGAAGAAACCAAGAGGCTAAGACCAAAGATTGGTAAAAAACCAAGAAGGCTCAACCAAGAGAAACGAAGAGATCTGGTCACAACCAATGCATGAAACAGTCAAGAAAGAGGCCAACAAAGACTCAGGAACCAACCAAATTCACCCAGCAACAACCAATAGTCATAAACCAACAAAAGCCGGAGTTACACGCTATTGTTGAAGGAAATCCTGCGGGTACCCACGAGCAGTAGAGTAAACAGATGCGGGTATACGCAGGAAGAGCTAAGCTAGCCCGCAGGTGAGGAAAAGCAAATGGTCAAATAAACAGTCCAGAGGCTCAGAAAAAACAAGTTTTCTACAATGTATCTTAACGGCCAATCAATGACACAGAGCTTCGATAAACAACAACTCTAATTATGGACTAATGCTCAAAAAATTTTCCAAACATGGATGTTTTCCCTAGCGGAGTCACCATTTCTTTATTGGAGAAAACTCACTATGGCTTGGGAATACCACAACAGACAGATGACTACATAAATCTACTCAATTCTCAAAGCAATGCTATTATAAATGACAATGTTAAGATAATGGAGAAATGTAACCAACCTCGATCCAACGTTTGATGTAGATCCCCGTTGGAGCTTTCAATCCACGCACTTGTAAATCTGCAAATTAGTCTCGACAGCCGATATCCAACAAGTACATATAATATATAAATGACATTAACATTATCAATAACAATGGTCCATAATATCATAAGCAAATGTAACCCAATGTATAATAAACAACATTCACACCATGAATGGACAAGAATATGAGTATTTCTATTAATGAACAAGAAGAAATAAAAAGTGATACGACTTCTTGCCGGTAACCAATATGAACCAAGATCTAGATCAATCCACTTGTGCCTCAACCACTTCAATCCTCCATGAATGGCAAACTCAAACTAGAGAGGAGTTTGGAAGGTGAACATAAATGGTTCACAACTACAAGGATCAATGAGTGCAAACTTAAGATAGGGCAAAAATCCACTAGAGTTCTCTTATGATTCTCTTCTCCCTCCTGTCCATAAGCCATATGTGCTCAATATATAGTCCTCTCAAAGGTAGGTGAAAGGACACATCGAGACGTTACTTGGGCAAATGGAGAACCAAAGGTCACCCAATGACCGCTTTTTGGGAGTAAAAAGTGATAAAATAGTGCTTTTTACCATTTTACTTGATACCCGTGGGCTATAGTGATGCAACTCGTGGGTACGCATGCTATAGTGATGCAACATGTGGGTAGGAACAAAAATAGGGCAAACTGGTATCTCTGAAGGATAAAAGTGGATCTGAGTCACTGAAATGGATCCTACAGGCCAAAGAATGCTGATGCTCATAGGGTGGAAGATTTCTGTGTAACACCTAAGAACAAGAAGAAAGTTACAAAACAAAGGAAGAGTCTGTATATTGAGGAAGACAGCAATTTATCCGAATAAAGTGATTGCGAAGATAATCCAGAAGAAGTACTCTTCATGGACTTTTTGGAAGATGAAAGAAGTGAGGAAAAGAAAAATAAAAAGAGTTGTTCATTCGAAAAAAAACACATCAGTTGCGCATTGTTAACTTGGTGCACTGAATGAATATTTCTTTAGTCTATCTTTCAATACACCTCCAAATCATGTTGTAGAAATTAAATCCAACAGTCAATGTGAAGAAAAATAAGTTTCAAAGGTTGATTGGGAAGGTGAACTATTTAGTTCCCTACATGAGTTGAAGAAATCAAGAAGGAAGAGTAAAATCTTGTAGGAACAACTATCAAAGTATGAATAATAGGACAAGCAAGCTAAGGTGATTCAAGAATCTCTTGAAAAACAAGTTAGTGAAAAAGTAATGACCTATGAGAAATAACAAAATTGTGCAATAGACAAGATCAAAGTACTTGAAGAAGAGAAATCAATGTTGAATACATCTTTGGAAGAGTCAACGCAGAAAATTAAATCACTAACAAGTCATCTTGAACAGAAGAATAAAGAGGTTTCTCATTTGGAAGAAAAAATGATAAAAGGGAATAAACATGTTCAAGATCACATCATACGTGATACCTCGAACTGCGAACATTCAGGAAGTATCAAGGCCTGCTTGGAGAATAAATAAAGAATAAATTCAAAGGAATCACATCTATCTTGAACAAGATTCTGAATGATCAAATATCACCAGCAGGCAAGTGAGGAATTGGCTATCATAGAACATCTAAGAAGGTTTGCGACAGTAAGTGCCATCCAAATCAAATGAAGCCATTCAAGTATGATAATTCCTTTAGTGAGTACAACTCTTTTTTTTATTCTACAAGAAGAAGAATTAATACAATGAAGTGCACAAGGTGCAATTACATTGGTCATATTGAGAAGTATTGCCAAACTACGAGATGTTATTCTTGTGATGGATATGGACACAAGGATATGTATCGTTGAAGAACAATGAATTGTCCAGATAGAAATATTCCACATAATAGTATTCACAATACAAGGGACAAAAGGGGAAATAATCTTGCACATAGTCAAATTGGAAGTGCACACATGAAGATGTGGGTAAGGAAAACTCCTCAAACTTGCATACAGGAATATGACAACCCAAGTATGTCTCAACCAACAAGTCATTGTTGCCCTTCTTTCTGATATCTAAGATATTGAGTGGGATCCTTGAATTCAACACCAGGTTCATTAAGAATTCAAGGAGTGTGTTAGTAAAGTAGTGCAATGAGAAGTCACTTGAAGTTTGTTGTTCAATTACATTAATGTGGTGTTGTGAAAGATATGTGCATATATATTCAAGTTAATGCTATGATAAGTTGCATTGACGCATAAAAGAGCTCATACATAGAAAATTGAATGCAAGTAAGGATTGTGACAAACAAACACATGAGTTTTCACAGATACATACACGAAACTTTTATTATATTCAAAATTTTCCTTTACAAAATTGCATGAGTCCTCTGTCATCGAGAACATAGTTGAAGTACAAAAGAGGCATCATGCCGAGAAATAAAATTGGACATCAAGAAAAATTGAGAATTACAAGGATAGTTCAAAGCTGCAGCTCAAGGTATAATTCTGCATCATGGATGGTTGTCTGTTGTACAAGTCGAAGCTCGAGAGCCATCATAACTAGTTCATTGAATGCAACGGATGGTTGCAATGGATATAGCTGCAGAATTAAGGATGACACATTGTCAGTAGATTGCTTGGCCCGAATGAAGTTCATCATTTCAAGGATCTGCTGCTACTGCTGCTCCAGAAAGTCTACTCATCTACTCAGACAGGATAATTCCTCCACGTTGATGTGATTAACTTGAGACTGAGCATACCAGTGGTTCAAATCAGACTCCTTCATTTGGCCTTTCCAAACGCTCTTGTCCACTCTCAGTCGTGTGAATTCTGCTTGTTGCGACTGAACCGCAACACTATCAAGTGAGTCAATAAACCTTTGGAAGAAGGAAGACATGTTGAGAGACACAAAGGAAACACGAGGTAGAACAAGTCAGAATATGAAGGAATAAGGATCATGAACCATGCAATTCGCAACTCATTTATAGAACTGGATGATATTTCTCTGCATAGGCAGAAATTAAGTTGAAGAGACTTGGATTTAATGACATTCAAATCTATGCAATTCGAATTTGGTTATGGAGATGCCAAAAGTAATTGCATGAGTTAATGAATTAGTTTGGGTTTACACGCTTTGGTTCCGGCCAAATTTTCACTTTGCAAGTTCATTTTTAACTTACATAGTCCTTCCACAATAAGAGCTTGGATTCCATTGGCATGCATTTCTCCATAAGGAATCAGTGTTTTGACAGATAAACTTGGAATTAATTTTTACAGATGCTCACAGTATACATTTCCTCAACAGGTATGTACAATGAACTTATGGTTTGTCTACATTGCATATTGCTTGAATTTGGTTGTATGTATTGTTACTTGCCATGTGTATTTTTCCAAAATTCCTTTCTCCCACTTGGGATCCCAGACGCTAATATCTTTGTACCTATATATTATCCTCATTAATAAACCTAACTCAGTTAGTTTTCAGTCATTTATAAACCCAGTGTTGTGAATCTCTTTAATCCAGATTACAATGCCCTTTTAACTCTTGTCTACTTTCCCTATTAGAACAATATTATGTCCCAACCATGAAGTATGGAAATGAAATTTTATAAAAGAGTTACTCATGTGAAAGAAGTAATTGTTTATTTCTTTTCCAAATAACAATTCTGCGAGATTAAACTGGGATTATCTATTGTTTGATTCTGATTCATCAGCTTGAGATTTATGATGGAGAAAAGTTTTTTTTTAAATAGAATTAAAAATTGAAGGGTTTCAGTTAAAGACTTATGTGCATAATTTGATGAAGGGCGAATGTATGGCGTATTTAAAAAAAAAGATGAACTTGATATATGGACATCATGGAGAAAGTTCTTTGAAACTGAATCCCAAGGGGTCTATTAGAGACCCTAGATGATATTTGGCTTAAGGACAAGGGTCTGAATCCAACCGTGACTCAGTGAATTCTAAATGGTTGTAATAAGAGATGATGAGACTCTTATCAACATCCTATCTATAGAGTTACGGTTTTTACATAATTTTTTTCTGCAATATAAATGACAGTGCCCAGGAAGAGTTCAAAATCCAACTTACTTTGGCAGAGATAGACTGTAGGAAGCAGTCATTTGTTCAATTGCTCAATCATTGATAGCCTTTTGTACTACAGTTGAGTGACCATTCTTAGTGATTTTTCTTCTTCAATTCGATCCATACACAATTAATTCCATTTGGCTTAATTCTTGTTTCAAGTTACTCTTTTACCTAGTTCTTAAATTAGTCAAACATTGAGCCCATTCATAATCATGTAAAGAGTCTGGTTTGTCTCTTGAATATTAAGTGGGATCCTGGAAATGGCTAGTGCGTTCTGTATCTCATACTTCGATTATAACCTCAGGATATGTCAAGGAGTAATTTCAAAGCTCAATATTTATTAAGGGAATGAAAGATTCAGTCTTTTGAGAAGATTGTTGGCCATGAATCCTCCAAATTGTTGTAATAATTATTGTCATGATAATACATGTTGTCATTTAATACTAGAAATGTTAGCCGTGATTTGTCGAGAACAAATAAACTCAATATTCATTTTAAGTTTTAAACCCTATTGAAATTGAAGGTTGGTCGATAACAAAGATCGTTTTTATGTGGAAATCATCGTATCCAATTTATGGCTATTGCATTTGTTCAATGATTGGAAATAGTTGCTTTTTTAAATACGAAAAATAATTAATTGTCAGTTTGTTCCATGCTTATATGGTCAATTTCATTTTACCTTCCAATTCAAATGCCTCTCCTTCTCTTCTCATAACATTACCTTTTTTTCCTGTGAGTTTGTCCTAACAGTATTTGCATGATTATGATAGCAATTCCACATTGATAGATATTAAAGGGAAATGAGTAGTTGTTGTCACTGTATATGTTTTTATTGATTTGAATATTTAGCTTGCTTTAGTATGATCACTCACATGTTTTTATTTATAATCAAATCAGTCAGGAGTTATCATAGTAGGGGCTCAAGGAGGTCAGTGAGGGGAAGAGGAGGCGCCGCGAGGAGGATATAGGAAAGTGATATTTTCCATGTACTTGATGCCAACTCTATTGATTTTAATTAAATAGAAACAACTAGCCTCCTTTACCTTGGACCCCAGTGTATTCTCCCTTCTTATCAATCAGTACCTCCACATGTGTCTCAATCCCCCCAACCTCTTCCTAATTCAGCTGAGCTTCCCCATCACTATTATGTTCGTAATTTGGGTTGGTATTTTCGTCCCCCTTCTCCACATGGAAAATGTACTCGATGGGGAGACTTCGAACCAAATCGTCCTATGCCGTCTTCTGCTAGCTCTGCATCATCCGACAATCATCCAAAATCTTTTTATCCGCCTGAAAATCAGCCAACACCTATTGAGCAGCCTGCAGAGTTGGCACCCCAGAGCATCCAGAGGAAGAAATGAATCTTGAGACTCCAGTCTTAGAGGCAGAAGATACAACAACCGCAGTACTAGCTTCAGTATCGAGTGGGTTTCACCTTCCCTTTAGGCATTTTATTTCCAAGTTATTTGGAAGGAGACCTTAGTTTATTTTGGGTGGGAATATCTCAATTTTGGTGGACGGATTGCAATTTTGATGATCAGGTTGTATAACTTATTTTGATAACATTTTGATTATTACAGGACATAATTCTTTATGAATGACAGATTGTTAAAATAGGTTTAAAACATGCTTATTTGGATGCATACAAGGTTTTAATATATATAGGTGGCAGCATATGACAAACATGTTTTGAATTACTATTTTATAGGTTTATAAATGTGATTATGAAACATGTTTTGGGAGGCACAAGGGTTGGTCTCAAATGACAAAGTTTAAATGAATAGTAGGTCCCCCTTCAGTTAGGTATCGTTAAACACTTGTTAGGCTCTTCATATTTTGAAAATGTTTTAAAAATTATCGAGTCTTTATCCCCTTCCTCTCAAAAAGTTACGAAATGTGATAAACCTTCCATCTGGATTTTATTATTATTTTGAAGTTAATTTAAAAGTTTTTAAAGAATCGTTTGTTTAGTTGTTTCTTGGAGGAAGAGAGTATTAAAAGGACTTGCTATCAAAAGTGGAAGGATAATCATCCCTACGCTATGGTAGGATGAGAGTATGTTATTTTGTTTCTAATTTTGTGCTTTCAAAGTTGTGCTATGTGTTAATTTCTAACATTTCTATGATAGCAGGAGTTCTTGTCAAGTGGTAAATTACAGATTTAGAATTGATAAATGTTGTGAAAGGTAATTTTTTCAGCTGGTTGTTGATGATTAAATACAGGGTTTTTCTTGTGACTTGTTATTGATTGGTCATCTTGGTTGCAATGAAGCGATTCCACCCTTCTGGTGCTTTTAGTTGATCCTACCCAAGCAACTTTGTCAACTCATATTTTGTAATGTATGTGTCACTATATCCTAACTAAGTGGTCTTGGAAACACTAATATGTTGTAAAGGACAAATTCTGGTCCATATAGACATACAATCTTATTGGTGTAATTTTGAAGCAATATTTAATAAGAAATATCTTGGATGCCATATTTTCTTATTTATTTTCCAATAGATTTATTGTTCTTCAATATTTTTGTTTATCTGTGTTATGTATAAATCTTATAAAAAATGAGTGAGCATTCTTGTTCTTTAGTAGTGTGAATAGTGTTTAAATTGGCATGTGATCGATGTGTTTACATTAATAGGTCCACAATTGTGTGTTGAAACTGTTACTTCTATTTCCTTAATTTATTTGTATAAATTTATGTCTTTGTATTTACTTAAATAAAAAAACAACAATGAAAACTTGCATAGCACAACTTCTTTTAGATCTACATGAAGATGGATATTTGTGTACTCTTTGATAGGCTTTAAAATCAAGGTGTCCATTCTCATTCTTCATAGTTTAGCCAACTTTGAAGCCCAAAATATTTGATATGGAATACATCATTTCCAACATCAACATGAGGATTATTTGGATCAAGGGATATGGAGGTTTCTCTAAATATAAAGTGAGATGGGATTCAAAAAATAGGCTCATCCCTGAAATATCTCACTCAAATATAGATCCAAAAATCAAGGAAAGATAGCTTAAATAGGATTGTCGCTCCCCTAAGGCATGACACAAAGCAAAAATGTTGTAATTGTCGCTCCCTAGTAGGCTTGCAAGGAGCAACAAAGTTGGAATTGTCTCTCCCTAGACAAGGAGCAGGGGGCAAAAATTCCCATACATGGCCCAAAATAGGATTGGTTGACGTGGATTTCAACCTCCTAATGATGAATTTGACTCCCCAACATAGTTAGAGATCATAATAGGTTTTATTTTTACATTTATAACACCTCTATGGAGCATGAAAACCACTTTTTTCATGGTGAAAAAATATTACACTTAAGGATGACACGCTCGTGTGACATTTTGAGGTGTAACAAAACTTGCGTCCAGAATATGACATATCCATGAAACAAGGGTCAAGTAGCATAATGTATATTAAATATGCCAAGGATTTGACTGATTTAAGTTAAGAAAATTGAATCCCTTAAAACCAAAAATTAGTTTTTGAATGCCAAAGTGAAAAGCTTATGGTGAAAATCATAGGATGCAAAGTCCTATAATCAAGATAGGGAAAGGGACATAGGACTCAACTGAGGTATTGACTCATTTGGATAAAAGAGATCAAAGGATCAAAGATTTAGAAGACTACCATACTACTCAGGATTTTCTAGCTACTCTCCAAATAATGGCAAAGTATCAACAACTCGAAAATGAGTTACAATTTTTAAAAATAGAGAATGATTCTCTGATTGTAGAAAGACATGTTAACGAGGAAAGAATTAAAGAGTTGGAGAAATCAGAGATGAATGCAAGGGAACTCAAAATAAAATTAGATGAGGAAAACGTATAACTTTATTCCAAAAAGATAAAGCTAGATGAGGAAAAAAGAAAGATGGAGTTGCCACCTATTGTCATTCAGAGCATAGGTCAAAATGAAAAAATAGCTAACCTATGACATCAGTTAGACCAAAAAATGCAAGAACGAAGTGAGTGGAAAACCGAAGCGGCTGATGGTCTAATGGAAACTTTCTAGTTGAAAGAACTCATTGAGAAAAAAGATGAAAACTAAAGTACAAGGAGCAAAGATAAGCAAAACATAGAAAAAGATTCATGACTTAAATAAACTCATAGCCAATCTTAATTTAGAAGTGGATGTGTTATCACTAGAAATAATCCTCCGGATACAAACTTGAAGTATTGATGAAATGTTTTTTTCTACTTCCGGCAGTGCCTTGCATACATACAAGATTGATTTTGTTTGGTCCATGGGCATGCTCAAAGTACTGTTGTTTTTATCAAATTTAAAAATATATTTGTCTATGTGTCCAGTCGCCAAGATCCATAGCAAAGAGATAAGCTTGTCAAATAAGCATTCAGGTGTAAAGATCATATGTGTAGTATTCAAAGGCCATGAGTTCATAGTCTGCTCAAAATTATTCTTATATTTTGATCAAGTACGAACGAAAGTTTGATTTTTATAATACAAATGTTCTACAGAAAGTTATTACAATTCCATAGCAAGAGTTCGATGTTTTATAATTCAAGCACGCTATGGAATGAGGATCAATTATGTAAAAGGAATATAACTTTTATAAATAAAGAATACTACAGAATATCGCTATATTTCCGCAACGAACTGATTAAGAACATATTATAAAGGTGCTACAGAATGTTGTTGAATTTCCTGTAGATGTCTGTTTTAGTCATCGACTTCGGGTGCACCATTTGAGAAAATAAAGAGAAATCGTCCAAAACGGTTTAAAACCCACTTCCAAAATGGACGTTTTAGTCTAAACTGAGGCGGTTTTCAAAATTTTACAATTAGTTGAGAGAAATTGGGGTCTGCTCAGAACAAAAATTTCCATAAAATATTTGTGGCAGCATTCAAACGACACCCAGATTCTCATACATAAGATCATCAATCAAGATCAAATCCATATTTAAAGGAACAATATTAACATGAGCTGGAAGATCACTTTAGACTTAGGAGGAAGAGATTATGTAACATATTTTATTGCTCTAAAATATGGGTAATTTATTGTAATCAATTGCATTCTCTATTTTGTTGGCTTAGATGGGATTCGAGTCCCTTCTAAGTGGATCTGGAAATTCTTTGAAATTAATCCACATATATATAAATGTAAAGTGCAAAGATATTGAAAGGTGTTCAGTTCAGAGGCTCAAGAGAGAGCTCTGAGAATTGAAGAATTGTGCTTGAAGGCATTTGTTATATTATGATACGTTATCAAACACTCTTGAGGGCTCCATTTTGAGTCTTTTCATTTATCTTATTGCTTGAATGGATCACATATGTTGAGTATCAGTAGTTGTCTATGATTATAGATTCTTATTATAGTGAAGTATTGATTGTATCTTGATATCATTTATATGAACTATTCAAGTATTTTTTTTCATTGTTCAGAGAGTATTTTTGTTTAAAAAACCATCTCTCTCTTTAATGTACAAGATGATCTAGTATATATTTCTTAAGATTCATGATTGATTTATTCACCTATATTATCTATATTATCTGATATTCAGCGCAATTACCTTTGATTTATGGAATGATGAATCGATTCCCAATGGCCTTGATATGGTCTACCTAATCCACCATCTTAACAAAACATTAAAACCTTTTTCAAGATGTGATAGACTTTACTCTAATGCAGTCATAATGTAATCTCTAGCACTAACATCTTTTGGCATCATTGCCAAGGAGCAGGGACATGAAGCTATCATTCCCTGGGTGTAACACAACTATAAAGTATGGTTTTTGATGGCGAATGAAATCTAGACACATTCTGACTGTAATCATTCACCTGGAAACTCCATGGATGAAGATTCCAGTGGCGACTCCACAATTTCAAGATGCCAGATTCTTGGATGCAGGCTATTTTAGCTGCAAGGTTTGATCTATTTAAATTTTCTAATGTTCCTAGATTTCCAAATGTTGTTCCTACAATGGATGAATGGGAGACTATTTTCATAGGTTCATAGAAAGTGACGATGATCATCCTGCACAACATCTCATCAAGTTTCATGAATATATGGATCAACTAGATATCCATCACGAGGATGTCTTGTTAAAAATGTTTATGTACTCCTTGGAAGGAGATGCTAGACAATGGTATCGATCTCTTCCCATTTCTAGCATTTGTTCATTACAATATTTTCATGTTGTCTTTCATTCTAATTGCAAGAGAATTTATCCATCTGAGGTCCTTTTGTGAGAAAATCAAGTTTAAAAAATATCTTGGAAATAATGATCATAATAGCCTTAATGATGAAATCCATGAAGATATATATCAAGGGAACGAAACTCGAGAGGTATTTGATTGCTTCAAAATGTTTCTTACAATCCAAGTGGTCATCATCATAAGGAATTCGTTGTTGAAAATATTTGTGAAGCTCAAGATTTTGTTGAAGAAACTGTTGTTTTTAATACTTTTGAAGATCATTCTGGTGACGAAGATCAAGCTTGTAATGAAGAGATTGTTGTAGAAGCATTTGATTCTCATGAACTTCAAGAAGTTTCTAGTTTTCTACATGATGAAATTGTTGTTCCAAACATTTTTAAAGATATGCAGACTCTTTTAGAAATTTTAGAGAAACAAGAAGATGCTCTTCATGGTGTTTTTTATCATGAAACTATTGAGGGTTAACAATGCAAAGGGTCATCCTGTGATTTTTTCAGATCAACCTAAATATTATGAGTGTCCATATGACTTGGAAGATAAATTTTCTAAATCAACACATATAAAATTTATCAGCAATGATCCATTCTATGAAATCCATGGATCAGAATCTCCAGAATGTAAAGAGCGATGCCTAACAAAGGATGAGGAAGTCATTATTCCACAATTAGTTAAAGAGGTTTTCATTTTTTATCAAGAACAAGATAAGGAGTTAGATGTATATCATCATGAAAATTCTGTTGTCTTGAATTTTAATAAAATATATGATGATCTAGAATCATTCCACAAAAATCAAGAGGTTGTATTTTATGATCGTCATTCATTGAAAGATGCACAAATTTGTGACTCGCCTATTTATGAAGAGTATCATGATCCCGATGATAACTTACAAGAGTATAAAGTAGCATCCTCTTTTTCTAAAATTTTAAATCAGTAGTTTTATGACAACAATAAAAAAACTGATGCAATCTTTGACAGTTATGGTTCTGAGGGAGAGCAGATTTCAATGCAAAGTAGTTTGTATTCATTTTCTATTCCATTCTCAAAATTGTAGAAGGAGGAAATCGACAACATCTTTAGCCATGAAGAAAAAAAAATTCATCATTACCATTCTCTCATTTTCCAGCTAATATGTATCATCAATTTTTAGGAATTGACAAACTTGTATTTGGCATTCTTCAGTTAGAAAAATAGGAGCTTACTGTTGAACAAAATAAGTACTTTTTCTTTCTTCAAGACTCGGTGGCTGATTGGATGGATTCTTCTTTTCAAAGGATACCAAATGTTGCAAGTTTTGGTATGTTACCAATTGACAACTGTAATTATGCATTTTTCATGGAATTTATGTTGTTGATCTTAGTCTCTTTTTGCACCTTTACATACGGTTTCAAACAAGAAGATCATTTTGTCAATCACATGCTTATGTGGTTGCTTTGGAAATTTTCTTATACATGATTAAGAAAAGTGCAGTTGATTAGTATAAGGAGATGTACATAAATAAGCTCATCACAAGAAAATTCGTTTCTAGTTTTATAAAGTGTGTGGTAGATCAGTAGTAATAAGATTCCATATCCCAGTGGAAACAAGGCACTGGTGAATAACATCTATCCAAGTCTACAGTTTTGGTTTTCAGCTCTGGTTTATTTTCAGTTAGTAGCATTTTTGTCTTCAGATGAGAAAAATGAGTTGTAGGTTACATAGGTCATATATGGTCTCAGAATAAATGCTCGGGTCTGTTGTTTCTTAGTGCTTTGCAGGAAATCTCTATCCCCTGTGGAGCCAGATGTTATCACTAGAAATAATCCTTTAGAAACAAACTTAAAGTACTGATGAAATGCTTTTGTCTACTTCCAACAGTGCTTTACATACAAGATTGATTTTGTTTGTTCCTCGGGCATGCTCAAAGTATCAAAGTACTGTTGTTTTCATCAAATTTAAAAATATATTTCAAAAATATATTTGGCTATGTGTCCAATCACCAAGAGCCATAGAAAAGAGATGATCTTGTCAAATAAGAATTTAGGTATCAAGATCATATGTTTAGTATTCAAAGGCCATGAGTTCATAGTCTACTCAAAATGCTTCTTACACTTTTATCAAGTACGAGCTAAAGTTCGATTTTTGTAATACAAGGGCACCTCATAAAGTTATTAGAATTATGTACCAAGATTTCGATGTTTATAATTCAAGCACACTATGGAATGAGGACCAATTATGTATAAGGAATATAAATTTTATAAATAAAGAATCCTACAAAATCTCACTATATTTCTGCAGCGAAATGGTGAAGAACATAGTATAAAGGTGATATAGAATGTTGTTGAATTTCCTATAGATGATTATTTTAATCATTGAATTCGAGTGCATCGTTTGAGCAAATAAAGGGGAATCATTCAAAAGGGTTTAAAAGCCACTTCTAGAATGGGACGATTTAGGAAAATGAAGGGTAGCTTTTGAAAATTTGTAATTGGTTGAAATAAATTAGGGTCTATTCATAATGGAAATTTCCATTAAATATTTGTTGAAACATTGAAACGACACCCTAATTCTCAGTTAGAAGATGAATAATCAAGATCAAATCCATATTTAAAGGCACAATATTAACATGACCTGGAAGAGAACTTTAGAATGTATGATACGGAGATTATGTAACATATTTTATTTCTCTAAAATCTGGGTAATTGATTGTAATCAATTTTATTTTCTATTTTGTTGGCTTAGATAGGATTCAAATCCCTGCTAAGTGGATCTGGAAACTATTTAAAATTAATCCACATATATATAAATGTAAGGTGCAAATATCTTGAAGGGGGGTCAATTTAGAGGCTCGAGAGAGAGCTCTAAGGGTAGAAGAATTATGCTCGAAGGTATTTGTTATATTATGCTCTATTATCAAAGATTCTTGAGGGCTCCATTTTGAGCCTTTTCATTTATCTTATTGCTTGAATGGATTAGATATTGAGTATCAATAGTTGTATATGATTATAGCTTCTTAATATAGTGAAGCATTCATTGTATATTGCTATCATTCATATGAACTATTCAAGTATTTTTATTCATTGTTTAGAGAGTATATCTATTTAATGAATTGTTTATCTCATGTATAGATTTCTTAGGATTCATGATTGATTTCTTCACCTATCTTGTCTGATATTCCTTCCGATTTCCTTTGACTTATAAAATCATTACTCGATGCCTAATGGATTTGATTTGGTCTACCCAGTCAACCATCTTAACCAAACATTAAAATCTTTTTCAAGATGTGTTATACTTTTCTCTACTCACGAGGTCTTGACTCAATAAACTGCTACCATAGCACGTTCGTTCGTGGCATATGAAAAAATACCCCTAATTTCACTAAATATTGGAAAATACCTTCCAAAATCGTTTTTTTACCCCCCTTCCAATATGCCTTCCCAATTTAAAAAAAATCATATTTTCACTAGATATTGTATGTATCAATTTTTTCATTAACATTTTTTATACCCCTTTATATTTATACCTAGTATATTGATATAATACCCCTCTTATGACACCACATGCATTCTACAATGCACCTTGCCTCTTTTGATGTATATTGTGGATGCACATTACTTTACCCACAATGCAATTACTCAACCACATATCATTATGATTTGCAACATCTAATGGTCTAATGAAGAGACAGGAGATCACTTATTGTATGTCACTAGAGCCAATGCACATAGTACAACATTTAGATTGCATGTTGCAGTTCCCCAATCGTTGACTAAGCCTATTGTGGGCTATGTATTCAAGCCCCCAGGGCCTATAACAAGCTCTAAAAGGCTGACTAAACCTCCCAAGGCCTGTAATAGGCACGAGTGGTTGGGTATTCAATCCCCCAAAGGCCTATCGAGGGCCTATAACAGGCCCTGGAGGCTTAGAGCCTTCCAAGGCTATTGGTAACAATTGGCTATCAATTACCACTATCTCTCGACTATGATCGACTCACAACCCACTTCACCATGAAACCCCTGGCCTCAATCATGCCTCAAGACGCAATTTTCCTACGTACTGGTAAGCCCGAGCCTTGCCTCATCCTGATTTCTCATCCGATCGTGATCCCGCCATCTCCATTTGGAGGATATTTGTCAGCCCACCCATATAAAAAAGACCCCAAAGTCTTTTTGTATTGTTACATTAAATAAAAAACCCCTTTGCCCCTTAATATATAAGCAATAAATTTTTTAGGTTTTCATGAATATTTAATACCGCAATATGAATGAACATGATATTATATTTTCTTCTAGTGAATCCCCCGTGTCTCTACTACAGTCATAGTGGAATCTCTAGTGCTAATAGGATAATTGGAAATCAAAGCATTGGGATGCCTTGGCCAAGGCCATAATGGTGGAGAAAATGATTACGATCAAGCAACTTTTATGGAAATGTATCTTCAAGGATTTGCTCAAAATTAGAGCTCATATGTAATTTTTCTTGATTTTTTTCAATTTTTTCTCAAAAGAAACTGAATATGTAGAGAAAAATAAAGCAGACATACAAGGTAAATGTCAAGTAGATAGGATAGCCAAAATAGTGGTAAACACCATGTCTCCAGAGAAATTAATGTTAATGAAGGTATATGATAGGACATGGCCCATTATAGAAACAGATAATTGTATACATTAATCCACCTCCCCCGAGAATAGTTGAAGAAAAGATAAATGGATTACAACTTTGATCAATCCATTCTTGAAAACAATGAATGCCATGATAGCTAATGGGCTTCCACCCCCTTGGAGTGAGGAATATCATTTCTTCCTAGAAAATCTATATGATCATAAAGTCCAAGGAATGATGCATGATCTTACATCAGTTATAGAGAGAGTAAATTCATATATAAAAGATGAGTGGTGTGATGAGTTGCATCCTGCAATTTTTATAGATTCTTTGTTAAATAATTTAATTGCAAGCCGATAAATGTAGACTACACACCTCAATCAAAATTAGACAAATCCATCAAGATTTTTAAAGGAAGACCATGATTGACTGAACGAGGTTGGAAAAACATGTAGGATTTGAGAAACTATGTGACAGGGGAGCATCAATAGGTACAACTGATAAAGGGAACAGGGGAACGATCTCAAACCCCCAAAAAGGATATGTAGGGAAAGATAAGGAAATGAACAAAATGATAAATTTTGACAGACCCCAAATTGTCACTAGTGAGTTGTCCACGAGATAAAAGGTTAGTAATGTCGCCTCAGCAAAATAATCAAATAAGAAAATTAAAGAAAATACAACATAATATTTCTCGAAGGGCATAGTCATAATCATAATCAGAGAACATATTTAAACTCAACAAGAAGAGGCAAATAGGGAGGTTCATTCATTTTTCATGAGTAAAGAAGCCAAAAACGTTTGTTATGATCTACAACACTAGCCCTTTCTTTCTTCTTCTCTCTTTATCCCTTGTAAGAGATCATAGAAATCCTTCTATCTAGAAAAAGACAATATAGCTAGGGAAGAGATGAATCAATCCCCCATGAGGAATGTAGTATTGTATTGAAGAAATAAATATATTGTGAGATTAAAACCAATACTGAGGATATGTGCCAATGGTATTTAAAGAAAAAGTGTTTTATATTATGTTTTGAATGATTTTTCCGATGGTAGGAATTTCTTTATATGTATGGATTGAATATATGGAATTGAACTTGCTTACACCCATATGATCTTTTGTATGGTTTCTTGGATGCATTTTAATGGAGGGTTGTCAATGATTTACAGTTGAATGTGTTTAATGATACTATGTCTTCTTTCAAAAGAAATGGGTTATGATTAAGGTTCCCTTGGTTGTTCTTGTTTTGAGTCTTATTGTAATGTGGGATACTTGTTCCTCTACTCTAAAATCAATCCTTAAAAGAATCTTCAATACTAAGATTTGTCTTATGTACCTCAGGTCTTAGCCATAAATCAAGTCAAAGTTTTTCAAAGCATAATTGCAGGTACCTAGGGTGACTTACTAGGATACATACCTCCCATTTTGAGGGTTCCCTCCCTTTCTTTGAGGTCTATCTCATTGACCTAAAGTGGTGCAGGAATGGTGCTACCTGCACATCCCTCCTTGGCATTGTATCTTTATTAGAGCCCCTATTTATGATGTTTAAATATATAGATAGCATGAAGGATCAAATATATATCAAGTCTACTTTTTGTTCAACCTAAGGGACAACACTTGGTACATATGGAGTGCTAACAAGCTCAATGAACTAAAGTGGAACAAGAATTGTGCTACCTGTACATCCCTCCTTAGCATTGTAACTTCATTTAAACCCATTTTAGATATTGTATAAATATATGGATGATTTGAAAGAGTAAGAAGTTGTTATATATAGTGAAAGTACAATCTGACGGACAAGAGGTAGGAGACCAAGTGCTAATAAATAGCGCCCAATTGCTAATGCAGAGGAAAACCAAGGGACACTAACATGTGTAAGGTGGTATGAATATGAATTTGCGCAACCTGAATAAGTTCAAATTTTGAATCCATTAAAGTGACAAATATTCAAAAAATTCCCCATTATGCTCTCCAACCGAAACACCATGATTCTACCCTACAATCGAATCACATTGAAAGTTCCTACCTAAAGCTCTGCAACCAAAGCATAGATGCATTAGTACATAGGTTCACCCACTATCTATTACTTCAATCCACTAGATAATTCTGAATTTCACTCCTATATTTACATTTTTTACCATAGAAAATATTTCTTTAGAGTTACATGCCTTTTCCTAATTGGCTAAAGGTGAATAACTTGCTAGCTGGGAGAATGTCCAAGCTGCCCTAAACAGTAACCTAAATTAGAGCACTAAAGAGGACCACAAGGAGGATTTAAGAGATATTTTGAAGAATCCCATGTAGATATGGAGATTGATGAGCAAAAGACATATCCATTAAGAAAATATGATAGAATAGAGGCATAAGCATAAGTTGAGAAAACCATTGTAGAGAACATGCAAGATGAAGACTTATCTAGTGGAAAACGGAATAAAATGTCCATGCGATTACAAAAAATGGAAGATTTGCTACAAGAAAAGTGCACGGAAATGGTGGATTATCTAGAGTTAAATATATCGTCAATGAAATTACAAAATACTTCCCTATCCACTCAAACAATTCATCAACATGCATTCACTTAAAATCAAGAAATCCCTTAGTTTACAGAGCAAGAAATCCCTCAACGGACAAAGCAAGTAGAGGAGGATCCAATAGAACTAGCAACTTAATATATGGAGGAAGATGCTCCACCAGAACATAAAATAATATTTTGAGATTAAGATCTCGATGCATGCCAACATTTTATTCTCCTTGTAATTTTTTCTTTCTACTGTGAATTTCGTATATGTCCTCTATTCATGTAAATATTCGTGCGATAATAAAATCTCTAAGCAACCATCATTGCACCATGTTTATAGGATTGATATGAATGTATGCATAGTGGTATGACTGGTATAGATATTTTATGTTATGAATATTTCTAGAATAACTTTAAAAGAAAGGTGCAAATGGTGCAAAATAAAGTTATTGTAGAGAGTTTATTAACGAGTTTCTACACATTGTTAAAATATTAAGCTCTAAATCTCTAAAAATTGAGCCAACCGTGCCCTAACATACTTCTATTCATCCTTGAAACATCTCAGGGGATAGCACCAACTAACTAGTAATTTCATGTATCAATAATATATTATACCACATTGATATTCACAAATACATTTAGTCTCAACTTTGAAGTGTTTATTCTTAAGAATTAACTATTGAAATGATGTAAGAGTTGTTGATCTATTTGTAACTTCGGAATGTATTAACTCATATATTTTATATTGTATTTCTATCTTATTTTTGTACCTCTGACGGAGATGTTTATTCCTCCGGTCGGAGAAGTCATTATCGTACTTGGGTCATGTAAAGTCATTGAGGTCCATCCTCCCATGTATGACGGGGCATTAGACCCCGGAGTTGTGTCTTTCACGGGTTATTAGACTCCCTTAGTGGGGTCGGCCCAGTTTCAAGTGGTAATGGATTATTAGACTCTCCTAAGGGAGGTAGGCCCAGTTAGGGTAAAAGGAAAGTAAAGGTAAAGTATAAATAGAGAGGAGCAACTCTCTATTTATTCATTCACTCACTCATCCAACTTGCATAGTTGAGAGAGAGAAGTGCGCACAAGTGGAGGAGGAGTAGCCGTTGAAGACATCTATCTTTTGGGGATTCATCTTTGTGATTGTTGGGTCCAAGAAATGCCCCTTTTTGGCCATCCTTATTACATCATTTTGCCCTAATTACATCCTATTTTCATAAGCTCTACCTATGCCTTTTTTCCAGATCAACCAATGATATCGACATGTATAATTCATTATTGCTTTATTTATTTTATGCCGAAGATTGTTAACGTTCTAGATCCTAGTCCTTGGTTTATGCTAACCTGTGTGATTTCATTTAGTCAAGGTCTAAAAGCATAGGTGTATCAGCCAAGTGGCACTGGCTATTACTCTTCAAATCCCGACTCCTCATAACTCCAAGGGATAGCGCATTCATCCACAAGAATCTTTAACAGGACTCCACTGAAACAAAACCCAACTGCAATATATAGATCGCATTCCAGCTTGTTAAATCTGTTGATCCATTGATTACTGGAGTAACAGCTCATTCATGAGTAATAGCCTTGTTTAATACGGTTGTAACAGTTAGCTATAACTCCGGAGCTTGTAGATCGTAGATCTTCATTGCTGCATGATTTTAGTGGATCGTGATCTGTACTTTCAATGTATAAATATGCAGAGGCTCTCGTATCCTAGGGTTGGACAATTACCATTTTGCATAAGGCTGTAACATAGCACTGATACTATCAATTTCCATCATTAATATGAGAGAAGAGTTCTTCATTTGTGTGTCTTAATTTGTTGTGATTATCGGCATCTATGTTAGAAGGCCAAGGCCCGCCTTCTCACAGAGATAGTCAGCTTAAGTAGGTAGGGTAATTTAGCTTTCTTTCTGTTGTGTGGTGTGGAATCATTGCAGATGTTACTGTTAGCTGCAATAAAGATTAGCTTTCCTTTTGGTAGTTACAATTGCGTCTTGAATAGTTGTAGCATATTGGTGTGACAGTTGACTATGTAGGATAATTCAGTTAATGCATGTGTGTTTGAATCAACTGTAATAGCCAAGATCAATTCCAATATCTTTCAGTTGTTTATGCTTTCTAAGATTTCCAATGATTATCAGTTAGAGTTCAAGCTTATATTTAGATTCTGGTTGTTGTTGTATCTTCAATTGGTTTATTAAGGTAGGTAGATTATGATTGAGTAATAGTAGCTACTGGATGGATCATTTTGGTAAAGATTGAATATTGTAGTTTTATAATTATAGGATTTAACTTCTTGCAAAAGCAATCTAGTTTATTTTTATTCTTAATTCTATAACTGCTAGGTGATTTCTGTAGGAAGTTAGTTTCAATCGAATTCCTAGATGTGTGAATTAGATTAGTTTGCTTTCTGGAGTGAGTTTGGCTAGATAAATTGGTAGGATCGTTATATGCATTAGTTAATCAACTGCTTGACATGTTTATGCACAAATTATGCTTATTGCCATTCAAACAAAAGACCTCCCTAGGTTTGACAATTTATACTGACCATCATGTGTGTTATCTTTAATTAATTGACATATAGGGTGACCAACATTTTGGCACCATTGCCGGGGATGGTAATAGATAGACAGTGTTAGTAGTTGGTTTCATTTGATTTTATTGTGGTTTAATTATTTACAGCATACATGAATACAAGAAAAACAAATCGGGAACCCCCTTTGAATACTAACATTATAGGTGGAAAATGTCAAGGTCGTAACGCAGGTCAGGGAAGACATACATACATTGATGAAATAATTGCTAGAGCAGATTCTTCCACTAGAACACCGCGGACATCTATAGGCAGGGGAAATTCTGTTCCTCCCAGCCTTGAAAATTTAGCATCTACAATGGAGAATACAATGGGACCTTCAACTCCTGTTGCAGAAAATAAACCTCCTGAAGATAAGGGAAGTGTTGTGGGTGCACCAGAGAGAGAGGATATCTATCATATCAACGGAACCAGAGTTACTAAAGAAGAGTGGTTGAAGACTTGCCGAGTAGCAGAGGAAGAGAGAAGGCGAGAAGAAGAGAGGAGAAGAGAAGAAGAAGCCAAATTAGAGGAAGAACGCATAAGGGAAGCTGTTGAATTTTGGACTAGAACCATGGCAGTAGAGAACAAGAAGGGGAGAACGAACATGGGGAGAACCAGGAAGGAGAAGGATAAAATAACCATCCTGGTAATATTGTGGCTACATTAGAATTCCCTATACTCCAGACACCTGGAGCAACTCCCATGAAAAATATCTCACCATCAGTTCTCCCGAATTTTCATGGTAATTCCTCTGAGGATCCTGATGAGTTTCTTTTTGAGTTCTATATCCTCTGTCACAACTATGATTACACCTCTAGTGCTCAAAAGCTGAAGTTATTATCATCCACCTTGAAAGGAAATGCTCTGCGTTGGTTCATGAGTCTGGTTCATGAGACCATTACTACTTGGGACCAAATGAAAAACACCTTCCTTTCCAAGTACTAGGAATATTGTAGAACTAGGAATAGAAAGGAGGAGTTGTTTAAAATAGTTTAGAAGGATGAAGAAAGCTTGGAAGACTTTGTGGAAAGATTGTTGTACAATTTACAAAGATTTGGTCATGCTGAGATTGGAAAGGATGTGCTCAAGATCATTTTACTACTAGGAATTAGAGAAGACTGCCTTGATATGTTGAATTTGTTGGGAAAAGGGGAGATCTTGAAGGAACCTTTCGAGAAGATTGTTGAATTATGCCGAAGGTACTCAAGGGGATCCTCTAGAACCAACAAACGAGACAAAGATTGAGATCAGGATGTCTTCACTAGGACTCAGAAGTCAGCTAGTGGAGGGGCCACTCGAGCAGAAATAGGCAACTTATTGGAGAATTTTAAAATAAACATGATGAGCTCCATTTCCTCAGAGTTAGATGTCATGAGAGCAAAGCAGAGGCAAGTAGTAGAAGACCTTACACTTGGGGTATTCTATCCTAAATGCAGGAAAAAGCACCCACTGAAAGAATGCCTGCTGGAAAAAGTAGAGATATGTAGGATATGTGAACTGGAGCATGATACCAAGGAATGTCCTTCACTACCTAAGGTCAAAGAAGTCCTATAGGCATCTATTCGGGATGTGGATCCATCTTAGTTCATTGCCCATAAGAAACCATGGCAACCTCGCAATCAAGGTATGAATCTAGACCCATCATTTTTTCTGAATAATATGAATGGAATGAACAATATGCATAATATGAATACACAATTTCCTTCACATTATTCTAACAATCAGTGGCATCCATCTCATAACCCAATGCATAATACTAACCCATTGACACCATGGTCATAACAGTCAAACAACCAAGCTCCTTGGAATTCCAACTAGAGAAATTCTTACCAAGGAAATAACTTTCCCCATCACCAGACTTGGTATCAACAATATCCTCCTCAACAGTATCAGCAACCATAGCTCCCATTCCAAAACAATGCCGCACCTATGAATGCACCACTTCGACCACAACTACCTGCACAACCTAACATGAACCCAAAAAATAAAGCAGTTCATCAATTTGAGATTGCCAACATGCCCGCGTATTCCATCACCAAGATTCCCTGCAATGATATACAATTACAATCAGGATGAGTGGTGGAACCTATTATCACTGAGGTTGTTTCATCCCCAGTGATTGAAACTGGAGTACATCAGCACTATAAGAATATGGTTAATTCCGCAAGCCCCATCATTGAGGATGCTGATACTCCTAATGAAACAGTAGTTGAAACTCAAAGAGTAACACGTGATGCATCACATCCTACACAGTTGATGAGAGAACCGCCATACCCTGAACGATTGGCCCTGCAGAAAACAGTGGAACAACGACCTTTTGGGATAATTGAAAATTTTGTATGTTAAAATTCCACTATTATAGGCCCTCCATGATGTTCCCATTTATGCCAAGACTGTTAAAGATTTATGTGTCAAGAAACCAGGAAGAAGACCCAGGGATCCTCCCACTGTCCACGTACTGGTAAAACTTTCCGAATTAATAATGGGGAAGGCCCCTATGGAAAAATACGATGACCATAGAAATCCGTCTATTACAGTTCACATAGGGAACACACAAATCCCCAATGTCTTGGTAGACTTAGGCGCAACCATTAACGTTATGACCATAGAGACTGTGAAGAAATTGGGACTCACTAATCTTCATCCAACCCCTACTGTTTTGGAACTGGATGACAGATCAACAATCAAGCCTGAAGGGATCTTAGATGACCTCGTGATCTCAGTTGACTCGTGGAATACCCTACGGATTTCTTGGTGTTATAGCCAAAATCCCAGTTGGGGGGACACCCACTGATGCTGGGAAGACCATGGTTGGCCATAACAGATGCTTGTATCAACTATCGGTTAGGATCTATGACCATTTCAGACGGAACTGAGATCAAGAGCCTAACCCTATACCCTCCAGGTTGACCAAGCACAGAAGCTGAAACTCCATTGTGGGAAGATTTGGAGGAGGGAGAAGGTGTGCAGCCGTTATTAACAATAGGGGGAGCCTTAACATTTAAAGATGAAACATAGGATGATGCTATTAATAGTTTCATTAGTGAGCCCACGACAGTCAATAAAAATGTCTATCAGATCTTGGACAATACTCTAGCTGCAACAGAAGAAGAAAATCTTACAGAAGAAACTCTAATCTGTGATGCCGGTATAATTCTAGTACTCAAGAATTCGAAGATTATTCTAGTGGAAATTGGGCCAGGTAAAACATTGAATATCAATCCAAATCTTGCGCCTAGCGAGCTGGAATAGCTAGTCACTCTGCTGAAACAAAGAAGGGGAGCTTTCGCTTGCGAGTACATAGACATGAAAGGGATTCCTTCCAATTTGTGCACCCATCACATTTATATTAAGAGCGACTCTAGGCCCGTGTGTCAACCACAACGAAGGATGAACCCGAACCTAAGAGACATAGTGAAAGAGGAGATCCAAAAACTTTTGGAAGCATGATTTATATACCCGATTTCAGACAGTGAGTGGGTTTCTCCACTTGTGATTGTGCCAAAGAAGAATGGGAAATGGAGGGTCTGCTTGGATTACAGAGAATTAAACAAAGCAATGCAGAATGACCATTTCCCTTTACCTTTCATCAATCATGTCCTTGATACCTTGTCTGGGAAAAATTATTTTTCCTTTCTGGGCTTTAGTGGCTATAACCAAATTCAAATTGCTCCAGAAGACCGGGACAAAACCACTTTCACCTGTCCCTGGGGGATTTTTGCATACCGAGTACTTCCTTTTGGGTTATGCAACGCACCAGCCACATTTTAGAGAACAGTGATTGGAATCTTTTTGGAGATGGTAAATGATTGCATGGAGATTTTTATGGATGAATTTACTCCATATGGTGATAGTTATGAAGAAGCGCTGAAAAACTTAGAAAAGGTCTTGAAACGCTGTGAACAAAGACAACCCTCTTTGAGCACTGAAAAATGCCATATGATGATGAGTGAGGGCATAGTGTTGGGGCACTTCATCTCTTCTGATGGTATCCAGGTAGATCCATCCAAAATCAAGGTAATTGAAAACATACCAACTCCTGGGACATAGAAGGATGTACGTAGCTTCTTGGGGCATGCTGGCTATTACAGAAGGTTCATAGAAAATTTTTCCAAACTAACTTCTCCTTTGTTCACTTTGTTGATGAAGGATGCACAGTTTGTCTGGAATGATGCATGTCAAACAACGTCTAGTGAGCTAAAGAAAAGGCTATCTACAACACCCATCTTATGAGGGCCCAACTAGGCTCTGCCTTTCCATATTTCTTCAGATGCTTCAAACACAGCCATTGGGGCCGTTTTGAGACAGCAGGAAGGTAATGCTCCTTATGTCATTTATTACATTAGTAAAAACTTGTCTCCTGCTGAACTAAACTATACTATCACAGAAAAGGAATTTCTTGCCATTGTTTATGCCATCAATAAATTTAGAAATTATATTACTGGATATTCTACTTTTGTGTACACCGATCATTCTGCTATCAAGTATTTAATGAATAAATCAATCATGAATGCTAGAGTTACTAGGTGGCTGTTACTGTTATAGGAATTTGATATCACAATTATTGATAGACTAGAGAAGGAAAATGTTGTTGTAGATTTTTTATCTGAACTTACTAACAGTGATGACAATATACTAGTCGAAGATTCCTTCCCTAACGAACATTTGTTTGCAGTATCAGCTCATTCCCCATGGTATGCAGATATTGCTAACTTTTTGGCTGTAGGTAAGCTCCCAGCACATCTGTCAAAGAGAGAAAAAAGGAAGATCATACAACAGAGTGCTAGGTACTGCTGGATTGATGGCCATATTTTCTACACAGGGCTTGATTTAGAGATCAGAAGATGTGTTAGAGAAGATAAGATCTTTAGAATTCTTAAAGCTTGCCATGATGAGCCCTGTGGGGGCCATTTTGCTGACAAAAGGATAGGTCATAAGGTTTTGAGAATGGGCTATTTCTGGCCCACATTGTTCAGGGATGCAAAGAAGTATGTTCAGGCATGTGATAGCTTCCAAAGGATGGGCCAACCTAACAAATTAGATGAAATTCCTTTGCAGCCACAACTTGTGGTTGAACCATTTGATAGGTGGGCTCTAGATTTTGTAGGACCTATCAACCGTCCCTCAAAATAGAAAGTTCACATCTTGGTTTGCACAGATTACATGACCAAATGGGTAGAATCCGTAGCCTTGATTAAGGCCAATGATCAGGCTGTGATTGATTTCCTATATGAAGAGATTTTTACTTGGTTGAGAGTACCTAAGGAAATCATTAAAAATGGTGGACCACAGTTTGTGTCTCACAAGTTGAAAGCACTATTACAGAAATTTCATATTCAGCACAAAATAACCTCGCCATATCATCCACAGGCCAATGGCCAAGTGGGGAGTACAAACAAGGTTATCGAGGATATTCTGACAAAAACAGTGAAGAGCCATCATAAAGATTGGGTTGAAAGGCTTCCAGAGGCACTATGGGCCTATCGTACCACGTGGCGTACCACCACTGGTTTTTCCCCATATAAGTTAGTGTATGGTAAGAATGTTGTTTTTCCAATTGAATTTCAAATTAGAACCTTGAAAACAGTTGTGGAAGCAAACCTGGATTTATTAGAGGCAGAGAGGGACCAACTGAATCAGCTCAATGAGTTGGATGAGAAGCGCACAACTGCAGTACATCATATAGCTTTAATCCAACAACAACGCTCTAAGTGGCACGATCGATTTATAAAGAAGAAAGTATTCCAAGAGGGGGACTGGGCTCTGTTGTATGATTCACGGTTTAAGAGGGACTTTAAAGGAAAGTTGCATACTCGTTGGTTGGGCCCCTATCAGATAGATTGGGTATTTGATAATGGAACAGTTCGGTTGATCACCATTGATGAAAACAAAGTACCATTATTTGCAAATGGTCATCGGCTGCGACTGTATCACAAGCCGATCTTGAGGGAAGCTTTTGTTTCACATGTTGCAGATGATCCAAATTATCAGTTAACGCTGGGACAGGGATTTTTCTCAACCCCTGTCAATTCTTAAGAACTGCAACCTCCACATGATTTGTACATAAATAATTCATTTTCTTTTTTTTTTTCATTATGTATTTTATCTATTTTTCATTTTTCATTTGATCAGGTTTGTTTTGAAGAATTCTTTGCAGGAATTAATTGGAGGAATAGTAGTCGTGACTGGGCCAGATGACTGCAGGTACATTGTATTGTTCCTGACTTGATAAATCTCTTTTTAAGAAGATGGATAATACATTACCTTTCAGCATCCAGCCAAAAAATTGCCTGTTACTTCATTATTGCGCAGCTGCGACTCCGCTATTCCTGACCAATCCGCCAAATGCAGCAGTTGCGACTCTGCTATCTCCACTTCATTTTCGCTCTTTATCAGCAGCTGCGAATTTTCTATTCCTGACCAATCCGCCAAATGCGGCAGCTGCGACTCCGCTATTTTCCACTTCATTTTTGCTCTTTTCCAGTAGCTACGACTCCGCTATTCCTGACCAATCTGCCAAATGCAGCAACTGCGACTCTGCTATTTTCCACTTCATTTTTGCTCTTTGCTAGCAGCTGCGACTCCACTATTCCTGACCATTCCGCTAAATCCAGCAACTGCGACTCCGCTATTCTTGATTATCTTTCCAAATCTAGCAACTATGACTCCACTATTTTTTTTCCCATTTCGCTCTTTCCGTACAGCTGCGACTATGCCAGTCTTGCTTATTTTTCTAAATCTAGTAGCTATGACTCCGCCAGTTTGCCTGCTCTCCGAATAATGATGCCAATGATGATCCAATTAGGCGTCAGTTTTGTTGTTTACTCCACAAGATACAATCATGGGTTTCCATGAAGGAAAATTTTGGGTGTTTTGGGTAGCTGTCAGCTCGAGTGGCGGTGGCCACATCACTTCAGCACATGTGCATTCATACTCGTGAGGATGAAGGCCTGCTATAATGATTGATTCACGGCTGAACTCATAAACGCAAAGGTACGGATCGCACCTTCTACATGATTTGATAGAAAATTAAATACGGTAATAACGATTATGTACTGTCATAACCCTCTATTATCGAACCCATACTAATTAACCTCCAGGGAATATGTGAGGATCATGGTTATATTTATTTCCCGTCACCTTACCCGATTTACACCCAATACCCCAATTCTTCCAATTTCCTCATTCCAACAGAGTGTTCATTCCTACGCCGACTTGCCTAAAAACCCGATTTTGAACCCCAACGATCCCTTGCATGTTTGTAAAACTTCAACTTCCACGTCTAGACTGGTAAATTGTTGTATTCATTTTGAATTGTAAGGAAAGGTCGATATGGGAAACCCAGTCCGCCATGAACCAATAAACACAGAAGTTGTACGTGCCAATGCAAAAGTCCTTAACATTTTCACAGCAGCAGGTTGGATAGAATAATTTGAACGGTTGAATGGTTTCGACACAGAAACTGCATTGCAATTTTCCCTCAACCTGACTGGTACTCACTCTGAGGTCAGGGGACTGTGTGTGGATGTTACAGAAGAAATCATAGCAGAGGTTACTGGATTACCCCAGGTTGGGAAGAAGTTATTTGGACGAAAGGCACATAATGCAAATGCTGTGAGGGAATTTTTGTCAGTTAGAGAGCAAGTTAGTCCAAAGCGCCATGGGTTGGAACTAGCATCTTTACCACCACCCTGGAATCAAGTGGCAATTTTTCATGAAAATATACATCTCTTGTGAAGCTAGGTACCAAATCGTTTCCTTTTCTAAACTTCCCTTATTGTCTCATTTATGCCATGGCAATTTGGTAAATATACCATTTTATCTACTTAAATCCCTACAAACCATGGCTGGATATGCAAAAACTGCCCAACACCCAATTTCTTCCCTTACTAATCATGGCCTAATCAAATTACTAGTCTTGAGAGCAATTGCAAACCGTAATTTAACCTGGGAACAATTTCTGGCTGGATATGGGCCAATTATAGAACCTGTATTACAAATGGAGGGTGTTGGTGAAGATAATGAGGACCGGCACTCCTCAAATCCAGTTGGGGGGGAGATTAGAGCATTAGGGAACCAAACTAGTGATGGAGAGGAAGTAAATAAGGAAGAAGCAACATCAACAGAAAACCCTTTTGCTAAGGAAATTGTGATGGAAACCATGGCGCAGGAGGCAGAAAAATCAGAAGCTGTAAATGCAGAAGCAAATACTCAGATGAAAGAAGCTGAAACTGGAGCAGCTATTGAAGCTACGACAGTAGAGGCTGCAACTACAGAAGAAGGAATAGTGGGGGAAGGGACTGTGGAAATTATGGAGGTTGTGTCCTCTCCTGGGATAAGGGGGACCATTATTGAAGAAGAAAAGACCGAGGAAAAGACCCCTGTGTCAAAGAAATGAAGAGGAGGATTAGGGAACAAGGGTCAGACATCCACTACAACAAAGAAAAGAAAAACTAGAGTTGTCAAAGCACCAGTAGCAGTAAGCAGTGAGGAACACCCAGTGGGAATGGTGAGGAAAATAAGGACTCGATTGGTTGTAGCAGTAGAAGCAGCTATGACAGCAGCAGCAGCAGAAGCAGCTGTGACAGCAGCAGCAGCAGAAGCAATTGTAACAGCAATAGTAGCAGAAGTAGCTGCAACAGTAGCAGAGGTAGCAAAGACAGCAGAAGAAGCAGAGACAGTGGATGCAATTGGGGGTAATATTGAAGCACCCTCAATAGAGACAACAGGAGTAGTCAGAGAAAATATTGAGTCACCTAAGGCAGAAATAGCACCTGTAACAGGGGTAGACATAGAAATTCCTATTTTGAACCCCAAGTCACCTGTTGTCATGTAGGAACCTCCCATAGAAGAACCTCAAATCGAAAATATCCTCCATGGACATGAATTATTAAAGGAGGATGTGCAGACATTGCGAAATGAGCTTGAAAGATGGAAGGGAGTAGTTGGAAAACAAGCATAGAAGAATTTGAACACAATGGCAAATGCTGCAAACTTATTAGAAAATTCATCTTTTGCATTTGAAAACGAGGAGCAACGAGACACTGTTTGTCCAGAGTGTGGAGATATATTTTTTGCAGCAAGACATAGAGTTGTTGTATTGGAAGTTGTATCACAAAGGCATGTATAGATATAGGAGGTGGAAGAAGGAATGCCAGAAATAGAATTGATGGGGGAAAATGAGCCAAGAATTGAAGGGATTCCTGATTCGAATCTAGGAGATGAAACGGTGCAGTCCCAACCATAAGGGGATACTAAGCTTCTTCAAGACCAGTCTCATTAGTCAGAGAGATTTGATATAACCTAGAAACATACTCAGCAGTTCAAAGAAATTGAAGAACACAAGACTGTTACACAAGAACCAGTACCCTTGAAAATATTTAGTGAGGTTGCAACTCAGACAGCAACATTTGATATCAAGGACCAAGAAGAGAACACTATTACACATGAACCAATGTTTTCAAAATCATTTGTTGAAGTTGCAACACAAACTGATATGTCTGAGGTTGAAATGGAAAGGAAGGATGCTGTCACATAAGAACCAGCAGTCCTAAAAATATTTGCCGAGACTGTAACACAGACTGAGGAAGCTGAGGTTGATATGGAAATAAAGGATGTTATTACACAAGAACTAGCATCCCCAAAATCCATGGCTGAGGCTGCATTACAGGCACAGACCACTGCAACTCCAATGGAGAATGAAATTGTTACAGTGCCAAAGCAAAATGAGGAAGTCATTTATCTAGACTCTAATGATGAGAAGGATGTAGAGAACAAAATATTTCAACGGATAGAGAAGAATATTCTCTGGCTAAATCTTGAGTTGGATAAATGGCACAAATGGATTGATCAGTTCAGGACATGTATGATTTCTCTCCAAGAATATAGAATTGTCATTAAGGGGTTGAGAGAAAAGAGGGATGAGGCATTACTCTTCCAGAAACTACGGTGGGAGAAACTTCAAGAAAAATTTGAAGGATTGAAGAAACTTAAATCCCCGCAACAAGAAAAAGACAAAATGTATACTCTTTCCCTAGAATTATTGAGTTGCAAGGCTCCATCACCCTCTGACCCTGTCTTTCTCCATGAGCATACAACTTTATTTCAATTGAGGGCTCTAAAAGAAGGGAGATAATTTGATTTGGCAACAGCTACTCAGTTTTTGGAAACTTTTCTAAAAAGTGATTTTGAGGATCAACATTTGTTATGTTAATTGTATTTACATGACAGGGCTTGTTATATTAACTCTCCATCTAATCCACTACCTTGTCTAGGGGATGTTTAGCTAAGGGCATTTGCCTCTTTGTCATTAACGATGTAAGATGGTGAGATGCTTTCCAAACCATCCTCAGGAATGAGGAGAATTCTACTCTCTTGATTAGGGGGAAACCACAGGATCCAAAAGCACTCATAGAAAATCATGTTGGATATCTCAGGGTTCCTTTAATTGCCCAATACTTTGAAATTCTGTGAGATAAAATCCTCACCACATATGTCCCAATGATTCTTAATATGCATCAAAGTGCTCTGGAAGGTAGTGAATACAGATGGTTGTATTCTTCTTCATCTCTGAAGGAAATGGATCCATACTGCTTTGAGACTTTTAGGAAAGCTTTGACAAGGATTCCTAGATATGTGTAGTGCATGTAAAGATGTGGGTATTCGTGGATTGGATTAAGATTCATATTCCCTCTCATATGGCTGCCTGTGAGTCCTTATAGGAACAGCTATGCTTTGACTGAAGAAGAAGAAAAGCTGTGTTGGGAGAAATGGACAGCCTGTTATGGGTTTGTGCCTCGAGGGGAGACACCAGAACTTTCCTACAATCTTACAAATCTTCACAAATTCAACTCAGACTCAGATTCAGACTAGGGGAGATAGTTGCATGAGGACATGCAATCGGATAGTTGGGGGGAGATGTTGGGTCCAGGAAATGCCCCTTTTTGGCCATCCTTATTACATCATTTTTCCCTAATTACATCCTATTTTCATAATCTCTACCTATGCCTTTTCTCCAGATCAACCAATGATATCGACAGGTATAATTCGTTATTGCTTTATTTATTTTATGCCTGAGATTGTTAAGGTTCTAGATCCTAGTCCTTGGTTTATGCTAATCTGTGTGATTTCATTTAGTCAAGGTCTAAAAGCGTAGGTGTATCAACCAAGTGGCGCCAACTGTTACTCTTCAAATCCCGACTCCTCATAACTCCAAGGAACAACGCATTCATCCATGAGAATCTGTAATAGGCCTCCACTGAAATAGAACCCAGCTGCAACAGACAGATCGCATTCCAACTTGCTAAATCCGTTGATACATTGATTACTGGAGTAACAGCTCCTTCATGAGTAACAACCTTGTTTAATACGGTTGTAACAATTAGCTGTAACTCCACAGCTTGAAGATCGTAGATCTTCATTGCTGCATGATTTTAGTGGATCGTGATCTGTACTTTCAATGTATAAATATGCAGAGGCTCTCGTAGCCTGTGGTGGACAATTACCATTTTGCATAAGGCTGTAACAGAGCATAGATACTATCAATTTCCATCATTAATATGAGAGCATAGTTCTTCATTTCTGTGTCTTAATTTTTTGTGATTCTCGGCGTCTCTGTTAGAAGGCCAGGGCCTGCCTTCTCATAGAGATAGCTGGCTTAAGTAGGTAGGGTAGTTTAGCTTTCTTTTTGTTGTGTGGTGTGGAATCATTGCAGATGTTACTGTTAGCTGCAACAGAGATAAGATTTTCTTTTGGTAGTTACGATTGCATCTTGAATAGCTATAGCAGATTGGTGTGATAGTCGACTGTGTAGGATAATTCAATTAATGCATGTGTGTTTGAATTAGCTGTAATAGCCAAGCTCAATTCCAATATCTTTCAGTTGTTTATGCTTTCTAGGATTTCCAGTGATTATCAATTAGAGTTCAAGCTTGTATTTAGATTCTGGTTGCTGTTGTATCTTCAGTTGGTTTATTAAGGCAGGCAGATTATGATTGAGTAACAATAGCTACTGGATGGATCATTTTGGTAAAGATTGAATATTGTAGTTTGATAATTATAGGATTTAATTTCTTGCAAAAGCAATCTGGTTTATTTCTATTCTTAATTCTATAACTGCTGGGTGATTTCTGTAGGAAGGTAGTTTCAATTGAATTCCTAGATGTGTGAATTAGATTAGTTTTCTTTCTGGAGTGAGTTTGGTTGGATAGACTGGTAGGATCGTTATCTCCATTAGTTAATCAACTGCTTGACATGTTTATGCACAAATTATGCTTATTGCCATTGAAACAAAAGACCTCCCTGGGTTTGACAATTTATATTGACCATCCTATGTGTTAGCTTTAATTAATTGACATATAGGGTGACCAACAATGATCTTTGTATTGGTGCTTATTCTATCTCTGAGGAAGTTGCGGGGTTTTTCACCTTCTTGTTTTTCCCTGGTGAAATGCTTTATGTCTCTTGTCTCTTGTGTTTGATATGTTGTACATGTTGTTCTTTCCGTTAAGATCCTAGATCATATTGAATTAAATGATGAAAAACTAACAAGAGTGATAGCCCTTCATTTGCAATGATGTGGAATGATTATCACTTCATCATGGACAAGCAATTTCTTATTTTTATATTGGAAATAATTTTTTCATACTATTGTTGGAAGGTATTAACAAAAAAATTTATATTAAAACATGGAAACATGTGAACCTAGAATGAAGCATAGGTTCCATAAATTGTAATCTAGTTTACAACCATAGACATGCTCATATGGAGAAACAAACAAGTAGAAATGAATACATTGAACCAAATAGTTTTCACATTATATTCATCTGATATATCTCATAAGGGGCATAGTTGAACCAGACAATGAGATAAAACAAATAAACTATCTTTGATCCCAATTATACAAAATGAATGGAATTTGAAAAATAGGAAACAATTCAATAATATCCTTCCATTTTCTTCTATTCTTCTACCGTCCCTTTAACTACAACCCTTACAAAAAACATGCCCATACAAAATGAATGGAAGGGCCTTTGTAAATTAGGACACAGTCTCATACCATCCTCTTGTTATATTCTTCTACCGTCCCTAGGAAAATACAACCCTTAAAAAAACTTGCTTCAAACTAAATTACAATGAGAGCTTGGTGGGTGAGCCGCTTGATTCCCTTAATCAATCTCCATTATTTTTTCCCATGAGGGAGACTTTCCATATTGAGGGGTCTATTGAGATCCTATCAAGGTTGATGGGATCCAATCAATCTCATGACAAACTTGGCTAGCTAGGACATGTTTGGTGATGAGCCTCCTAAGTTGTTTAGTTAGTTGTTCATTTTGGGCCATGAAATTCTGGTCCAAATTGTCCTCTAATCTCCAGTCTCCATGACCTCCATGTCCTATTTGTCGCATTTTTTATTGATACTCTTTCGAATTTATTCAATCTACTTATCCAAATCCTCTACTTGTATGTCGTCACTAGTCCATCCAACTGGGCCATGAATCCTACCATCCGCCATTATAAACCTAGGATATAGACTTGAAGAAGTTTGATAATAAAGATTCTTGTATGGGAGATCTCCACTGCATAGACCACTACACAAAATCCTTTGTGTGCCCTTGTGTAAACCTGTCATTCAAACAAGGAAGAGGGATAATAGAGGGAAAAACCATTGAAGCCATAGCTACATTGGTCAATATTTTAAAAAAGAACTAAGGAAGAGGAGCAGAACTGATTTCACTTGGAATTCTCCCATCAACATATTTTCACCCGAAACTCGGACATAGGCAATAGAATATTACACCTGGATTTCTTCCTGATGGAAATATTTCCAACGGTAATCATGAGTGCAAATTTTATTTTTGACAATAGAGCCTGTAATCTTGGAAGGGGTTCAAATTTTGCCAAAATTTCCTTAGGCCCAAATTCTTTTGATATGAATTCTTACCATCAAATTTATGTAGTATCCTCTTCCATTTACGAGGATAAATTCGGGTGGTTGAAACCACAATTCCATAGGATCCTTTCTTCGAACAATTAGCATTCCAACTATAAGTTTTTCCCCAAATTGCACAAAAACCTCTCTGAAACTGTGAAATTTTATCCATACACCATCCAATCTGTCCCAATCCATTTGAAAAAGTGCTCAATTATTCAATGAAGCCCCTAATTTAACCATTGGAGTATTTCACACTAGTTTTTTCTCATGCACACTTCCTCAAACATTTCATTTCCAACCTTTGAATTTTCCTGTAAATCCAAATTTCATCCCATGCAATTCCAGTGCTGAAAAACATGTCTCCAATACCACTCGGTAATGTGCCCAACCACCCTTGTGATATTGTTGAGGTGATGGGGCACCCATTTTACACATCCAATACCCATTTTTTCATTTGTATCCAATTCACACCATGGATGTCATGCAATTACACAACATAATTAAAACATATATGGTTTCCAAAATATCTCATGCATTCATTATAATTTATAGGAAATTCAAGAATGAATAAACACATATCATACCAAGAAATTCTATGCATTTGTAACATTATAACTAGTAAATTAATCATTATACAAGCATATCTAAACCATATAGAAACATAGATATATTCATGGAAATATCATACATGCATAGAGAATTATCTTTTAAAACAGTTGTTCTCCAACTAGTTGTAGGTGAAGGAAGTTCCTCCTAGCCATAGGAACAATCAATCCAGATCTTACTTTGGTAGGCCAAGAAATCCCCCCCTATTTGAGCTAACAATCCCGCAAGTATCCTATAGTTCCATTCTATCTCTCCAACACACGATAGATAGGAAGTCTCTGAATTGGGACTCCAGGGCACAAGTTGTAGTCTAGGTTCCTTTCATGCCCCAGTCTAGAAGGGTTAATGGCATGAATATTTTATTTTCAACAATCACATATCAGTCCTTTGTCACAAGTACAAAATTATGGCAATCCAAGGTGATGTTAAGGAAGAGGACTGTAAGTCAAATTGTTGGAATATGAATGAGGAACGAACCCATCCCAATCTTGATTTGTTTCTTGTATAAGAATAATTTAGATTTACATGTGACCACTCTATATGGAATCACTTTTCCCCTCTTAATCCACTTCTAACATAATTAAACAATGTTTTATTTAAAGAATGACTTTTAGTCAAGGCTTAGAATATTTGGGTTAAATGACTAAGTCTAAGGATATAAGATAATCTCACTAGGGTCATATTTCCCTTATCCCACTATCACTTCCCTACTTGTGGAATCATAGCCCCCCATCTCTTCTTCATCCTTCTTCCCCTACATCCATTAGAGATTTTATATTAATATCAAAATGATCACATTTACATAGTCCTAGTCACCCTCGATCATTTGTTTCTATCTTCTATACTTCTACATTAATATTTGCAAATTTACATCACACAGTCCAAACTAGGGTATTACAATGTGGTAGTAACACATATTTCATTAAATTTGGAATTATACAAGGGATCTAGAATTTAGAACTTCAACAAGATTGAGTTTTCAAAAAATGAAAAACCAAAAAATTATTTAATTCACTCATTTCAATCTTTATATTCACCATTTTTTTATAATATTATCAATATAAGCTATATAAAATCAAATTTATATAAAGTTGAAGCATATCTTCCTAATATTAAACTTAGATTCCTTACATTATTTTATTATTATAATTTTTTAATTTGTATTAATATTTGAGTTGATCAAGGTTTACCTCATCTCATGAACAATAGATGTTGCAAGAAATTTCTTACCTATTAAGTTATCTAATGGCATTATTTGTATGTTGAAATTATTAACCATTTTATTTATAATTTGATAAAGCATATATTGTGCATGTGTTGAATTACCATATTAGTAAGAGATTGTCTCCATTTTAGAGTGACCTACAAAGTTATTTAATGATATAGCAGTCAATGTGTTTGTTACTGTAACAATATTATGTATTGGCATAGTAACTTATTAATTCCCAATCTTGATAATGGGTAGCTAGAACATGGGGATTTTTTCTCAACTTCAAGAAACAACAAGAACTGGAAATGCCTAGGAATTGGCTGAAACCTCTAATACCATGAAAACGTATTATCTCATATAGTCACTGTAATATTGAACCTGTGGATGAGGACACTACCCCTAATCATATTTAGAATATTGACTAGAAAAACAATTAGTAACATATACACAAGCAACAACATGGAAAACTAGGTCATACTCTATTTTATTTTCTTCCCTTTATATGTATTGAGTACGGATTTAGAATTTAGAACTTCAACAAGATTGAGTTTTCAAAAAATGAAAAACCTAAAAATTACTTAATTCACTCATTTCAATCTATATATTCACCATTTTTTTTACAATATTATCATTATAAGCTATATAAAATCAAATTTATATTAAGTTGAAGCATATCTTCCTATGCTTAAACTTAGATTCTTTACATTATTTTATTATTATAATTTGTAATTTGTATTAATATTGCTTACCTATTAATTTATCTAATGGCATTATTTGTATGTTGAAAGTATTAACCATTTTATTTATAATTTGATAAAGCATATATTGTGCATGTGTTGAATTACCATATTAGTAAGAGATTGTCACCATTTTAAAGTGACCTAGAAAGCTATTTAATGACATAACAGTCAATGTGTTTGTTACTATAACAAATTTATGTATTGGCATAATAACTTAGTAATTCTCAATCTTGATAATGGGTGGCTAGAACATGGGGGGTTTTGCTCAACTTCAAGAGACAACGAGAATTGGAAATGTCTAGGAATTAGGTGAAACCTCTAATACCATGAAGACGTATTAGCTCCTATAGTCATTGTAATATTGTACTTGTGGATGATGACACTACCCCTAATAATCTTTAGAATATTGACTAGAAAAATAATCAATAACATATCTACGAGCAAGAACATGGAAAATTAGGTCATACTCTATTTTATTTTCTTCCCTTTATATGTATTGTCTATTGTATGCCTTAGGACATTTTTGTCAAGTATATAGCACAATAGGTACTTAGGCACTTCACTTTTTCCCTTCATTTGATGGGATTATTATGAGCCCACAAGTTTCTACATGTTTTGGACATTGTTAACTATCAATTATTACTTTGGATTATGTTGATTGGTTAAGCCTAGATTCCTTTTTATAATATAAATATAATCATCTAACATTTAAAGAAATATTCATTATTCAATACTATATATTATGATATGTGGTTGGCACTATTTTAGAGCCAACAAGAGAAAATATTGTATTGGATAAAGTCTAAGTATACCAATTAAGGTAAAAAAAAATTATTAATTAGAATATAAATTTTATAGTACAATTGTTTTTTTTTCAAATACATGAAGAAAGAGGGAAAACCCATTCTAGTTATTGCAAGTGTCCAGTATTTATTTTTGAAATGTTTGAACATATTACATTGAAAAAGCATTAACTAGCTACTCCCGTAGTAAAGTTTTTATAGACAAAGTCTATAATATGTTGTATGTCCAGTATTTATTTTTGAAATGTTTGAACATATTACATTAAAAAACATTAATTAGCTATTCCCATAATAAAGTTTTTATAGACAGTCTATAATATGTTGCTTGTAAGTGCTTTACTGGACTCCATTAACCAAGTTTGATGGATCGAGAAGTGTGGTACATTTGAAATCAATGAATTAGAATAGAAACATTGAAGTACATTTTTGTTTCTTACAAATACAAAAGTGAAAACCCACTAAACTTATTAAAAGTGCATTTAACAATCAATTTTTTTTATAAGTATCTATGTGTCATTTAACAATCAAAATCAAATTATTATGAGATCCAACAAGAGAAAATATTGTATTGGATAAAGTCTAAGTATACCAATTAAGGTAAAAAAAAATTATTAATTAGAATATAAATTTTATAGTACAATTGTTTTTTTTTCAAATACATGAAGAAAGAGGGAAAACCCATTCTAGTTATTGCAAGTGTCCAGTATTTATTTTTGAAATGTTTGAACATATTACATTGAAAAAGCATTAACTAGCTACTCTCGTAGTAAAGTTTTTATAGACAAAGTCTATAATATGTTGTATGTCCAGTATTTATTTTTGAAATGTTTGAACATATTACATTAAAAAACATTAATTAGCTATTCCCATAATAAAGTTTTTATAGACAGTCTATAATATGTTGCTTGTAAGTGCTTTACTGGACTCCATTAACCAAGTTTGATGGATCGAGAAGTGTGGTACATTTGAAATCAATGAATTAGAATAGAAACATTGAAGTACATTTTTGTTTCTTACAAATACAAAAGTGAAAACCCACTAAACTTATTAAAAGTGCATTTAACAATCAATTTTTTTTATAAGTATCTATGTGTCATTTAACAATCAAAATCAAATTATTATGAATTTTTATTGGTAGTGCATTTAACAATCAAAATATTTTATAAGTATTTGTGTGTCATTTAACAAACAAAATCAAATTATTATGAACTTTTATTGGTAATTTTTATTGGAAACATTTTACAGATGTCAAAAGAAAATATTTTATAAGTCTAGGCGTGTTTTTTAATGATCAAAATAAATAATTTTGTTATGAATTGGAATAGAAACAAAGTAGTACAGTTTAATTTATTTTATTATAATATATATTCATGAAGTGTTTGAATGTATTATATGAAAAGAATACGAATTAGCTAGCCCAACATTATCGTTTTAATAGATCGTATCTAGAAGCTGATGCTTTTAAATGTATTATTGAACTTGATTATCCAAGTTTGATGGAGTGAGAAGTTATGTCGATCTAGACAAAGCATTGGAATTTGTAATTTCCATGTTAGATATTGTTTGGTGTTTGAACGTATTACATTGAAAACAATGCTAATTAACTCCAATATAGTTTTAATATGCCAAATTAACTCCGATATAGTTTTAATAGGCCAAAACTAGAAGATATTGATTTTAAGTGCATTATTGGACTTGATTATCCAAGTTATGGGAGAAGTTATGTTAATATAAACAAATCATTGAAAGTTTAATATTTCATGGTGTCATGTAATTTGCATGAAGTATCGTCACATGAATACATTGCAATTTAAACAAAATTTGCATATTTGTACTAAATAATATAAAACTCCTCAAATAAATTTGAAGAGAATATTCAATATACAAGAAAAATTGAAAAATGTTTCTTCATGTATTAATTGGTCCTCCAAAGAACAAAATTACATCCATGAATCATCTCCACCTAATCTCATGTTATTCGTTCAAGTAGGTCAAGGACAGCTTGTACACCATGTTTATTTATCTTGGCCTTCTTGCAATGTTCTTTCTTAGCCATCCATGCCCAAACTATGGTATCAATTGGAATAGATCCAAGCTCTATGTCATCAGGATTTGGTACCCAATATTCTTCTAATACTTTTCCATTGTATTTCCCTGAACCGGGCTTCCACCAATCAACTTTAACATGAAGAGTATCACTTTCATCATCTTGAAATATATTTGAGGTGGCTTTTTCCATCCAAATCATCTCCCCTTCATCCTCGTTTCCTGATCTAACTAGCAACATCTTTCCTTTCTCAACATCATTAATAGGGTTGAATGTTGTCTTTGGCTTATTGCACTTGGGTCCAACATACACGGGTTCACCTGTCATAGTATCAAAATCCCCATCCATAATATTTGAGATTGCATGAAGCGCATTACGACCAACATCTGGAGTTTGCCTTGTCTTGGGCCAGAAATCTTCAGAAGATGAATCACTTGCATCCACTATTGTATGATCATTGTAATCTTCATATAAAGTATCAAGAACTCTTTCCCAATACTCTACCTTATTTTTCCATTCTGGTGTAACAATTGGCAAATCCTCACCACCCATTGTGTCTTTCCACATTTTTATGTATGATGTTATTCCTTCTTTTAGTTCTTTTAAATAGATTTCATTCTCTTTGGGATGTAAGAAAGATGGCTTCCCTATGGGCAGTTTAGATCGACCTTCATCGTCTGTATTCCATGACTCAACTGGTTCTGACCACTCAACATCTCTTATGGATTCTTTATACCTTAATACCGGAACATCATTGAGTACAAGAAATTGGAAGTACTGAACATTAAGATGTCCAACTAATGCATTTTTTCCTTCCTTGATGTATCCATTAAGGAAGCTTTTGAAGTCATACACCTTATCAATCAGTTTAGGTGGAAACACTCTTTTTTCTTCAATTTTGCGATATGTATCCATCATCTTAGGTAGAGAATATATATCTTTACTTTTCAAGCTGGAAGACATTCTCCCATAGGTCCCGTCTATGTCTTCATGGGTGTGTCCCACGAGCAAGAACCCAACCTCAATAGTGATCAAGACACCAAGTGCAGTGAGAAGTGATAGAAACATGAAAAGATAACGATTTTTACTATCACTTGCTGCATTATCCAATTGTAACAATAACTGTGGAGGAAGAGGTTTAAAATCGATATCTTGATTTTCTAATCTTCCATGAGATAAAAATTCATCCTTGTACACTCGACATTTTGAGTAAATAGAGGTGTCAAGTAATGCATTCGAAAGTGGGTTTCTTGAACTTCCACTCTCATAAAGAAGATCACCATACATATCAAGATGTGGGTCTTCAAGGTCCCTTAAGCACTTAGCAAGTGATGTAATGGTAAATTGTGATCCCATATGTACAAATGGTAGGGAGAAATGACCAAAAACTCATGTCTTATGCCCATGTGTTAGCATACCTATCAATGACAAACCCAAGTTTATTCCTACAATAGATTTTGATTTGACACGTAGCCTTGGAATTGAAGTCTTTGTTTTATCCATTTTATGATGGATAATACTCAAATACTCCTTTGGAAACCTCTCTGACATGATTCTGTTGGCATAGTAGCAATGTCTTCCGCACATAACGATCTTGTTATGTTTGTTCAATCTAGCGTGTGTCGTTTCTTCCAACTCTTTTGTAGTTGCTGACTTCATTTGTGCTTTCAACACAATACATTCACCACACTTACTGAAGTTGGTGTTCTTTGAGAATGCCACGTCTCGAAAATGAGTGTTCCAAATCTTGCTCATTGTTGGTTGTGATATTAATGGACAATTGAGCTTTTCCAAACCCACATTGATCTCTTTTAACAAAGAGCTTTGTGTGTAAGTCGAAGGCAACACTCTTAGAGGAGAAGAAGTTCCATCTGCTTCGACTTGACGTGTTTGGTTTGGCGAAAAATCTGAATTGTCCATTACAATTTTATGTAGTATTTCTATGGCCGCCACAGTATGTGCACATGCTTTACATGTATTGGTGTTACCATGAATGGATTCCATATGTCCTTGTTCAAAATTATGTTGGTATCTATAGAAGGTACTTTGAGGAATCTTATGTATCTTGTACCATGCTTTCTTACAAATAACATTACCATCAAATCTCATGTCCTTTACTTTTCTAATAATAGGAGGTAGGCCATGGCCATGTCTCTTTGACATGATAGTGTTTGAAACAAGTGAATTCAATACAAATTCCCTGATACCATTTTTGTCTTTGCATTCCATATCCCTTCTAGCATTTGCAATGGCATTCCTATCCACATGTTGAAGACAATCTTGTTTACAACATTCATCTGCAGCCAAAAGTCGGACTTCTTTCTCTTTATCTATCTTGGTTTGACGTTTTGCAACTTTTTCTCTTGTCATAGCTCGTTTAATCTTTTTATATGGCCTCGATGCATTAAGAACATTGACATATTGATCTTTTTGATTATAAAGATCCCCATCCCATTGGTATAAAGGACTTGTATCCTCTATAACATCCCATATCAGCATTTCCATGGGTGGCTCTTTGTACTTTGTCTTGACCCTTAACATCTCACCTATGTTGTCCACCAATTTATGTATTGGCCATCTAACCAATCCATGTATAGACTTATCCCCAATCTTGCATCATTCACAATACCCATGTATCTCTTCCACAAAAACACCAAAGTTATCTTCACCTATTATTTCACCCACAACCATGTCATCCTCATGGACATTAACTATCATTCCTTTAGCAATGCACATAATTGTTCCTATGCATCCATGTGTAAGAGAAACCCTTGTACATGTGAATGCAGCCCTATCTTGTGGAATATTTATGGGTTGATCTTCACAATGAGGTTTCAAATCTATTTCTGGCCAAATCTCATAAGATTCTATTGCACCCCCTAGTGTTTCCTCAAATCCAGTTGGATGTGATAAAGGAGCATCATTTTTTAACACCTTCTCAATTCTAACCACTATGCATCCTTTATTTACAATCTTTCCATGAACCTTATTCCCAAGCTCTGTATTGAATATGGAGCCCTCACCCACCTTCACTCCATGTTGTAAAAGATCTACTTTGTCTCTAATAGAAAATGTTGAACAAACATTTGCACCTGTACACCAAACATAACAAACTTAGTATTTTCTCAAAAAAACATTCAATAAACTATGAATAATTCTTAACACATGCTTTGGTATTTGATTTACCTATGGTGTGCCTCAAATCTGTAATCCTCCATGGATGTGTGTCCCCTTCATCAACATATTCCACAATCAAATGTGGTTGAGTGACATCAATTATCAAAACCATAACATAACCTGCAACAACCCTTCCTCCACCATAATAAGTTCCAACCTCTGTAGATTCAACATTTCCTAGCCCAATAACTTGACCATTAACCAGGAGGTCAACATAGTCCCCTTTTGTGAAAATTATACTTTCCATTGTCGCTCCTACAAATTCTGTAACACACAATTGAATTATAATTTGTAGTTAAGGTTAAACCATGTAAATTGTGCTCTTATATTTTAGGCAAAACACAATCTACAAAAAAATAATGTACTTGTAATAGCTAAAAAGGGTATGGCATCATTTTGTTGTGCAAATTAAACATTGTTCCCCACCATTTAGTCCCCACCGCCAAAACGGACTTTACATATAAATTATGATGGAGCTACAAAGCGTAATCAAAACAAGATTGGTTATCAATGTATATAATCTTAATACAAACACAAAACTATTCTTAGAAAAACTTGTAAAAATGTCTAAAAATTTTCCATACTTAAAAACTTGTAATAGTATTGAAGGTAGTTATTAAGCAGGTTGGAATCCAGCCATGATCGATCATGCAAGTTTGTATAATCATGGAACTTGTAATAGTATTGAAGGTAGTTATTAAGTAGGTTGGAATCCAACCATGATTGATCATGCAAGTTTGTATAATCATGGCTCACTGAGATTTATTTTTTGTATCAATTGTTCAAAGTAAATTCAAATATCCTTGATTGGAGTCATCCCTATTTTAAGTACTCCTGAAAATAGTTATTTGGTGTCATCTAAACCTATATTGTAGATTAGTGAAGAATAACATCTATATGGAACTAGAGTAATACAAAATCCCAAGCAATGCTACTTGATGCCACTATTAGTATACTAATACATAGTAGAAGTTTTTTGAATTATAAGCGACTCCTAGCTTAGCGACTACTAATACATAGCGACTACTAGCTTTCCTTCTAGCATAAGCATTTCCTTCTAGCATAAGCACACATATTTATGCTAGAATGAAAGCTAGTATCGCTAGCTTTATAATAGATAAACCCTGGGCATGGTGATTGGTGGTTGCTAGCTTATACCTTGAGCTTATGCCATGTGCTCTATTTTGAAAGAAACACATGGCACCAGGGATAACATTTGAAGGGTGGGGTCCCATTTCACTTTGAATGGCTATGAGATATTGAACCCTTCAATGCTGCCATGTCAAAATAAGTTATTCTTTTTATTTGAAAATGTAATATTACATCAAAATTTTAATGTTTACTGACGTAGTAAAGTACAGAGGTTTTATTTTGCAGTGGATATAGCAGCACTGAACATTATATATGTCATATAACACAACCATATTTCTCCCCGATCTAGCGGCTAGTCTCTAGGTCACTATGCCACCTTTTCCATCTTAGCAGTTTCCCAAATTGAGCAAAGAGAACTTGTAATGCCTCTCAAGGGCATTAAAAATTTTAAACTAATTAAGTATCTATTTTAGTTATTTAGTTTTGAAATGTATAAGAGTGTCAATACAAGCTCAATATACATCATGTAACCATAGCAGCATATGAACAACACATAAGCATTTTACAATAGCATCTAACAAATTTACAACATTCTATAAACAATTTGAAATCACAAGAAAAGTACCTCGATATAAGGATGTGACGAAGTCCAAACTGAAGCAAGCTTCCTTCTTCATCTCGAGTTGCTTCTATCTTCATTTCCCAAAGTGGAACCACGATTTACCTCCCAGCCAACTAGGGGCCTAGCCGGCTCCCTAGCCCCAGGAAGCCATCTAAATGGTCCCATCCAAATGGATCCTAGCCCTTCGTGCCCGAAACCCACAGAGAACAAAACAGTGATGCACTAGTAGGCTATGTATCAAATCTTCCAAGAGTTCTCAAACTCTTCCAACTCTTCAAAACTTCTCATACCCCAAAATACCCAAAATTCTCCATCCTATAATACTCTCACCAAAACAATCTTCAAGAGAAAAGAACCTCCCTCCTTCCACTCTCAAGTCTCATATTTATATCAAAAATCCTCATCATCCTCCTCATCCATCAATAAATTCCCATAAATAATAATCATCAATCAATAAATTTATTTTCTCCAAAAAATAGAAATTTGATTTAAATAATTAAACTATTAATAAAGATGGATGCAAAGTCTCACTTTTCATGCTTCCATCTTAATGCAACTATGACAACCATTTTCTAAAAAATTGTGTAAATCCTATCTATCCATTTATTTATATTATCCTTTCATTCATAAGTCAAATAAGATATTTTCATATACTATATTATACTATGACATATTTTATATTATATGCATATAATTATATATGTTATTTAATAATCCAATTAATTTATATAAATCTAAATCATATTAAACAAGTCAACAAACTCATACTTTCAACACACAAGTAATGCTTTCATCAATTCGTCAACCAAGTTACTAATAGATAATATAATCATATTAATTTATTCATTGATCGACCAATCATAGTAATGTAATCACGAAGTGACATATGCATGGCCAGTGCACACGTCTTAAGCGTGCGTACTAATAATCACATTTAATGCTCCTAATAAATCATTATTACATCCTCACAAACAACATATAGAAGAACAATTAAACACTGCATCATTCGTAATTCATAATCATTCATATAGAAACAATAAGACAAAATTAGATAAACATAATGGTGAAATCAAACATATAATCATGATGGTTAATAACAATCAAGAACACCATCCAATCCATCATTGGTACCATCCATCACATCAGTAATCGAGCCCCCAAATCACCACTACTTCCATCTCCTGACCTCACCATCCCTTCCTCTGCTGCAATATACTATGGCGTCGACTGCACGACCTAACCATATATAGAACCCGTAAGCGGAAGTGTCGATCGACTACATCGACCAAGCTTCCCCAGCAGGCATCCGCTAGTCATCATCACACGTCTAGGGGAGTACGCTACACAAACCTCCCACGACTCCAGGTTTCGGGGGATAAATGATGGGAAATTCCTCCACCCCCCCTAATAGTACTAGGGTCAACACCCTACATCAACCATACTGTGCCATCACTGTTCTAAGGGGTCCCGTCATTGAAAAACCACTTTGGGAAGGTCACAATTCCTGTCAAAACTCACACTCACCCACAAGTCATACAAATATTGGAATTCACAATTAAATAGCATGAAATTTGATATAACATCATTATACTCATGATGTTTAATACATCTCGTGCCCCTTGGCAATATAGGAATCCACCTATCTCATAGCCAATTAACATGTGGTATAGTTCATCATTAACATGAAACATATATATAGCCATACCCAACTCTTTCAAGTGCCAATCCATATCACTAATACGACATTTACAAATAATCATGTAAGTTATTTTTGCAAACAACTAGATTAGCATTCTACATATGGATATTCTATATTCAATTTTGCATGTTCAAATGAAATAACATATTCATTGTCATTAATAAATTAAAACAATATTTCGAATTACCATACATGCCTCAAGGGAGTCCACATGTCCACATAACAATCATCTTGATCAATCTATCTTAGTAAAACAGATAATAAGCAAATGCATTGCTAAGCTAATTCACATTAGAGCTTTTAATTAAAGACTATCAAAATATGGGGCGTTACAGAACTATCCGACTGTAGGCAACTTTTGTTCTCAATAGCTAATTATGGACCTTGTATGCTTCTTCTTTATAGCCCCGTGATAGCCCCCCCAATATCTCGTTATACATCCTAAATCTATGGTATGATGGAGTAGAGGATGGGTTGTGAAGCATAAGTAAAATGTAGGTTGACCAAGTAGAGAGGGGATGCATAGATGTTTGAAGTTCTTGTTATATGGTTTAGTTCATGTTTTTTCCAGACCAACCGATAAGGGCAACAAAATCAAATGGTAAAGTAGCACTGTCATTCTAAAAATCAAGATTACAAAAACATTTTTGTCCCAATTCATACAGTCGAACGCGGATTGTAAGTGTAGTAGCATCGGTGGTTTTCATATTAATAAATACCAAGAATCTTAAACTGTGTACTAGAGGAAGGTGTTAATTCGATGACTGAGCAATTGGGGAAAATAGCTCATGTAATACAGTTTTAGATACAAAGTATGGATTCTTGATCTGACTCATTAACTAGATGCATGGAGGTTGGCAGAGTGGGAACTTCCCCAAATCCTCGGGTTTTTTGGAAAAGTTGGGGGGCGCATTGCGCACACCTATTTTCCGTAGGGATGCAACCGTGACCAGTGGCAGCTGAACGAGGAAGAAATCAGTTTCAGAGTGAAAACAATGGTCTTCCTTATCCCCTCCATTTCACAAAAGTTAAAGGGTAGCTAAATTCTCAAGATCTTCGATTGGGCAACAATGGAAAATAGGGAAATGCAAGGAGCACATGGAATCATATATATGCGTATACACTGGACATATGAAGAAATAAGAAATTTTTGTTGTTGCTACAATTGGGAATTGATAAATGTCATTCTAAATAGCCTCTGACAGAGATTTGTGACAAACCCACTCTCGGGTCCAGGCTTCAAATTTGAAGCCTTCAAGGCCCATTTGAAGTAACAAAATTTCATTCAAATAATAATATTGTGTTTGAACTTTGAAGTTACAGAATTTTAATCAAATAACAAAATTTTTAAATAATTGATGGGATCATGAATGGATAAAATGATGTACATACCTGTAAATTCATAGGATGTCAGCAATCTAGTCATCCTTGAAGTTGAGCTCCTCAAAGAAAACGAATTTCTTTAAATATGTTTATGGCAGGCTGGCATTGCCAGCTTCACTCCGCAAACTCTCCTGGAGGACTGGAGGAGATAGGGTAGGTGGAACTTGGAAGTAAATCAACCACAATGGAGTATGGGTATAAGAAAAAGATTGTTTGTATTCCTATAATATTATATATTGATGGTCGGAGCCATGGAAGCATGGAGTTTGAGCATTGACTTGATACAACAAAAAAAACACAAGGTGGGACTCGGGAGCTGCAGGATTGACTTGATACAACAAAGAAAAAACAAGGTGTGAGGCTGGGAGCCGTAGACAGTAGGATTAAATTGATACATCAAAGAAAACACAAGTCCATAGGTAGGGGCCACGGGCGAGAGCAACAACCTGCAATATTACAAGAAGTTTCTGGATTGTGGATTTTGTCTAAAATGCCAAATTCGGGGCACATTAACATAATATATTATACATTGAATACTCAATTAACTCACGAAGTCAGCATTCACGAATTGGTATGTGATAACTGGTAACGTGGTAATTCCGCTGCCAACAACATGTATGAGCCACCAACCAGGTTTAATAAATTTTTTGATGCCCTTAAATGTGTTAAACACGTAAGTGCTTGCTACAAACACGAGAAGTTGGAAGCGTTCAAGCCATGGACTGCTCAGTGTAATCCCATCCACGTAAGTTGGTCAATGATATTATTAGAGGCCCAATGGTCCATGATCCATGGATGATCAAACACGTGGATATTGGAGTAACCGAGTCCCACTCCCAAGTCACCTAGCTAGTAGCCACATTCCCAATTTCCCATTGAAAACTGTTGATGGGTGAAATTTGAAGCTACCCTTTTGTTGCAATTTTAAACAGTAGTGGTTAATTTAATTATTGAAGGGCTTACCATGAAATTATTTCTTTTTTGCATGGTAAAATTTGAAGTGGCCTTCTATGACGTGTAAAATGGCTTCTGAAGGGCCCTGAAGGATTCAAATTTGAAGCTTGTATGGCACAAGATCAAAAAAAGCTAGCAACTGCTAGCATTCTTTCTAACATAAGCATTTCCTTCTAGCATAAGCACACAGGCTTATGCTAGAAGGAAAGTTATCAATCGCTAGCTTTCCAATAGAAAAACACTAGCCATGGTGATTGGTGGTTGCTAACTTATACCGTAATCTTGTGCCATGTCCTCTATTTTGAAACAAGCACATGGCACAAGATCAAGGAAAGCTAGCGACTGCTCACTTTTCTTCTAATATAAGCATTTCCTTCTAGCATAAGCACACATGCTTATGCTAGAAGGAAAGCTAGTAGTCACTAGCTTTCCAATAGAAGAACCTTGGGCATGGTGATTGTTGGTTGCTAGCTTATACCTAGAGCTTGTGTCATGTACTCTATTTTGAAATCAGCACGTGGCACAGGATCAAGGAAAGCTAGCGACTGCTATCTTTACTTCTAGAATAAGCATTTCCTTCTAGCATAAGCACACATGCTTATGTTATTGGAAAGCTAGAAATCACTAGCTTTCCAATAAAAAAAACCTTGGGCATGCTGATTGGTGGTTGATAGGTTATACGTTGATCTTGTGCCATGTGCTCTATTTTGAAAGAAGAACACAGAACAAGATCAAGGAAAGCTAGCATAAGCATTTCCTTCTGGCATAACCACACATTCTTATGCTAGAAGGAAAATTATCAGTCGCTAGCTTTCCAATAGAAAAACCCTAGCCATGGTGATTGGTGGTTGCTAGCTTATACCTTGAGCTTGTGCCATGTGCTCTATTTTGAAAGAAGCACATGGCACAAGATAAAGGAAAGCTAGGGACTGCTAGCTTTCTTTCTAGCATAAGCATTTCCTTCTAGCATAAGCATAAGCACACATGTGCTTATGCTAGAAGGAAGATAACAATTGCTAGCTTTCTAATAGAAAAACTCTAGCCATGAAGGAAAGCTAGCAGTCGTTAGCTTTCCAATTGATAACACTGTCCATGGTGATTGGTGGTTGCTAGCTTATACCTTCAACTTGCGCCATGTGCTCTATTTTGAAATAAACACATGGCACAAGATCAAGGAAAGCTAGCGACTGCTAGCTTTCCTCCTAGCATAAGCATTTCCTTCTAGGATAATAACCCATACTTATGCTAGAAGGAAAGCTAGCAGTCGCTAGATTTCCCATAGAAAAATCCTGTCCATGGTGATTGGTGGTTGCTAGATTATACTTTGAGCTTGTGTCATGTGCTCTATTTTGAAATAAGAACATGGCAACAAATCAAAGAAAGCTGGCGACTGCTAGCTTTCCTTGTAGCATAAGAATTTCCTTCTATCATAAACACACATGCTTATGCAAGAAGGAAAGCTAACAGTCGCTAGCTTTCCAATACAAAAACCCTGTCCATGGTGATTGGTGGTTGTTAGCTTATACCTTGAGCTTGTGCCATGTACTCTATTTTTAACGAATGCTACCTTTCCTTCTAGCAAATGCATTTCTTTTTAGCATGACACACATGCTTATGTTAGAAAGAAAGCTAGCAGTCGCTAGCTTTCCAATAGAAAAACCCTGGGCATGGTGATTGGTGGTTGCTAGCTTATACTTTGAACTTGTATCATGTACTCTATTTTCAAATAATCACATGGAACAAGATCAAGGAAAGCTAGCGACTGCTAGCTTTCCTTCTAGCATAAGCATTTCCTTCTAGGATAATAACACATACTTATGCTAGAAAGAAAGCTAGCAGTCGCTAGCTTTCCAATACAAAAATCTTGTCCATGGTGATTGGTGGTTGCTAGCTTATACCTTGAGCTTGTGCCATGTGCTCTATTTTGAAATAAACACATGACAAAAGATCAAGGAAAGCCAGCGACTGCTAGCTTTACTTGTAGCATAAGAATTTTTCTTCTAGCGACTGCACACATGCTTATGCTACAATGAAAGCTAGCAGTCGCTAGCTTTCCAATAGAAAAATAATAAGAATCTCTTTAAGTTCACATTTCCTAAAGATTCATAATAGCCTATCCCATAGAGACCATCATTTAACTTGTTAGATGAATAACTTTTGGACATGTCAACATGAGAGAATAAGTGTTTATAAATGACAAGCTTTAAAAACTCAGTGTCTTCTTCCACATTCACCTCATAATAAAACTTCCCATTACATAGAATAAGCGCACATGCTTATGTTATTGGAAAGCTATAAATCGCTAGCTTTCCAATAAAAAAACCCTGGGCATGGTGATTGGTGGTTGATAGGTTATACGTTGATCTTGTGCCATGTGCTCTATTTTGAAAGAAGAACACGGAACAAGATCAAAAAAAGCTAGCATAAGCATTTCCTTCTGGCATAACCACACATTCTTATGCTAGAAAGAAAGTTATCAGTCGCTAGCTTTCCAATAGAAAAACCCTAGCCATGGTGATTGGTGGTTGCTAGCTTATACATTGAGCTTGTGCCATGTGCTCTATTTCGAAAGAAGCACATGGCACAAGATAATGGAAAGCCAGCGACTGCTAGCTTTCTTTCTAGCATAAGCATTTCCTTCTAGCATAAGCACACATGTGCTTATGCTAGAAGGAAAGATAACAATTGCTAGCTTTCTAATAGAAAAACTCTAGCCATGAAGGAAAGCTAGCAGTCGTTAGCTTTCCAATTGATAACATTGTCCATGGTGATTGGTGGTTGCTAGCTTATACCTTTAGCTTGCGCCATGTGCTCTATTTTGAAATAAACACATGGCACAAGATCAAGGAAAGCTAGCGACTGCTACCTTTCCTCCTAGCATAAGCATTTCCTTCTAGTATAATAACACATACTTATGCTAGAAGGAAAGGTAGCAGTCGCTAGCTTTCCAATAGAAAAATCCTGTCCATGGTGATTGGTGGTTGCTAGATTATACTTTGAGCTTGTGCAATGTGCTCTATTTTGAAATAAGAACATGGCAACAGATCAAAGAAAGCTAGCGACTGCTAGCTTTCCTTGTAGCATAAGAATTTCCTTCTATCATAAACACAAATTCTTATGCAATAAGGAAAGCTAACAGTCGCTAGCTTTCCAATACAAAAAGCTAACAGTCGCTAGCTTTCCAATACAAAAACCCTGTCCATGGTGATTGGTGGTTGTTAACTTATACCTTGAGCTTGTGCCATGTACTCTATTTTTAACGAATGCTACCTTTCCTTCTAGCAAATGCATTTCCTTTTAGCATGACACACATGCTTATGTTAGAAGGAAAGCTAGCAGTCGCTAGCTTTCCAATAGAAAAACCCTGGGCTTGGTGATTGGTGGTTGCTAGATTATACTTTGAACTTGTATCATGTACTCTATTTTCAAATAAGCACATGGCACAAGATCAAGGAAAGCTAGCAACTGCTAGCTTTCCTTCTAGCATAAGCATTTCCTTCTAGGATAATAACACATACTTATGCTAGAAAGAAAGCTAGCAGTCGCTAGCTTTCCAATACAAAAATCTTGTCCAAGGTGATTGGTGGTTGCTAGCTTATACCTTGAGCTTGTGCCATGTGCTCTATTTTGAAATAAACACATGACAAAAGATCAAGGAAAGCCAGCGATTGCTAGCTTTACTTGTAGCATAAGAATTTTTCTTCTAGCGACAGCACACATGCTTATGCTACAAGGAAAGCTAGCAGTCGCTAGCTTTCCAATAGAAAAATAATAAGAATCTCTTTAAGTTCACATTTCCTAAAGATTCATAATAGCCTATCCCATAGAGACCATCATTTAACTTGTTAGATGAATAACTTTTGGACATGTCAACATGAGAGAATAAGTGTTTATAAATGACAAGCTTTAAAAACTCAGCGTCTTCTTCCACACTCACCTCATAATAAAACTTCCCATTAGATAGTGTTCGCACTTATTTTATTCCAGTTGTAAAAGAATAACACCTAAGGTAACCTATTTCAAACAAAACTTTAGGTGGAAAACTCAGCCATTTTTCCACCAGAGAGGGCTCTCTCACAATACATATACAAGGACTGAAAAATATAAAAGTTCTCTCAAATTTTCTCAAAAGGATTTTCTGGTTGAAAAAGAAAACAAGAAACGTTGGGCATGGAGTCAAAGTTTCAAATATACAATATACCAGTAAGAGATTTATACCAAACAGATTTCCACAGAGGCAAGATAGTAATCATATTACAGTCAATTTGATTTTTTCAGGTGGTACAGAAAGAAATAATGACGTTCCATCAACAACAGGCATCTAACTTAGGATGAATCCATTGTCAACTTTGGAGAAAATAGTGAATATTTAAATGATATAAAACGAGGCATAACCAGTATGAATCTCGAATTATTTCAAACATTCATTTAAATATAGAAGAAAAACATAATGGAAGATATAACAAAGGAAGTGAACATGCACATATAAAGATAAAGAAAAAACGGACTGTAAAGCTGATCAACACATGAATCTCTGGTCTCAAAAGATGGGTATTTTCACTGTACTGCTTTTATTTATCAAAAAATAGATCTCCAAACATACATTGTCTCTCAAAAAATTTTCCAACCCCTTCAACAATGACTCTCATTGTTCTTATACAAAATTTGGAATAAGCTTGACATAACTGCTTCTTTTAACTAATAACTGAAAATATTTTAACTTAAAAGATAACTGTCTTTGAGCAATAGATAACTGTCTCCAAATAATATTACAAATTTAAAATAAAAGTATCATTTTTGCCACTTGGCAAAAATTTTGAATATCATCTTTTCGCCACTTGGCGAGAGTTTTGAAAGCCTCTATGAATGGACAGAATATCTTGTCCTTCCATATTTTTCCACATAAGTCCACTGGTCGGCCGCGGGTAAGTCATAGTTGGTCATTTCCTTCACCAAGACTCGCATTTCAACATGACCTGCATAAGAAACAGGAAGAAGGTTTCCACAGGTTGAGATTAGCATATTGAAAATTTCAAACTCCTCTGATATTTTCTCCATTAAAAGTTTCCCTGTAAGCATATGATCCAGCTGCTGGAACTTTCTGTGATCCATCCTTATATCACACAGCAATCTCTTATAATCATTCGGAGGAATTAATTCATTTTTTTCATTCCAAAAAGCAGGGAACCCTTTGTTTACTAATTTTTCAAATTGCTTTTTGAACTTTACTACTTCTTCCCGTATTTTTCCAGCTTTAGCTTCAACATTCTCAACATGAGAGTATTTCCCCAAGATCCTTCTGGCCCATGTGATGACTGAAATTCTGTTCGTTATATTCATGGCTATCAGGTCTGCTTCAGTTAGACTGTTTAACAATGTTATTGCTTTCTGGGCTACGTCTTTTGGCTTTTTATTTAAGCTTTCCCTAACGGCTCTGCAACTTTCAAAGGCATCTTTGACCACCTTTTCTTTGACTCTTATGTAATCCAGATATGGTCTTAGTTTCTCAACTTCTTTTATAATTTGGTCCCACACCAGGTGTTTACAACCTTGCATAGCAGCTTGCCCTGTCACATGAGCTGCTAATCCTTGATTATTATTACTTAATTCCTGATTCTTTTTTTGCAAGGTTTTTATTTCTTTATTTTTTATTTCATTCTCTTCTGTCAGCTTCTGTATTTCAACCTTCAATTCTTTGATTTCATTTTCCCTTAAGCTTACCTGGGACATAGCCTGTAAAATATCATCTACTCCCATTTTATCTTCCTGTGTGTCTGTTTGTACTTGTTGTTGACCACTTCCTGCTAATCTTTTCCTCGCTTCTGCTAACTGTTCTTCTAAAATGATTTTCTCTTTTTCCCATCGATCTTTTTCATCAGAAAGCTTTAACATTTTAGCAGTAACATCATTGACTTCATTAGATAATTCTTCTTTTTCTTTTTCCAATATTGTCAATTCTGCTCCTTGGATGAGTACAGTGTCTGGAATTTTTAATTTTCGTCTCAACATCTAGATCGTATCGTCTTTCTCTTTGAGTAGTTTGGTTGCTGCATCTCCTTATTTATTTATCAAATCTACTTGCAATTTTTTAATCTGTTGTTGTCGAGACTTATTCTCTACCTTCTCCTGTCTCAATTGATTATTCAATTTATCCACTGAACTTTTCAACTTGTCTGCTCTTAATATGGCTCCCAAATAGTCTGAATATATGACTTCTCCAGTTTGTCTATGCAATAAAATTTTATCCGGGGCATTTATTTTAGACAAATCTATATTCATTTCTGAAATCTTATTTTTTGTGACAACTGAAAATTTCAAGGAATTTTCCCTGATATTTTTGCTAGTAAATAAGCTTACCTCAGTATTAGATATACTTCTAACCTTCGGAAACAATTGACTGGTTTGTTTCGCGGACTCCTGTTTATTTCGACTATGCTCATCAAACACATGCATGATATTCTGGGGTCTATTTACATCACCCTCTACAGGGGTTTTTGCCTCTTCTGAAATTGTTGTTAACTCTTGTGGTTCATTCATTTTCAATCTTTTTCCTCTTTCTGTTTCTTCATCTTCAATGATCATTATGTCTTGTATGGGTCTTTTAGATCCAACCAATGCACTATCTATTTCGCTTTCTGTCCCTGTTGTTGTGTCAATCAATGCCATTTCTTTGTCGGATGCATCCGGAATGATTTCTTCTTTATATTCTAGCCAATTGGCTCTGTCCGACATTCCTTCAACAATATGATGGTTCAGGGCCTTGATACGATGCTCCATTCTTCGTTTTGATATGATGTTTAACGGGTCATACTCCATAGCCTTATCTGACTCAAAATTCATATCCTTCAACAAATTCTCTATATACACTACATCATTCTTATTCTTTATTGTGAACGGACGAAATGTGAATGGGTATTTAATGTCTATAGCTTGTCTGTGAACCAAAAAATTGTTATCTTCCACAATCAACTTTTGTCTTAAGAATTCCAAGGCAAAAACCCTTAAAGTAAGAAAAGTTGGTAACACATAGGGTTTATGTCTGAACCCATATAATCTGATTACTGTACTGTCTTTCGACAAAAACCAATCTCCTGTTGTGTATTCTGTACTCAATTGCATGGATGCCTGCATTTCCGGTAGTACTCTAGGCATATTTTTTCCAAAAATCATTGTATAAATCTCTAAAAGGATGTAATTGATGTAATTGAACATGTTATTTTCTAGTAAAGTCGTGAAAATGATTTCTGGGAACTGCAACTCGTCTTGACTGGCTGTCATAATCATTTTCATCAAAAAGGCCTGAAACCTAAAATGTCTGAGAGTGGGAAAATTGACCATCTGGTCATGAATCTTTTCTGTTAAAAATGCGTCAAAATTAAGTCGAGGGATTTGATTTTCACTAATCCCTGACTGGACTGTACTCATTTTGTACAATAAATTCAATTGAAACTCGTTTACATACAAATCCGTATCCAAACCTAGAACTACGGCCAATAATGTCAAAACTAACTCGGTATTTTCATTAAAAAGATTGATATCTATAGGGTATGGGACCTTCAAAATGCTGGTCTCTAGCTTGAGACACGATGACAAAAACATTTCCCTATCATTTTGAGAAACATGATGATAATTTTCAATAATGGAGACTTCAGAGAAAACCTCAGGGTCAAGGGTTTGGGAACAATCTACTTCTAGGGCTTTAATTAACTCTGCTGGCTTTATTTCGCAAATGACTCGGGTTTTTTGGCTGTTTAGAATGACTTTCTCTTCCCGGGAGTAATTTTCGACACACCATGATACGAATTCTGGGAAAGAAGCGATTTGGTTGGGGCAAAAGGCTATCAAAGACGACTGGTGAACTTTGTGGGGGTTTGTCCCTTCCTTTAACAATTCAGACAACCTAATTTTTATATCAGATATTGGAAACCTAATTAGGGTATCGTAGACGTCTTCGTCTCTATCCTCTAGGGATTCTTTTGATTTAAAAATGCCTATATCGTGCACTGTCTCCATTTAAACGTTTCTTTAAACAAAATTCTGTTTAAAAAAGTAGGACAGGTCACACGACCCTACCTGTATATACCCGCCTTTCACCTTATGTCGCAATCGCAGACCTCCACCAGTCTTCAGAGCTCTTCGGGATAGTGACACATGCAAAATGCCATTATGTGGAGCCCCTTTTGTTTTATATAAGACTTTTGAATTAACTTCCCTGCACCTTTATGAATGCGGTTCATATCTGACCATTGATCTCGAGACTTTGTTTTGGACCGTCAGATCTTGCCTCCCTTTATTCCATCTGGTGGTATCCATGATCAAAAAGTTGTTTTCTTTTTCGGTTTATTCTCTGCGCGGATCAGCCACCTGCTGACACCTGTTCAAGTGGTTTATTCTCCGCGATCGCTCTTCCTCATATCCAGTGTGCACCTTCCTAGATGCGGATGAAACAATGGCCGTTGATTTGATTAAGGTTTATACTAGCCCTCCGATTTCTACAAAGTATAAAGCCATGTGCTATGACCCCACCACGCTTGCTCTATCTGCCACGTATCAGGTCCCAGCCTGCCACGTGTACTGACCCCACCACGCTTCCATATTTGGTGGTTCCGCCCGGTGCTATGATGGTTTCCTTTACCGCTATATTACATATCCGGAAGGATGAGGTTTGGACACGTGTCCCGGCGGTATTGAGTTCGCTACCGCCCACATCTATTTGTCGTCGATCACTTTGGTGATGCGGGAAGCAATATCGGCCGTTGATCGGGATTTTTGACATCTCTGCCACCGAAACTTGATCGGGGTTTAATCTTTTCACAAATTTGCTTTCGGACTTTGCATAAGTGGGTTTTTTCCTCTTGTTTTTTAATTTTCAACCTTTTCTTCAACCTCCTTTGTGGTAATTTCTTCCTTTTTTGGACATTTTAGCAAACTTTTTGGATTTAGTCATTCTCAAACCTTAGTGTCAACACATAGAATGCCAATCTTTTCTCTTGTTACATGAGAATTATGTCCAAACACAATGTATAGTTCAATGCGCTTTGTGTCAGTGATTATTTTAGCACCCATCTGCATTTCATAGTTCAATACATCTTCCATCCTCTCAAATTCCTGGTGTATTTTCTCTATATCTAAAAAAATTGGATTTCTCTTTTATGATGGTCTACCTCTATACCAAGCCGGTAGATGTTGCCAGTTTGTTGAATTGTAGCAACAAGGGAATGCAAATTGTAATTATTCTTTCCACGGAACCTCTTCAAGAGACAACTTGAAGTTTTTATGATATTATCTTTACATCTTACCATGGAGTTGGCATTAATGTTATTTTCCCAGCACCATTTCTTCCTTCTGAATTTTCGTTTATCCTCCCACTTCTTGTAAATTGAGAGAAGAGTAAAAAGGTCTTCATCGAGATGGAAGAAACAAAGTTTTAAACAATCAGACTCTGATTTTTCTACCTACGATACGCAATCCATATTCTTACCTATCATGAAGATGGACTACATATCATAGGTCCGAAACGTCGATAAACCCCTCCTTAACACAATGAATCCAAAAATCATGGAGAATAAACTAGCACACTGTGATATCCTAAGAGACAAAAATCATTATATTCATTAAGAGAATCCTTAATTATAATGATTGTAACTACATCTCTCTATATAATATTCCCTATCTCTCCATATAATATCCCCAATTGTACTTGTGGGTCCCCTATTAGGGTTATCCCTATTAAATATTCATGTAACCACATTACCTATATATTCAACCCCATATATACATCCCATGGAGTTATAACATATCACCCCATAAAAAGGATTCGTCATCAAATGTTTGTAGCTAAGTCTTTTATATGTGATGAAACCTAATAATAGTAATGGTTATTTATATTTGTTCTCTCTTGCTACTACTATTGATTATCCATCCATCTATATTTAATTTTTTTTTGTCAATTCTTCATGGCTTCCTTTCCTTTGATTGCATGTGCATTATTATAGCTTCTCCAATTTGTTATAGTTTTTGTTCTTTGATAACATCACATTAAATAATGGTCCCTTTTTGCCTCATTATATGAACCATTGATTATTTCATCTTCATCCTTTGTAATGTTGACACTTATTGTATTTTTTCCGATATTTCATTGTAAAGAGGTATCAATATGGTTCCACCATTAATGGTGATTCGTAAATTTTGATGCCCTTATCACCCCCTCTCCTTTTTGGTACAATGACATGCTCCAACTTATATAATTATTGACCTTCAATTGCTTCTACTTTTGAGATAATAAGATCATATTTTTCCTTCATATTCTGAAGATGATGTTCAAATTCAACAATTATTTTATGGTGACCTTCTTATACCTTCTCATCCTTCTCCTTTTGTACTAAATGGTTGATGTTATCCATCATTCTATCCTTCTTCGATTATAAATTGAACTTTTAATTTGACATATATTCAAAATTTAGGGTGTCTTCAACCTTCTTGCCAACATAATATTCAAGTGTTTAGGTAGTTTATTCATCTATAATCTTTCAAAATACTAACTAATGACATAGACCATATCCTTAGTCATATTATATGATTCCTAAGAGTGATCTCCCCGCAAAGTGATATTCTTAGCACGTACTATAGCAATGTAATATAATCGAAGAGTTTATGGAAGCATGGGTATAGGCGAAAATAAGGGACTTCCTATATACCCAAAGGTACATGGAAGATTAAATTTCTAAGCATATTTTATGTAATGTGGCCACAATAATTCATTGTGAAATTATCATAACAATTTGTTGTAACTATAAACAATGTCATAAACACCTCTACAAATATATGAGTAATTACGATAAGTTCTAACATTTGTTTCTTTTTCAACAATCCCAAAGTATACATATTTATGAAAAACCAATGCTCACACTATATATCTGCATATCTAGATTTATGAGAAAAATATACCCAAAACCATATGTAATTTTCATTGATCAAAAGTAAATAAACATAAACTATAAATAGATTATCGGTAATCATATATATATAAAAACTCCACAACCTTCCATTTTAAACATATACAAAATTCTCTACTTCCATATGTATCCATAATAAACCATGCAACCCTCGTGAGAATCAAAACTCATATTCTTTTATAAAGAGCAAGACAAAATATAGTGTTATCATAACATTTTAATAAATACAATTTGTATGTAATTAACATAAATTTTCATTCCAAGCCATATGGATTATTGAATTTCATTAGCAGTTCAGCTTGGATATTCAACAGAAGTTTGGCATAGGAGACAAGGGTGACAACTAAACCCTTAAAGTACATATGGACTCTAAGATTCAACAAGAAAATGTGAGAGGCAGGCGTCGAGCAGAAAAGAGTTGTCACATAAATGAGCGATCGCTCAAGGGAGTTAACCAAACTGTTTTTCTCCGCTAGGGTCAACCTTCAAATATTATGAAGATTCTACCACAAGATCTACGATCGAGAACCGAGGGGGTATTAATTCCCAACTATATCGCACCATCACCATAATAGACTGATTGTTTTCTGCCCAAAACACATCACTCAACTGCTGCATCACAACCCAAAAATAATGGGCGGATCTCACAAGGAAGAACATGAAAACGTCGAGTTGACAAGTAGGGAAACATTCCAAAAAGTTATTGAGGGTTCCTGTCTTTCACTTAACAGTAAGTTCATGAAATTTAACAGTTATTTGTAGACCATGACCATCTGCACATCGCATGCACTCCACAAACGTATTACACAGGCCTTAATACCACAATTCACTTGGTACTTAACACACAATCACTTCAAATATATAAAATAATCGACTTAACCCTCCAACCTTTAAATCGAGGTCCCTGACACATTTCACAATCTTTTTATAGATCGGTCTAGGGCTCGCTTCCTGCATTTCACATACTTAGTTTCTTGAATATACAGACAGGGAGGCGAACGAAAGGATTGAACACAGATAACAATTCTTGATTGTAACCATATCCGAGAGCATTAACATGATCATACACAAAGAATTACACTGAATAATAAAATTTGAATGAATTCATGGGCTAGCTAGAGTTAATATATAAGGGAAAGCAGGATGGAAAAGTGCGCAGGTATTTCCCATGAGATGTTGCAGTTGTTTCTATGAACATTCCACGCACTAAACCCGACTAGACCAGAAATTGGATAGTATTTGGTTTAGGGACTAAAATTTTGTTAAGAAAATGCCAGAGAATTTGATGAGACAAGAATGCCTTGTAGCACTAGGAGATAGGATGACATGGCTGATAGATGTACCTGGAACTAATGTGGTGCTGTCAGGATGATTCATGGAGATGGATGAAACACCGAATGAAATGTTGCTGGCCACCCACGCTCGTGAAGGTTATTTCGGCCTGCCAACTCTTGTAAAAAATTCATTACACATATCTTGAGAGCTGGAGATACCAACAGAAGCAATTTATGGAAATAACAACAAATAATGCATACGCTGAGGCTATTTAGTTTATATACCAGTTGGTGCAAGGAGGAAATGTGCCCTAAGGAGGCATAGACTGGATCTCGTAGTTGATCATGTGCCTTGTAGGATGTGTGACAACTGTTTGGGAGCGCTATATTATGAGAATATATAGCAAATATTTCCAGACAATGCTCACCCCAAAAATCTTATGAACTATTGCAAAATGCTCACCGCCTTCATCATAGCCTTAGTATGGAGAGAACAGCATCCTTTCACCCATTTCCTTCTAAGAAACTTGCAAGCCCTGAAGGCGCTCCTCCAATGCACAAGATTTGAACTACCGAGTCCCGACGGTGAGTTTTCTGAGGTATCCTCGATGGATCTTCTGCCATGGCGAAGAATGGAGGAAATTGGTGAGGAACCGTCCTTTGGTAACTTTCGTGGAGCACGGGCATTTGAGATTTGAAATTCAAATTCGCTTTTTTGAACACCGTGTCTGAACATTGAAGGGACACGATATATATATTATGCATTATATGCATATACTTGGCATATGACATACATTAGATTCTTAATAAATTTGTGGTCAAAATAGGTTATTTTGATATAAGATTATTTTATTTTTTATATATTTATTTCTTCTTCAAATATAGGATCAAAATAAGATTGAGTTACAAATTTTTTAATTGAACTAGCTCAGACTTTAGAGTGCTAACAATATATTAAATGAACTAAATCTGTGAAGTTGGTTATTATTACAGCAAACTAAAGAGTTGATGGGCATAATTCTATGAAATCATATTTATGCAGACTAAGTACAATGCTTCGAAAGATATAAGTTGAAAATAGAAAAGCACTACAAACATAAAAGTTGAAACAATTTTAGAGGGCATACAAAACCAAATTATAATAAGGGAATTTCTCTACTCATTTTCATTACTCAAACATAACAATATATATACACATTTACAACATTTGCCTTACCACTATGTTTGAGGTCCATGGTAGACTCTCTCAATTGCCATGTCTCAAGACCATCTAGCTAACCCCTCTCAAATGACAACCATTTTTGTATTATTCATGTTTACTCATGGTGCAGCTTCCCCTACGCTTCATCCATCTTCAACTACTCTTTAACTTCCATATGACTACTTGAGCACATATTTGTCGCTTCAACTTCCACATTGATATTTCATCTTCCCTTAGTGCACTTCATATGTCATTCACAGTTACCCCATGCTCATCATGTGCACTCATTGTCATGCACATTTTTGCTCACATGCACTTGACTCATAGTTGGAATAACTAACTTGCATCCTCCTTGGATGCACATTCCACTTGAGCACACCCCTCAAAGTATCGCATGTTTTTTTTTGTTAATCCATGCATGATCGACATTTTGTTATTTTCTCTTGCCGTACCACATTATATCTTCTATGTTTTCTTTTGTATCAAACTTGCTTGTGTAACACTAGCATGTACCAAGTACTGGTACATGCTAAGTACTATACTTCCTTGAAGCCTGTACCAAGTCGCTTAAGTAGTCCTAGTCTCCTTGTTGTTACAACTATGTTTGAAATTCATGCAGGCAAGCATTCTTTGACATTGGTGTTCATGGAAACAAAAAAGGGATCTGATTCATTGGAATACTGGTTGTGTTCCAATAGGTTTCCACTGTTCCAGCAACCAGTATTCATGGAGACAAAAGCCAAAGGAGCGTGAGAAAACGACTTCAAGCATCGAGCTATTGACTCATCAACCGTGCGAGCTCCATCAACCATTCAACCAATGTTACATAACCATGTGCGGGCTCCATCGACCATTCAACCAATGTTACATAACAATGTGCGGGCTCCATCGACCATTCAACCAAAAGTTGTTTGATAGTGCACAGAGTCACATTGTATCGTTTTGTGCGGGCTCACGGTTATGATTGGAGACTATTCCTTGGAGGGTGCACAAAATGGTACGTTGTGCAACCCCTCCATAATGCCAAGAGTCAAGACCATGATCTGTGCACAAAACTAAACTCGTTGTCCCATGTGCAAGCTCGACTCTACATGCGACGATACACATTTGATGGTTGCACCATGGTATTGTGGGCTCATCATATACACATTGGCCAGTGCAAAGGCGATTTGTGCGAGCTCACCATCATAATATGTGACTGGTCTTAAGAGGGTGCACAAACTTTGCTTCGTACTTTGTGCAAGCTCTCGTCACATGATGTTGCAAATAAGATTGGATGCACAAAACGTATGATATACCATATGATAAAACCCATGTAACATTTCATCGTTTTTCACCGCTTTTCATATGCCATTTCCGATATGTTACATGGGTGTATAAAGCTATTTTTGCAAAATTATTTTTCCAAGGACGCTTCTTCGAAAAAACTAAGTCTTTTCTTATTTTTCTTTTAGGTTCACTCTTTGGATGGTTTAGGGGTGAAACAAACTGAGGGTTTTCATCAAGTGGAATTTAAGCTTATGGAATCAGGGATAGTTTTCTCACTCATATTTTGTCAAACTTTTCAAGGATGAATTGCTTGTACAGAAAGAATAGGCAGTAAGGGCAGGGGGGGTTTACTATATCCAAGTGTATGTATGGCATGATAATAAAAAAAACTGTAAAGGAGAAATATTAGACATGGTATGATAAAACATACCTTATAAGGACTCCGTCCAAGATGTAGTTGTATAGACATCATTAAAGAGTAACAACACTTGGATCAGTGGACTTTAGCTCAAAATTTCAGGTGGGGCCCCACATCACATAACTTGGGGAGTTGTTGAGGGATCAATAGATTATTACATACACGAAAGGAGAAGCTCGAACTAGGCATAAAATTACTTGTGGAAGGTATTCCAAGTCTAGGAAAACGTAGGGTTGGAATGTGTTTGCTAATAGATGGCATTATGAATGAAGAGACATTGGGAACATGTGGTATATGGGTAGAAGAAATGATTTTGATAACTAAATATGCATAAGAAGCATTAATGTTTCCTCAAAAGACACTAGGTGTAGTGGAAGTACATCCCATGCTTGTTAGATTAACCATAATTTGGTTCTAGACATATTATGTTGTACATTTTGAACAAATTTAAAGGGATCTATGGGAAAAGTTACATCTAGTTGTATCAAGACATGATCGTTAGGTTGGGTCAAGGGAGGATTATAATGGGTCAGTGTCTAAATGTCAATAACTTCAATTTTAGGTGTCCCTAAATATTCGGTTAAGTTATGTTTAGTGTATGTATAAATAGGTACTTCTCTTTCAAGTCTCTCTCAAATTATCAATGTGTGATTGTTTCTCATCTTAGCCTATGTTATAGTTATTTAACCATTTGCAGGTCAGAGGTGGTTTGACACTTTTGGTCGGAGACCTTCTTAACCCCAAGACTTACAAGTTAGATAGTAAACCACATTTGCTTGTTTTAAGTTTAACCAAATTTGTCTTTTATGTAAGAACAAACAAAACTAAGGAATTTTATGACACAAATCAACAAGAATAAATAACATGTGCAATAATTCTACCAACATCAATAAGAAAATAGAGTAGGGAACCCTCCAACAATTAGATTGGAAGTATGAAGTCTTAGGACCAAAATGTGAAGGTGAGAATGATGCATTTACGGTAACTCTCACACAACTGTCACACAATATGAAAATACTCTCATGAAGACAAGTACCCTCCAAGTGAGTTGAAATGGTCTTTATAAGTCTACCTTAGGTATCGCAAGCACGCCCCTCTTATAATCATTTGTGTGAAATTAGAAAAAACCATTAAGATTACCATTTCGCATATCAATGGTTGAGGGGAACAATTGTGGGTTAGGTGTTTGGATATAGCTAGGGAACATGGGATGTATGTATTAGGCCTAAGACTCTAAGAGAATTGGTGTCACCTTAAGGAATTTTCAATTATATCAAAGCTCCTATACATGCTTAACTTACTAGACATGCAAGAGGGGATAATCAGGTGGTTTTTACGTGTACTTCAGATATAGGAGCATCATATAAATACCCAACTTAAAGAAATAGGCACAATCAAGCTAATGTGAAGTTTAAACTCAAGCAAATATGCCAATCGAAGGAGGAAACTGTTGTATTCCAAAGAAGCTCTGAATCACTAAAAAAGGAAAATGTGGCCTTCCAACGCAGTAGATCGACGATGTAATAATTTGCCATAACATTCTCCAATGATTGTTTATGTTTAGATATATGCAAATGCCTAAAGTACTCAAATGCATTTCTAAGTAATGCTCTAGGTGCAAACTTATATGTTTTTATGCAATTAAGTTTAACAAGCATTTTCACTAGGACCCCAGTGCCGCGTCCTTGGGCTTTCCCGTTCCTTAATTTCATTTCCCCGACATGGCACCACTCTGTCAGGTCTAGTCATTCGTAGTTTCCATTCTTCGGCAAGGTACCACGTCATTGGGTCCTTGCGTCCACTCTTTTCGTTCTCGACAGGGTACCGCACCGTCGGGCCCTTCTGCCATCATCCTTTCGTTTTGACTTGCGGGAACTTAATGTAGGGATTTCAGGAGCCGTTACCTTCTATCCTCTGTCTACACGCTATTAGGGACTAATGGCACTGAGGAGTGAGTCCGTTCTCACTGCGCGCCCCCCAACTCGTACGTGACCAGCTCCGTCGTGGCCCACCTCGTACGCCCTCATGCTTTCCTCTTGAGCAAGCGGATCAGTGCTTATCTGCTCAAGCATGGTATTCCGTCAGAAGTCGACATCATCGTCGCTCTCCCTGTGTGTGATTTGCCCGTACTCTACGACCCTTCATATTCCTTTGTGTGTCCGTCGGTGAACCGTTTCACCTGTCGCTACACACATTTCTCACAAACGTAAATTAGTAGCAATGTTCTCAATAATCACAATTTGATTTATAAATCTGTTGCTTCATTAAGCATCTATAGTTTACTCAATCGTTACTCATTCGTCTAATCACATAATCAATTGCACAACTAGTCGTTAAGCACCATTCATATGTACAGTTTTCATATCAAAGTTAATTGTTAAACAACATGAAATCGTCCATTCACAATAAATACCCAAATGCACATATATCGATCAATCGTAATCATAAATATACTCAAAATAAAATCATAGGGTTATTTTATTAATGTTTCAAATAGTCAGGTCACTCAGCAGGTGCCCTCAATGTCTATAGTAGTCTAGGGGCACTACATACAGCCCTACTTATTTAGAACTTCATCTCGAAGTTCAGAATAAATGCGAAAATCTATGATGCATCTCAGTTGCGTCCTCCCAAGTCGCACAACTAGGACTATAAATGTCCCACTACACTTGACTTGATCAATCTGTGCTAATCATTAAGCAAGATGTAATCAATCAATTATCCCACCCCACACAATATAATTAAATTCCTTAATTCATTTATCAATTATTATCGTCATTCACATCTTCAGGTTTTCCTCAATCATTTAAGACATAACAAGGCTCAAGAGACCACTATATCGAAGTTGTTCAGCCGGGTCACTTGACAGGTGCCCTTAAGGTCCACAGTCATTCTAGGGGCATTACATACACCCCCTCTTAAATAGAACTTCATCCTGAAGTTAATTTTTATTCTTGTACTTTCGACACTAAGATTTATCTTAATTTCCTATTATCATCTTCTTTCCATTCCCTTCTATTTTTCTCCAACAATCATGGCCATAAGCACAAGTGGTTCTAATCATTAATTTTTTTTTTTTTTCCAACATGGTTCCAATACATTCTCAGGAACTCAATCATAATTGTGTATAATATCAATTCGATAGTACATTCAATAACTGTCAGTCCCAACTAGATTTTCGATATCACTTATTCTTGTCATTAGTATCATCATGTTCAGCTCCATGAGCTTATCATGTATTTCCCTTATCTCTTCGTTTATGTTGTCATAGGACCACTTCGACAGATTCATCAAGTCGCACAAAGTGTCTTCTTAACCCCATCAAGTTCCATCTCGAGGGGTAGTTGTCATTTTATCATGTTTGATTATGACCTAAGGTTAGCTTCATTGCGTTCTATTTATTATGCTAATCGTCTCCATACTTCTTTTTACGAAACATTGCCTTCATTTGACCATTTCGATACCATGGTTAAATTTCAAGTTCGTAGTCATGAGTTTTCATAAATGGTTTTGTCGTAATGCAAAATGCATGTCGTTGAGTTCAGCTCATCATACCAATCACATTGATATCTCATTTTCAAATTTTAAGTTGGTTTCTCTTCCTCGACAATCCGTCAAAGTCTCGTCAATCTGAGCATCTTGGTGTCTTATCATTTAAAATTGATCAATTTTTCGTCATTCAGCAAATCCACCGATTATATCCGTCCACTTGTTTTCTCATCATGGCTATGTAGAAAAAGGTTTAAAATATCGTTGGTCTTTTTTCCAAGTTTCTCCGAGTAGATTTTTCTTAAAATACAATTTTACGTTATTGATACCATCTCTATTCGACAATTTAATGCTCGTAGTTAGTGAATGATTTTTTTTTTTCTTCTTCTTCTTCTTTTTTTTATTTTTTTTATTTTTATACTATAAGTGTCTACTCCTAAGTTATAGTTCTTTGGCTTTCCAAAGTATTTGTTCTGGAACAATTATTCCATATGTGAATTGGCAAGGATCTCTATCATAGTTGAAATATATCTTAAATAAGTAACACTTGCAAACGGAAACCCTAAGGGTACAATTTGACAAAAAGGAAGGCTATGTCTTTAATCTTACAACCTACAATCCCCTAAGTGAACTGTGAAATATAGGCATGTGTTAACTTTTCATCTAGTTCATTTTATAACATCAAGAAATATCATAACAGTATCTTATCTTTCAACCAATTCATATTATCATATAAACGTAGTATAAATATAATAATACATTAGCCTTTCATAGTATCCCATAAAATAATTATGAGCTATAAACAAGGCATTAACCTTTCCTTCACATCTTGCTATCCCATTAACGAAATATGAAATATGGTGATGCATTATCCTAAATTTACCTAATTCATTTCATCACATAAACGTAATATAAAATATAATATAATAATACATTTAACTTTTCAAATTACATAAGAAAGTACAAAATATAGACAAAATATTAATCTTTCTTCTACTTCCAGTTATCCCCAAAAAAATATGTAATATCACACTACTTTATACTATCATGCATAAATAAAAAATATTACAATATCTTTCAACTAAATCTTATAATTATAATAAGGTATTATAAAATATAATAATACATTAACTTTTCATCCATGCCATAAAGAAATATGAAATAAGAACATGCCATAAAGGAATATGAAATAAGAACATACCATACATTATCATCCATTTCATGTCATTGCATAAATGAGAAATATTGCAATATCATTCAACTAGTTTTTATAATTATAATAATGTATTATAATTATTGACGTAGTACCACACGAAGCGCCACACAGTCCCATCGAAAACCTGCAGGTTGATCATGAGCCAGCTGCAGCCATATCCTGGAGATCTCATCGTACACGGTCTCGCTCCCGCCATATCCTCGAGGTTCAACGCCCATCTACCTGCATTCAACACCCATCTACCTTCATTCAAGGCAGTGCAGTCCATTGCAAAATGCCAAGAGACCTGGTCCTCATTCTCATCCTGCAAATTCCTATAGTTGGAGCTGCTGAAACATTGTTCTTGTCCTCTGCAAATTAGAACCTGAATCCTATTGCGAGCAGCTGGAGCGGCTGAATCGTCCTCCTGTAAATTAGAACTTCAGGTACTCCTCGTCCTACAAATTCCTATCATTCTCGTCCATTTAGTTTAGTATCTGGATTTTGTACAAGGCCCATGGGGTATGGGTATTTTTGTGCCTTCTTCAAGTTATAAGAGGTTGCATATTTCAGTTACTGGAGATATCTGCGAGTCTGTTGTATGCTTGAAAATCTTGATCTGAACATTCCCATATAAATTTCGTAGCAACGTTTTGTAGTTTGTATGTTCTTATTTCAAACTTTATCAGTTTTTAGAGGTTTGTACTGGTTCTTATACTTTGTAGTGGTTGTTATACCGTAGCATGGATTTATATTTAGTGTACCTGACTATTGCTCAAGGGACGCTCCCTCCAGTCACTCATCCTAGTACTTTTGTTTAAATCACTTCCCAGCACAGTCTTTGCAAGGTCGGAAAGCCCCCCTGGAACAGATGGAAAAACCTTTTGAAGGTCTAATTTAGGCGGTTCACAGTAGCGAAAACACTCCAGCTCTCCATAGGAATCAGAAAGACGCTTCAGGTCAGAGTGAAAAGCATACCCTAACTCCAAAATGCTAGTTGAATGAAATACAGCTTTAAGGCACACGTCCAGTGCACCTGGTTCTTTGTTAAATAAATTCACCATCTCAAATATAAAAACCTTTTTTGCAGTAGCAATCTCTGATATCGAAACCTACAGAATTAAAGGTAATTCAAGGTTCCAAAAAAATAAAAGACAAATCATCCTTGGTTAATCGAGACGATGGAAGGGATGATTTTCCATAACTTGATTGCAATTATCTTTTTGAGGATCTTGTATTAGACGTTGTAGAGGGAGATGGGCCTAAATCTATCTACAGATGTCTATATTAACGTCGTTTTCCATGAAACCGTTTTCCTGTATCGCACTGAAACATTTGCTCCGATGGATGTCCATCAATATAACCCTAGCATCCATCAGTATCACCCTGCATCCAAGCATCAGATGGTGGATTACAAGTATTTAGGCAATGTGATGAATGGTAAACAACCTTTAACACCCTGCCCGACTGCGCGATCGTCGCTTCAGATAATTTTGTCATAAATGTTATTCGTTTGAGTAATCTTTTCCAACTTGGGCAATTCATTACGATTTGGTGGAGAAACACTCAGTATTAATGCAACCGTCTGACATGCTCGCGCAGCCATGCCCATTTTAATTTTGAATTTTGAAATTTTTTGTTCCGCCTTACTACCAGATACAAGTGACATTGCTGCTTCCCGCCCTCGTTTGAGTTCGAACATATTCATAGATAGGAGCACACGATATTTTTTTGTCACTGGCCTAGAGTTTAATTCACAGCCATGGCTGACCTAAAGCCTATAAAAGCCTATTTGTATGGATGAGCTGCTTACTATCTTATGAAAATCTGCCTCCTCAAATGATGATGAGAAGCCCAAATTGAGAGTAAGAGGTTATATAATTCTCTTTGTGGAGACTTTTGCTGGGGATTTCTCCCTACTTCATGTCTAAATAATGACACTGATATTACTATTTTCATTTTACACCACTGTCATTACGATTTGCATTTACACCTCTCTCACTCTGCTGTCATGACTATGCAAATTTAGGTAGTTACCATCCGACTCAATTTTTCAGCATGATGAATCTTTACCGCCAGCCTTTACAGGTTTTGTAAATGGGAGTAAAATGGTACTAGTGTAGTGTTCTTCCGTAAAAATATATTAAGAAAGGGTTCACTCAGGTGTAGAACTATAGACTTATTTGATTATTCTTCCAACTCAATGCAAGTTTTGGTTACAACTCTTTTGACATTAACATGGTTGGAAACTTTTAATGTCAAAAATAAAAATGCATTTTATTTTTAGATAATTTATTTTTTATTTATCAAATTTAAAAAATGTAGATGTTATAAATTGTGAAAACTTCAATTTTATAATACCATGAATCTGGGTTTTTGACAAATGGTACTGACATGATAACATGATAGTAATTTCACAATTGCATTTAATATAGGCCGTTATTAGGTTTTCTTCTTAATATAATGGATCTATATTAAGCATAACCTCTTCTCAATTGAAATATATACTTATTGTTGTGCTCTAAACTAACTTTATATGAGTTGATTGAATTGTAAAAGTTTGTAACTTCATATGAGTAGGCTGATTTGTAAAAGAAATATATACTTATTCTTGTGTTCCAAACTAACGGCATATGACTGGGTTGAATTGTAAAAGTTTGTAACTCCATATGAGTAGGCTGAATTGTAAAAGTTTGTAACTCCATATGAAAGTGTCTATTGTTTGGATTTTTTTAGTATTTTTTAAATTATTAATGATATTTTAATGGAATTTAATATTTATGTTAATTACTTTTAAACCATTCACATTATCACATTATCATTGATGTTTATCTTAATTAAAAAAAAAATATCTAAATTATCAAAAAAATTTATGATTTTGGTTTGGATTGTTTATTTTATGAGATTGTTTAAAAAATAAATATCTGTCATTAGAATTATCAAAATATTTTATGATTATGTTTTTGAAAAAAAATTTAATGATTTTGTTGACTTGAATTACATTACATCATTTAATGATTTTGTTTTTCCACTACCCTTGATCAATGCATTGATTGCATTATATCATTTCAATTATTGGCATATGACTTGTACCACATCTCCTTCATCTTCTTGCCACATATTTTCTACTCATCCCAAGGATTTTTTTGACTTTCTACTTTCCATAACACTTACTTAAAAATGAAGGGCTAACATAGAACATGTTATTATGAGTGTATAAATATTATTATGTCTAAATTTATGATAGAAATAGGAAGTGTTCCCCTTGTCATCCATAAGAAAATGGAATAGTTTAGTGATTTAATAAAAAATTTGTAAAAGGATTTAATAACAATCCACCAGTCTTTGGTCTTGGAACCCTCTCTTATTCTTGAGGTTTTGGAATCCTTAATTTTCTTTAAAATATAGATAAATTTCTAGGAAATAGTCTACATTGTATATGGAACACTAACTCTCTCCTTTTTTTTATCATTATATAATTACACCTACATATTTTTTGAATTTAATTTTATGTAGGATGTTAAATATAATAAATACTAAGACAATTTGATTAAATACATGGATTTATTAAACCCTAGATCTTCACCAAACCACTTAAACCACTGTTTATTATTTATTTATATATATTTATTTATTTATTTCTTTTCCAAAATTTTAAATATTTATATATATTAAATTTAAATATTTTAAATTTCTCCCTTAAATATAAATTATAATTTAAATTTTATCTATGATAATTTAAATATAACTTCACCAACCACTTCAACCTAATACTATAATTGACCTTAAAACTTTAAATCTATGAAGAACTTTTAAATTGAAAGTTCGCAAATAGCTTTATATTTTTAAATATTAACTTTTAATTTTTTTACAAACCTAGATTATAACATTATATGGAATCTAATTAAATTTAAATAAAAAAATACTAGCGCTATATAATTATACACGAAATTTAAATAAAAATATATACGAAATTTAATTAAATATAAATAAAATAACACTAGTATTATATAATTATATAAGAAATTTTGCCGAAACCCCTTTTTTTTACATGGTATTTCTTTTTTTTCTTTTTTTAATTCTTATCAACAACTAAATTAAATTAAATTAAATAATAATTAAAAAAATTAAATTAAATGGAATTAATTAAAAAAAATTGAATTAATTAAATTAATTAAATGACATTAAATTAAATTAATTAAATCCAATTAAATTAAAAGTCATTAAATTAAATTAAACGAATTAAATTAAATGAATGTTAAGAGACACTACATTAAATTAATAAAATTAAATTAATATTTAAAAAACATTAATTTAAAATAATAATAATAAAAATTAAAACAATATAAAATGCAAAAAAAAAACTTTTCTTTTTCGCATGGGGATTGACGCCAAGGCAGGATCGACGGCTCTCCTTAATCCGCTTCAGCAACATGCACGCATGGTAAGGGTGGTTGGTCATCGCGGAAAGGAAACCACCATCCCATGTGTTCATTCCTTACTCGTCCGCATACCAATAAAGCGGTATAGTAAACCACTCATGGGCAACGTGGAAACCGTCTCACGTGCCATCAAAAGTATGCATATTTAAGGAGGAAATAAGGTTTTATTTGGCATTGTAGGGTTGCTTCTCGCGTGGAGAGCTCGCGGTGCTGAGCGCTAGGGTTTAAGGGTGTGCGTGATGTGTTGAGTACGTAGACCCAAGAAGGTAATGGTCTTGTGAGAGCTCTGCACTTGAAATTCGATGGAGTGCGTGGTTCCGACTCGTCTTGGTAGCTGGTTGTCTTGGAGCTAAGCGCATAGGCTGGCCTTGGAAAGGATTGCTCTGGCGCTTGCAGGGTGGTTGAGATGCGTGGCAGCCCCCGTGGGTGTACTGGTGCATGAGGGCCCCCTTTAGGATTGGCCTTCGGTCATCTGAAATGCTCTTGGTGTTGAGCGATAGGGCTTGGCCCAATAAAACAAAGTGAAGAAAAATATCACACAGATTTGAAACTGTCTGAAATTATAAATGTAAGGTTATATTACATAATCCCAAAATAGGTTTTCATGGGGATAATATTTTTTAACTAAAAAGCTAATCCTCTTCCAGGAAACTAAGCTTTAATTTTATGTATATTATTTATAAATCCAACTCCATCGTCGAAATAATCTCTCCAACCACGTTAGTTGGATTTGCTGCGATGCTTGTATTATAAACAATATTGCAGGCAACAATATTATTTGAATATTTGTTTTATGCCACATTTATTGAAATGAATGTTTAAAACAAAATGTTACAGGCAAGAAGGCAGATCTGCATTAAAATAATAGGAAATGAAAACTGATCACTTTGGCTGCAAGTCTGAAATTTGGAGAACCCTTTGTAAATCCTGTGCGAGACTCATTGTTTCGTATTTATTATGAATACAATTTCTTTATATAAATGCAATGAAGTGTTTTTTTTTGTTAGTATTAAATTTTAGATCCAAATATTATAATGGTAATATATATAGTGTTGTAACTTGGTTTATATGTATTTATTTATTTGTTTAAAAACATTGTTTATCCCAAATGTTTTAGCATTGGATTAATATTAGGGTTTGAATATTAAAAGAGTGTATATAGAAATGTTGTTGTTTTTCTGGAAAGGTTTGTTTAATGGGGTCTAGACTAAGCCCTAAATAAGCAGTTATATATATATATATATATATATATATATATATATATATATCATTCAAATTCTGTTTCTGTTACGCCTTACGAATAAATGGGAAAAGGCTCTTCAAATTATCTTTTTGCAGCCATCATACTGGTTTGTTATTTTCTAGTAAATTTCACTAAAGTTCCAGGTGTAGTTAGGCCCTAAGGTCTCAGTGTCTGAGCCTTGCGCTCTGATACCAACTATAGTGCCCTATCTAGGCACTAGGTCTATTCCAGGTTATCAGGTTATACCTAGTTTTTCCCTTAATTATTGTTAGAAGAAAACAAGAGATTCAACCATCTATATTTATGTTTCTGTAAATGTTTAACTGTCTGTTTTCTATATGTTTACATGTCTCTGCAATTAAATAAACATAATCCTAAAACTTTCCATTTAATTCTGTTCGTTTGACATGAATAGCTTGGAAATAAAAGAAAATACATTCTAATTAAGATGGTTCAGAAAAATACCTGAAACCGTCGATTGCAGTAAGATAAGAAGATTTCTAGAATGGATTCTGTAAGTTACCTTAACAACCCCAAAATGATGTGTCCACCCTGTCGATCAGCTATTATCGTGTTAACCCTAGGAAATCAACGGATTTCCTAGCCCCCGAGCCCACAGACCGATAATCCCGACAGCCACTTTCCATGGTAATCATCCACTCAGTTATCCCCCTCCTCAGTCTTTTCTTTTGAGTTTCCCACCTCCTCAAAGCTTCGAGTTAACCCCCTCCTCGGCATTCCTCCTTTTTCACAAAAATCCTCACATTTCTCCCACAATAACCCCCTTACTACTTTGTTAATTCTCCTCTTTATAGGAATCCACCTCCTTCAAAAGTCAACTTCCTTAGCTGTCGTGGTCTTGGAAGTACATATCATTAATGCATCCCCTTTTGAGGTAATAAGGTGGATTATATATTATTTTATATCATCCCAATTTCTCTCTAGTAATGGAATTATTCAATAATTTATTCAAACATATCCTTTTAAATTACTTGGGATGATTCCGTCCATTAATTAAATTAATAATTTATTTAATAAATTCATTATTATTCAACCCACTATACTTTATAAAAGGGATTATTATCATTATTATTATTAATTAAATAATATTAATAATATAATAACAATAACAATAACAATTAATAATAATAGTAATTAATTTAAATTGTGAATAGTAATTTAAAATATTTATTTGATTAATGGATAAGTGTCAACATAGTACCTCTCTGTATAAACAATGAAATATAATTAATGATTTAATTAATCATGATCAACGATTATATAGCACACTCCTCTATTATTAATGTTTAAATTTTATACTTCACCTTGAAGACACCTTTACTTGAGGATACTTACAATTACTGACATTTATTTTACACATGAGAACTTGATAATATTTTACTAATTAAGTCATCCACTAAACACTTAATTGACTTATCCATGATAACTTATATCATTGTTAAATCTTTATAAGTAGGTTGTAAACCAATATTATTGCGCATGTGCATAATGTGCATGCGTGGCCAGCATATGCACAGGACGGACATGTACTATAGACATACGTCATATTTCCTATGCATAACAACTAAGTAATACTAATAATACTCTATGCAACTGAACAAGTATACATTCCTCATAATATTACTAAAACATCATCAGTTATTTTATCAGTTAACCTTTAAGATTTCATTTCATTATTCTTATGATTACATTTGTTTAATCAATCAGGTGCAAGGAAAGCTACCTACTACCACTAATTCCAGGTCAACGAATACCCAACCCTCAACAGTACTAACTATCATATCCTCCCATCCTAACCTACTGCCACATCCTCCCTATCCTTCCTCTGCTAGTACAAAAGTGGATGTCGGACTCATCGACCTGACCACATAGAACTTGAGAGCGATAGCATCGGCTGTACAGTGGACCTATCCTCCCCTAGCAGGCATCCGACTGTCGTCATCAAAACTACATGGGGAGCGTGTCTCAGCGCGGCCCTCCCACGACTTCGGGTATCATAGGAACATAGGGTGGGCAACACATCCATCCCTCTCAACATACTGGGCCTACGCCCTTATCAAATCATACTCTGTTGCTCTCGAGATCATCGGTCCATGTCATCGTTTCATCAATTTCGATTGCTAAGGTTTACTGCTTGGATAGGTTCTTCTCCGTATATTAGATCAAGTACCCGGCTATCCCATAGCCCTCGTGTCCTGTAGGTTAGTATTCCGCAAGATACACCTTTTATAACAAGCATTTCCATTCGATCACCAATTGATCCATATCATCAACATCATTTTATTTCACATCACAATTCCATCACAGGTATGCATGGAATATAACAGTTCTATCAATTTCATCATAGGATGGCATCCACGTACAATGCCATATATTTCACATTTCATCAATGAAAATGCTAAAACATATATTTTCCATCTTATCATTGTCTGATCCTTTTTGTCAGCATCATTTATTTCATCACATATAATCATCAAATCGATCACAGCATAATGACCACATCATATATATCACATTTCCTCCAGGACGATTATCAAACATACACTGTCATTATGAAATAAAAGAATCTCATGATAATCATAACTTTAATAACTGCATGAATATAGTAACATCATTAACACAGTAGCAACATATCATCATGTCTAACATGCCGAAAATATAGTTCACTCTGTCTAGCTGAGTCAAACAAATAACAAGCAATAAATTGAAAGGTGTCTAACTCATAAACATGCCTAGTCAAAATATGGGGCGTTACACATTTTTTTTCCTTCTTCCCATATCCATACTATTCCAAAAGATGATCTTCATCATTTAATAAGGCTACTGATAGAACCTCTTCTTAATTCTGTAGGTTATTGTCTTTTTTTTTTTGGAACCTTTAATTACCTATATCAAACATGCTATAATAAAGCTTGGGAGTACATCCCTTCGGAGAGCTTCTATAAAGCCCTTGCAAAATTAATGGTAATTTACCTTGACCTTTGCGTTGTTTACATAGCGGAAGGATTGCTTTAGATGATAAACAAAATATAAAGTGTTTACCTGTGACAAATCTGAAAGAGCGTGCAACACTATGGAGTTCTCTGCTGCCATTTTTCCCATCCCCTTAAAACTGAGTATAGTAAGAATGTTATTGAGATAACAACACGCTCAGAAAATGATAGAGCTTCGGAAGAAGTTCAACGTGTCTCAACGTGTTTGAAACCAATAAATTTAAACAGTATTTATAGATAATCTGCTGGGGTTAATTTTTTTTAAAGACGTTACATGTCAGGTCATATATCAGATCCTTTTTTAATCCAAAGAATTGGGTGGGTTTAATTTAGGTTTAAAAGGATACAAGTTACCTCATATATGTCGGTTAGCTATCTTGTTGGTGTATGAGACTCCCTTGTTTACCCTTAAATACGATTGCTACTATCATTAAATATTCATCTTTAATTATAGGACTAATAAGAAGAAATCCTCAACTCAAAGCTGTAGTTCTTGAGCGTATGAAAATGAGAATCTAGAGTATGATTGATTCCTTTGAATTCTTCCAATTGTTTCATACTTGATGGAGAAACAATAGTTGAGAAAACATGTTTGCAAATAAGGTTGCATGGTTACCAAAGGGGAAACTAGTGGAAAATGGGGACACCCCCAAAGTGGTTTTGTTACCATAGATATCATGAATTGAGTTGTACGCCAAGGAAAGAATCCAACACTGTCAATGCATGTTAATCGTTCCTCAAGCGTAAACATATGTACTAAGACAAGACATTTCATAGACGTGCATTTAAATTCCTTGTCTGCAGGATCTTCTCCTCAATACTGTCCACCATGATGGTGGACTCAACTTAATCCCAAAATTGAATTTGACACAAATCACATTTGGGATAATTGGTTTATAGGTTATCTTTTTTGTTGGTATGGAATAGGGGACTGGGTATAACACAAGAAGCAGGTATTGAGCTTGACCCCGAAACAGAATACAATTGATGCAATGAACATATATCGGGTAAGCTTTAAATTTTTGGAATCATTCTGTCCATTATTGTAAGAAGGAGTCTGGGTTATGATTTTATGTCTGGTCTTGTGTTGGAATTTTTCTTTAAACTTTATTTGTAGTCTTCATTTAAGAAACCTCATGAATTTATAATATACTTGCTCTGCTACTAGATGCATGTATCACATAGAGCCTTTGATTTGTATTTTTGACATTCCCCATCTCACTAAAATGGCCAATGATAGTGTCAATGAAATTAAGAAGATCCTCAGACAAATGACCTGCTAGCTTGTGGGCATGAAACATGCATAGAATACTTAAGTATTCACATCGAAAAACATGAATCCAAGAAGGAAAACATGAAATCTAAATTCCAAGAACTAAATATTGATTATGATAAAATTGCGTCAAACTCATAGATGCATTACAATATCATATTGGGTTTTGCAAGAGGTTCTCGACCAGATACATGATTTCCTAGTGTTTCAATTGCTTCAACGAAGGGGCATATTATTTATGAAGACATTCCAACAAACAACTTTAGCACTCAATGAGAACAACATGAATCAAAAAGATCAAGGGAAAATTAAAGCAGGACAACAAATGGAAGAAGGCCTCAATGGAAATTATCTTGGCTCTTAAACTTCTCATATATGCATTTTACTTGGCTTGTTTATTAGTAATTATGTAAAGTAGTATAGCACTAAATTTGAAATTCATAAGGTAGGTATTGTAAGAAAGAAAAAGCATCATGACCAATTAACATATTTGTTGAAAATATTTATACAAGAATACTATAAGGTTTTTTGAAATTTTTGTACTTTTTATGTTATTTGGTTTGTCAACAACCTTTTTATAAATATATAACTACCTCTTTTTTGTGATATATATATATATATATATATATATATATATATTTCCTATGGGATAGAGGAGGGCATCTTTTAACACATTGGTGACCCATTCTGAGTTTTCCGGTTTTCCCCAAGTACTGAACCGGTAATATTGGTGACCTAAATAACTATTTTAAATAATTGCCAATCATTTATTTGAATGTTGTATTTCTAAATTTCATTTTGTAAACCTCCATGGTATAATCAACTCTATGAATGTATGTAGGATGTAATATATGGCATTACTTGTACATAAAAATAGCTATCAACTCTATGAATGTATATAAGTTTATGGCATTACTTGTACATAAAAATAGTTATCAACTCTATGAATGTATATAAGATGTAATATATAGCATTACTTGTATATAAAAATAGCTAAATAGCTAGTGTTTTTTATATTTAATTATTTGATATAAGTTTGTAACTTACAGATAGTTTCAATATATTGTACAGTTTCCATTCAAGTAATCTTGGCTTCATAGCTTCTAGATTATTGTCTATCAAAGAAGCAAGACCAACTAAGATGAAGATGAAGTTATGGGAAAAAATGGCATTGGCATTGGCATTAGCTTTAGTCTTAGCCAAACAAAAAGTAAAGAAGAAGACTGGATTAAAAAGAGGTGAAAATCTTGGTAAGTTTATAGATTTTTTTTTACTTTTACAATTTTGTTTATAGATTTTTTTTTATTTTTACAATTTATTTTATTTAGTTTTTTTTACATGGTTTACATGGTTTATTTAGTTGTTTTTCTATTAGGTTGAGTTGCATTATTTTCATTTTAAAAGAAAAGCCGTTTCATCAGATTCATGATGCCATCGAGGCATCACAGGAACTCCTACATTCCATCAAGAGCCGTAGACTCAGAGCTTTATTGCTTAAATTAGACTTGGAGAAGGCATATGATCGGGTAAATTGGTCATTTTTAAGGCTCATTCTAATCCAAATTGGGGTCCCGCCACTGGTCATTAACTGGATCATGTCTTGTGTCTCATCAGCTAGTATTGCTATTTTGATAAATGGTTCCCCTTCTACATTTTTCCAGTGCTCGAGGGGGATAAGGCAGGGCTGTCCTTTATCCCCTTTGTTGTTCCTTTTGATCGTTGAGGCACTTAGCAGAATGATAAACTTTGCAAAGCGGGAAGGTCTTCTTAAAGGTATAGAGGTGGGGATAAATTGTGTTATATCACATCTTATCTTTGTGGATGATATTTTATTGGCTGGTTTGGAAACAGCTGATGAGTGGAGGGTCTTCAAGAACATTTTAAATTGCTTTTGTCAAGTTTCGGGGATGAAGATCAGCCACACAAAATCTAGTTTCTATTTTCATAATTTGAGCGATGTTGATAGAAGGGATATTGCTTCCTTTCTACCTTTCAGTTGGTATCCATTAGAGGATGGGTTAAAATATTTAGGCTTTTTCTTGAGACCAAATAATTATCAGATAAAGGATTGGTGGTGGCTTGTTCGGAAGTTTGAAGCCAGGATTACTCACTGGTCCTATAGATGGCTATCTGTGGGTGGCAGACTTACATTGATTAAGGCAGTTTTGATGGGAATACCTGTTTATTGGTTATCTCTTCTTGAGATACTTGTATACATCCTCAATGTTATCAGAAAACTGATTTTTAACTTTCTGTGGTCAGGTGGCTTGGACAGGGCTTCATTGGTTATGACAGGCTGGGAATCAATCTCCAGACCAGAGCGTTTTGGTGGTTGGGGTATTAAGGATTTACAGTCCTTCATCTTGGCACTCAGGGCTAAAAGTCTTTGGAGATGCCTCTTTGACAATAATCTCTGGTCAAAAATCTCCTTTGTGAAATATATCAATTCAAACTTGGTTGACTGGTTCCGGTTGAATTTGCCAGCGAGATCAGGATGCTCTCCTTTATGGAAAGGATTACTCAAAGTGTCTAGCTGGATCATTTCCGATGTGAAGTGGCTAGTTGGGAATGGAAAAAACATTAGAGTTGGAAAAGACTTCATTCTGGGCATAGATGATCCTGTTTTTCTTTCAGATAGAATTCTGGATTATTTAAGAATATATCGTTTATCTTCCTTGGACCGCATCAGGAATGGTTTTGGTCAGACTTATTGGTTTCGAGCTTCTGACATAGGTTTGGTTGGTGATGATGCACTATCCTGGGATAAGTATATCAGATCTCTTGAATCAGCAGGTGTTTACTTAACAGATAAGGATGATAAGATGATAAAATGGGCTGCAAAAGAATTTGATATTAATGTTATTGAGCTATCACATTGGTGTGCTCGAACTAGGATGGAAATTGAAAGGTAGGAGCACATTTCCTTTGTGCATATCTTTCGAGAACACAACGGTCTGGTGGATGATCTCTCAAAGAAAGCTTTATTGGGCCCTGTAGGTTTACTGGTTTGGGAGGAATGGATGGATTCCAGCTTATTGGAATCTGGAGATGTTATTTTCTTTTAGACTATATTATGGAAGACATCTGAAGTGATCCACATTTTGTATGTTGATAGAACTATGTCTTTTTTTGATGTATACAGATTTTGTATGGGCAGAACTTATGTAGTGGATTAGTGGTGATGGTATATGGGTCAATGACCACATTATATGCTGGAAATTCCTTTTGCAGAAAAGGGAAACTTTTTGTACTATTTGATTCAAAGGAATAGCAATAGTACGTCTTTTTTTCGGTTGAAAAAAAAAATATGCAATATCTCATGTGCGCTCAAAACCGTCACTTTCTTTGATGCACACACACACACACAAGAAACTCTCTCGTCACTCACTAAGTTCAAAAATAGCTTAAATCTACTCACTTAATACATCCATAGGAGGGCACAAAAGAATCTTGTAATTTAGGTAGGATTTTGGGGCTAGGCATCCAAAAACATAGTTGTTGTCCTTAGGGTGCTTTATAAATCCTGCTATAAGCAAGTGTTAAAAGAAAACCTGGATCATTTATATGGGTTCAATTTATTTATTTTTTTGTTCACAGGTCTTTAAGTAAACCAATAAACTTAATTTGGTATAAAAGCTATAATGAAGGAGGTCTTCTTTATGTATATTTTACTATGTTTATGTCTATTTTCGCATTAGAGGTAATCTATATGTAACATTTAATTGTTATTAGCAATAGAAAACTAGAGGTAGTGTCTTTGTATAATTTACTTGTTATTAGCAATAGAAATTATCTCAAAAATTATATTCTTGGTGTAGCCTCCAAGCTTCACATGAGGTCACAAAACATAAATTAGTTAGGTAGGATTGATTGGGCTAGGCATCCATTAATTCCCTCCAATCTACTTTCATTAAGTATATTTTGAAACATAGCATTGTTGACTTATAGGGTGCTTTATAAATCCTGCTATAAGCAAGTGTTAAAAGAAAACCAGGATCAGAAGTGCGCCGTGCCCAAGGAGGTTAAAGCCGAGGTATAGTTGCCCTACTCTCCCCTACAAGTCACCCAACGCGTTGTAGGGAGACAACACTATACCGTACAGGCCGAACCACTGATCCACACTTGATGCAAGGTATCTTAGTGGCCAAAGTTAGGAAATCACCAAGGAGCACTTGTGGGTGTAATTGACTCCTAAAGTCAGCTATTGCCGTTGGGAGGTGTTGCCAAGTCTTCTAGATTGGAACATTTGCCCCATCGCCAGTAGAACTGCCTCTTTCTTACCTTCACTAGTCAATTGGTGTGTGGACTCCATTGTCACCATCAATTGTGCTTTTGGAAGGCCCAGTTACATATCCGCAGAAAACCATACACTTTTTTTATATTTATATATTCATCCTACCAAACTCATAATTAAATATAATCTACATTTTGTGACTCTTTCACTAAACCGACTTTGAACATATCACTCACTTGTTGCACCTTTTACACTAATTTGTAGCTTGTGATTTGTCTTGTTCATAGTCCATTAACCACGATAGATTAGAGTGGGAACAATAAAAATTCGTAGTATAATTCTTTACCCACACAATATGTACAGTTTTGAAGAGCTGGGTAAACATGCACTTGAAGTTGTTTTTTTGTTTTGCTTTTAAATCGTGAAACTTTGGACAAACATAATTGTATGTTTATCAAGTCCCCACATCCTTATAATCATTTGGAAGGTCTTCTTCTAGAAGTTGATAAGAATTTCTAACAGCAAATGTTTTTAAATTTTACATTTTATTTTTTACAATTTCAAATATTATGAGTGATTCAATATCAAGTACTTATATTGAAAAATCCATGGAAGTACATCCCATTGGAGATTCACTACTCGTCAATCTTTTTTTCTCTTCGTCTCATTCTCATCCTCCTCTTGATTATTTATCTCCTTTGTTTAAGAAAGAGGGTTCACGAACACCCCAAACATATTAATGAACTCGACACAAGTCCTCTCTAAATGATTCACATGATATTAATCATATATTTCTCCATAAGTATAGTGAAAACTCACATGTCTTTTCATTTAAGTCATGACTTTCCATTTCGAGCCTACATGAAATACAATGGGCTCTATTTTGCCATGTGCTCTATTTTGAACGAATGCTATCTCTCCTTCTAGCATAAGCATTTTCTTCTAGCATAACACACATGATTATGTTAGAAGAAAAGCTATCAGTCGCTAGCTTTCCAATATAAAAACTCTGAGCATGGTGATTGGTGGTTGCTAGCTTATACCTTGAGCTTGTGCCATGTACTCTATTTTCAAATAAGCACATGGCACAAGATCAAGGAAAGCTAGCAACTGCTAGCTTTCCTTCTAGGATAATAACACATACTTATGTTAGAATGAAAGTTGGCAGTCGCTAGCTTTCCAATAGAAAAATCATGTCCATGGTGATTGGTGGTTGCTAGCTTATACTTTGATCTTGTGTCATGTGATCTATTTTGAAATAGGCACATGGAAAAATATCAAGGAAAGCTAGCAACTGCTAGCTTTCCTTCTAGCATAAACACACATGCTTATGCTAGAAGGAAAGCTAACAGTCGCTAGCTTTCCAATAGAAAAACCCTGTCCATAGTAATTGGTGGTTGTTAGCTTATACCTTGAGCTTGTGGAATGTGCTCTATTTTGAACGAATGTTAGCTTTTCTTCTAGCATAAATATTTCCTTATAGCATAACACACGTGTTTATGTTAGAAGAAAAGTTAGCAGTCGCTAGCTTTACATGGTGATTGGTGGTTGCTCGCTTATACCTTGAATTTGTGCCATGTGCTCTATTTTGAACGAATGCTAGATTCCTTTCTAGCATAAGCATTTCCTTTTAGCATAACCCACATGCTTATGTTAGAATGAAAGCTAGCAGTCGCTAGCTTTCCAATAGAAAACCCTGGACATGGTGATTGGTGGTTGCTAGTTTATACCTTGAGCTTGTGCCATGTATTCTATTTTCAAATAAGCACATGGTACAAGATCAAGGAAAGCTAGCGACTGCTATCTTTCCTTCTAACATAAGCATTTCCTTCTAGGATAATAACACATACTTATGCTAGAAGGAAAGCTAGTCATCGCTAGCTTTCCAATAGAAAAATCATGTCCATTGTGATTGGTGGTTGCTAGCTTATACCTTGAGCTTGTGCCATGTGCTCTATTTTGAAATAAGCACATGGAAAAAAATCAAGGAAAGCTAGCGACTGCTAGCTTTCCTTCTAGCATAAGCATTTCCTTCTAGCATAAACACATATGCTTATGCTAGAAGGAAAGCTAACAGTCGCTAGCTTTCTAATAGAAAAACCCTGTCCATGGTGATTGGTGATTGATAGATTATACATTGAGCTTGTGCCATGTACTCTATTTTGAACGAATGCTACATTTCATTCTAGCATAAACATTTTTTTCTAGCATGTCACACATGCTTATGGTAGAAGGAAAGCTAGCAGTCACTAGTTTTCCAATAGAAAAACCCTAGGCATGGTGATTGGTGGTTGCTAGCTTATACCTTGAACTTGTGCCATGTACTCTATTTTCAAATAAGCACATGGCACAAGATCAAGGAAAGCCTTGAACTTGTGCCATGTACTCTATTTTCAAATAAGCACATGGCATAAGATCAAGGAAAGCTAGCGACTGCTAGCTTTCCTTCTAGCATAAGCATTTACTTGTAGGATAATAACACATACCTATGCTAGAAAGAAAGCTAGCAGTCGCTAGCTTTCCAATCGAAAAATCTTGTCCATGGTGATTGGTGGTTGCTAGCTTATACCTTGAGCTTGTGCCATGTGCTCTATTTTGAAATAAGCACATGGCAAAAGATCAAAGAAAGCTAGCGACTGCTAGCTTTCTTTCTAGCATAAGCATTTCCTTCTAGCATTTTTGAGAAGGAAAACTTTTCTTTTTAATGAGTCTCTACTTGTGCTAGATGCAATGGATTTTTATTTATCTCTAAGTATTTAATATGTTTCCATAACACATGACCCTTATTATTCTTGTGCATGTGAATAAAAGACATGTAATAGAATATTGTTTGATAATGCTCATTATTTCATGTATTTTTAAAACAATTTAAACTTATAGTCGACTATTTATTATTGTTTCTAGAAGCTATGGACTCTGGTGCAATGACAATTCCAAGGAATAATTTGAAGAAAAAACGAATTGCAAGTGACACACAAACAATGTCTCCCCCATGTGGTATGGTGGTTTTAAATATTATTCTCTTATTTCTAAATGGTTAGACTAGAAGACTATATGGTAATATTTGTGATTTTGATTTCATTTTATTTATAGTAATAATTGCTTATTATTGTTTTTAGAAGCTGTCGTCTCCAAAGCAAGTAAAATGCCACAATCAGCATTCAAAAAACAAAAGCGTCATTCAACTCAGATTATAAATTCAACAATGGGTTCTAATTTTGAAATGAATAAAAACTTCAAAACATCTACTGCATATGAGTATGTCGAAGATTGGTATGTTGAGATTGAAAGTCCCATGAATATGTTTCCAGATATGTATCTATTTGGATCCATGAATGGAAATGATATACAAAGGCTAGGGATAATTGTTAGTTGCTATGCTCTCAATCATAGTCAGATCGATTTTCAAATGGAGGTAATTGAAGAAAATGAAGTGAAATGATTTTCTTGCCAAGTTGATTACATACAATTTAGACCAGATTTGATTGATACTAATACAGAATTCCCAGAGTCAATAAAAAAGTCACAGTTTAAGTTGGACAGTTTTGAGAGCTTCAATGAATCTGGTCTAAAGAGTTGTGATGATCTTGTACAAATTATTACCAACGTTATGAAATATCGCTATGTGAGATGTAAGAAAACATCATCCGTGTTTCTTTATTTGCAACAAAGAGGTAAACTACTTGATAAAATACCAGATGATAAACTCAAGGCTCAAATGCTTGCTTTGAGAAGGGTATATTTAGCTGAGATAGAACAGAGCATTAAAGAAAGTGAGTTCATGCCTACTACAGAGTTTGTAAAATCCCAAAAAGAAGACTCTCAGATAGAGAATCTTGCTGACCAATGCGATGAAATCCATGAAAATTTTAAGGACAGTTATTTATTTTCAAGCTCTTTTACCATGAAGGTGGATGTTCGAAGATGTGTAGAAGCACCCAAGTTATATAAATTGAGATCACGGGATGATTTAAATGTTCGAGTATTAGTAAAATCATTCCTACAGAAATTTCAAGCATCATTGCCTGATGCTCTTCTGATTCCATTTGACACAAAAGAGTCTGATCCGATTGGAAACCCTGTGAAAATCATGAATGAAATGGATATAAATGGCAAGAACATCAATTTTTGGATAGTTGATGGGCAACACACCATTCAAGCAGCAAAAGAAATATTATCAAATTCTAAATTTAGTCTATCTGTGGAGGCAAAACATAAGTACAAAGAACGTAATGCTTGATTCTTAGATCCATTAGTTGCTCCGAGTGTGGTGATTCGTATTTGCTGCCAGTTAAATTCTGCAAACACAGTGTTCTTCAAAACTCCATTCATTGATTCTGTGCGATCTGCAAGACAATTCCTAATTGCCACAAATAAATTAAAGAAACAAAAATGTGGGAATTCTAAGACGGCTGAAGACAAGGTATGCAATTTTTTTTTTTTTGCACTTAGTTTATATTGTTATAACTAAATCCATGGCTATTTTATTTTTGATATCACATTCTTACTAATTTATATTTGTTATTTTTTAACAGGTTGATGATGAAATGTTGTGCTCTTTCTTCGATTGTCCACTAACAAACTTTGCTGAAAAAAAAGTCTTGTTATATCTTGATGATACTACTTGGGATAAATGGGAAGTTGTTTTTAATTGTTACAAACTAGGGACATTAATGTGTTCTCCAAACCAACCTAAGGATCCAAACTATAAGACAAATACTCTGAACAGTTTGGTATCAAGTTCTTTCCATCCCCTTCAGGGACTAACCGCTGAAGAAATGTGTTTTGTAGCAGATAAACTATTGGATGGAACTATCTGGTTTTCTATTCCAGTGAACCATCCGACCAATGCCATAAAAATGAAAGATTATTGTTCACAATTAAAAACCAAAAGAACAATTTTGGAGGCAATGGTAACATATTGCAAAAGTCATGATAAGAATCTGAATGATAAGATTCTTACAATATCCAATATTCTTGAGCATTATGGAATTACTGATATCATATTTTCCAACTTCTGTAAGACAATGGAAGGGTGTAAATATGTAAAAGGATCACGAAATACAAAAATAGAGTCCCTTTCTCCACAAGCCTGTGTGGTCCTTGATAGAATAATTGATGCATCGACAGATATACAGGAAATTGAGAACAGTTTTGAATTCAGTTGTCATTATGGGGGTCCTAGCCTCTTGTCAACACTTTTGCACTCTTTTCCTTGTCAGTTTCAACCAATGTTATACACTGACTTTGTTGTGTTGGATACATTGGCTTTGAAAGATGAATCATTCCTTAAGGATCACTATATTGAATTGTTTCAATTTTTAATCGAAAAAAATGGGTTGAAAGATTTTACTACGATTATCTTAGTAGAAATTTGGTCTTGTAAGGATGTACACCAAGCTCTGGAGATTGTTGTCAAGGACTCAAATGTCAACTGTAAAATGGCTACCGGTCTTTATGAATATAAAGAACAAAATAACTATAGTTATGATATAGTTTTAACTATAAATTTCTGTACTGAAGAGTCAAAAAGTTTAGAGGCCTCAAGATACTCTCACAGTTTTAGAGACATATCTGATGAAAAGGGGAGAGATTTTGAATTCTAGGAAGAATTATTGCAAATGCATCAACAACATAGTGATCTAAATTTGATTATTTCTCTTTATGCGGGGACAAATTTACAGCAGGCTTACTGTACATATGGAAGAAGAATGGCATGTGTCGTAGAAAACGAGTTACAAAGGACTACCATGCTGACTAATCAAGAATCCTTCCAATTGCAAAAACTAATGTCTAATATATTGTTGTTGGAATATCCAGGTATTGTACTTGTTTTGTTCTTTCTCTAGTGATTCTTTGGATTCTATGCTATTTATAAATCTTGATTAACAAGATGTTTACTATAACTACTAATGGCGGAAATTGTAAAGAAAACAACGACGACACTTTTAAGCAAAGCAGTGATCAACATAGTGTGCACAATGTCGAAGAAGTTTTCGAGATGCAAATACAAGATGAAGAAAATACCATACCAGGTACATAATTTATTTTGTTTCTTTTGTTGTATTGTACTTGTTTTGTTCTTTCTCTAGTGATTCTTTGGATTCTATGCCTATTTATTTAATGAATTTCATTCGTTGATACATTTTATAACATTTCATATGTTTATTACAGTGGCAAATGAGGAGAAAAAAGACAGTGATCAAGGGAATGTGACAGAAAGCCATAGTCAAGAACATGATATCATATCAGATACTTCACATGTCTCTTATTTTCAATTAAACATAAAATATGTCTTATAAAAAAAAAATTGATTTAAAGAAGTATTATTGGTATTTGATTGAAGGTTTGTTATTTTGGCTCTAGGTTCTATGAAGACAATACAAGAGAAGTGTGGCTTATCAATAACTTGTACAAAAAATACTCAAAGTGAGTGTATTTCTTCAACAATGTTTTTTAATAATAATTTATGTAGCATGAATAAAATGAATTTACTATGATATCCATTATTGTTTTGCAGCTATTATAAGTCAAAAGAAATTAGTTATTTTTGAATTGAATAACATTTTCTATCAGAGCGTTGATGGTGATGCATCACAAAAAGAATTTATCAAGAAAATGGGAAGGGCCGCAGATTACACGATAGAGAAAAAAATCATTTTGGTTTCGTCCACATGCAAAAACATTTCTTGAAATGTGTTCCAGAAAAGAATCTCTTGACATTGCAATTTGGACGACATCTTTGAAACAAAACACAACAAGAGTTATGAAAAAGCTGGTTTCATAAACATTACAAGCTAAATTTTTATTTACATGGACTGCTTCAGATTGCAAACAACAAAAGGGAAAAAATGACATTGATAATTCAACACAAATTATATACAAAAAACATCTGAAAAAAGTGTGGAGAATGTATTCTCAATATGATGCTACTAACGCTATTCTAGTGGATTGTTAAATGGAAACAAAGAAAGAAAATCCCAAAAAAAATGTGATTATTGCCCCTTCGTTTGATGGAAAGAATGAGGATAAATGGTTGATCGCTGATCTGTGGAGCTTATTGAATAAATTCTACAAGGCACCCGATGTTCGAGATATTTTGAAGAATCTTCAATGACTTTTAATAGTACATTAAGATGACTTATTCATTTCCTCTATAAACAAAATCTTGAAGTTTATAATATAAATTCTTGGTCATTGTACATTTGATGACTTAATTCTACATGTGATGTGTTATTACTGTGTTTTATTTTATTATCAATTTAATGTCAATATTATTTCATAATACTCATATAAGGATTGTTGTTGTGTCATTATTATAAATTAACATATTATTATTTTGTTTATTTATATTGAGATATTGAGTTATAAAAAGTTAGTGATTTGAATAATAGTCTTATGTGTTTGCATAAAAATGTAGTATTCCATATTAATTAAATAATTGTATTAGGTTGTATGTATAAATTAACGTACAATTACTATGTTTGAGCAATTGCAGTTTATTTATCAATTGTGTCTTAATTGATCATTATAACTCTTACAAATCAGTGATTTGAATGTTAGTTCAATGTTATCATATGAAATTTTCTTATTTCTTAGAAATTAAAAAAATGGAAAATCATATCAGGTTGTATGTAAAAATTACCTATAATTAGCTTGTTTAATTGAAATTTAAAAAATTGTAAATCTAGGTGGTGTGTATAAATTAACATATAATTGGTTTGAATTGGACCATTGTAACTATATTTTTAAATTGTGATTTGAATTTCATTGCAATGTGCTTATATGAATTTTTCTTATAATTTCTTGAAAATTAAAATATCGTATGAGGTTGTATGTAAAAATGAACATATAAATAATTTGCTTGATTTAAACTTAAAAACTGTAAATTTAGGTAGTATGTAGATATTAACATATAATTAGTTCAAATGAATTCGACTATTGTAATTATATTTTTAAATTGTAGTTTATCTCATTACAATTCTTAAAAATTAGTGATTTGAGTAGTAGTTGAATGTGTTTGTATAAAAAAACTATTCCACGGAAATTACTTTTATTTTTTTCATTAAGTTGTTTGTTTGGGAGTGGAAATAAATTGGATATGTTTTGATGCCATTAAGCAATGAAGTTTTGAAGTAAAAATAATTTAATGTTATATATGTGGCAGCAATGCAGATGGGAGTTAATATCAGTCGGAAGATCTTGTTGATCTTTGAAATGGAAGGAGTATTCTTCTCGTCGTATTCCAAAGATGAAACGAGTTGTCAAATTCAAAGAAAACCAGATTGGGAGCTTGGTGATAGATCCTACTTTTGTAGGCCTTTTCAATTAGAAGTATTAAAATACTGCCTAAAGCATTATGATGTTGCGATATGGACATCAAATGTTATTAACAAGTACATTCGACAAGTACTTGAAAAATCAAATATTGATACAAGTGACTTTGAATTCATATGGGATAGGTCCCATTGTCACTTGCAAACAAAATCCAAATCATGTAGTATGATACAGTTTTATGAGAAAAGGCTAAGCGACGTGTGGTCCCAATATGGAAATAAGTACACATAATCAAATGTATTGCTAATAGATACATCAAAGCCTACTTCTCAATTCCTCGGATATCGGTCAAACTGCATCTTAATAAAGGCTTATATAGGACATGAACACGATACTTGGCTTGTGCAAGTTCTATTCCCCTTTTTAAAGACACTTCATCGTATCAAACAAAAACGCAACTACATTCGAATGTTCAATAGAACATTGAGTTCTTTGTATTAAGTGAAGATATTATTTTATGGAAATTTGTTGATGATTACATTGCAATATTTCAATACAAGTTGGACACATTTTTTGGTGAATTAATTTGTATGATTTTATAACTTTTATAGATAGATGATAATTGACAATGATATATAAATACAATTATTAGTATTATTTATGATTGCTTTTAGATTGACAAGTTTTTGCATCATACAACGCTTGATTTCCCCATTCAAACTATTTTCTAAATTTGTGCTCTTAAATCAACTATTTGTAATTTAAATCATCTCATAAAAGCCAACAAGGCATGCAAGAAACTCTCTTTAGTTTTATTTATCTATATGTATTAATACAAGTGCATTACAACACTTTATTTCTCTATTCAAAATATTTTTTAAATTACATACTCTTAAATCAATTATTTATAATTTAAATCATCTCACAAAAGCCAACAAAGAATGAAGTTCTCTTTAGTTTTATTGATCTATATGCATTAATACAAGTGACACACTAATTTTGAATTAAACCTCCATCTATATAAAAGCACATTTCTTACAAAAGATATTACTTCAATGATAATGAGTGCTAAGTGTACTAGAATTTAGATTAAAGCATGATGAGTCATAGATGAATGATTTTGAAAGGTATAGGCATTTGATTTCCCAATCTATAACTTATTGTAAATGTGTATTCTTAAGTTAATAGTTTAGAATTGCAATAATCTCATATAAGCCAACAAGACATGAAATAAATTATTGATTGTTATTAGCCTATATTCATTAATACGAGGAGTTTATCAATGCAATATGTAATTTTTGAAATAAAACCCCATATAATTGAAGTTGCAATTGTTTTAAAACACAAATGAGTTCTTTGTATTAAGTGAAGATATTATTTTATGGAAATTTGTTGACGATTACATTGCAATATTTCAATACAAGTTGGACACATTTTTTGGTGAATTAATTTGTATGATTTTATAACTTTTATAGATAGATGATAATTGACAATGATATATAAATACAATTATTAGTATTATTTATGATTGCTTTTAGATTGACAAGTTTTTGCATCATACAACACTTGATTTCCCCATTCAAAATATTTTCTAAATTTGTGCTCTTAAATCAACTATTTGTAATTTAAATCATCTCATAAAAGCCAACAAGGCATGCAAGAAACTCTCTTTAGTTTTATTTATCTATATGTATTAATACAAGTGCATTACAACACTTGATTTCTCTATTCAAAATATTTTTTAAATTACATACTCTTAAATCAATTATTTGTAATTTAAATCATCTCACAAAAGCCAACAAGGAATGAAGTTCTCTTTAGTTTTATTGATCTATATTCATTAATACAAGTGACACACTAATTTTGAATTAAACCTCCATCTATATAAAAGCACATTTCTTACAAAAAATATTACTTCAATGATAATGAGTGCTAAGTGTACTAGAATTTAGATTAAAGCATGATGAGTCATAGATGAATGATTTTGAAAGGTATAGGCATTTGATTTCCCAATCTATAACTTATTGTAAATGTGTATTCTTAAGTTAATAGTTTATAATTGCAATAATCTCATATAAGCCAACAAAACATGAAATAAATTATTGACTGTTATTAGCCTATATTCATTAATACGAGGAATTTATCAATGCAATATGTAATTTTTGAAATAAAACCCCATATAATTGAAGTTGCAATTGTTTTAAAACACAAATGAGTTCTTTGTATTAAGTGAAGATATTATTTTATGGAAATTTGTTGACGATTACATTGCAATATTTCAATACAAGTTGGACGCATTTTTTGGTGAATTAATTTGTATGATTTTATAACTTTTATAGATAGATGATAATTGACAATGATATATAAATACAATTATTAGTATTATTTATGATTGCTTTAGATTGACAAGTTTTTGCATCATACAACACTTGATTTCCCCATTCAAAATATTTTCTAAATTTGTGCTCTTAAATCAACTATTTGTAATTTAAATCATCTCATAAAAGCCAACAAGGCATGCAAGAAACTCTCTTTAGTTTTATTTATCTATATGTATTAATACAAGTGCATTACAACACTTGATTTCTCTATTCAAAATATTTTTTAAATTACATACTCTTAAATCAATTATTTGTAATTTAAATCATCTCACAAAAGCCAACAAGGAATGAAGTTCTCTTTAGTTTTATTGATCTATATGCATTAATACAAGTGACACACAAATTTTGAATTAAACCTCCATCTATATAAAAGCACATTTCTTACAAAAAATATTACTTCAATGATAATGAGTGCTAAGTGTACTAGAATTTAGATTAAAGCATGATGAGTCATAGATGAATGATTTTGAAAGGTATAGGCATTTGATTTCCCAATCTATAACTTATTGTAAATGTGTATTCTTAAGTTAATAGTTTAGAATTGCAATAATCTCATATAAGCCAACAAGACATGAAATAAATTATTGACTGTTATTAGCCTATATTCATTAATACGAGGAGTTTATCAATGCAATATGTAATTTTTGAAATAAAACCCCATATAATTGAAGTTGCAATTGTTTTAAAACACAAAATTAATTGCTAATGAGTGCTAAGTGTTATTAAGGGTAGTACGAGATTGGTCATAAGTGAGTGACATTGAACTATAAGAAATTTGATTTCTCATTTCATTTTTTTGTAAGTTTGTATTATTAACTCAATTACGATTAATTGAAATAATCTCATAAAAGCCAACAAAGCATGAGATACGCTCTATCTTTTATCTTCTTGTATGCATTAAATGAATGTATAAATGTGGTATGTATTTTTTGGAATAAAATACAATGTAAAAACATTCAACAAGTAGTTGAAAAATCAAATACCGATACAAGTGACTTTGAATTCATATGGGACAGGTCTCATTGTCACTTGCAAACAAAATTCAAATAATGTAGTGTGATACAATTTTATGAGAAAATGTTAAGTGATGTGTGGTCCAAATATGGAAATATGTACGAAGAATCAAATATATTGCTAATAGATACATCAAAGCTTACTTCTCAATTCCCCGGATACCGGTCAAATTGTATCTTAACAAACTTAACAAAGGCTTATATAGGACATGAACCTGATACTTGGCTTGTCCAAATTCTATTCCCCCTTTTTAAGACACTTCATCGTATCAAAGAGAAACGCAACTACATTCGAATGTTCAATAGAACATTGAGTTCTTTATAGTAGGTGAAGATATTAATTTTTAGAAATTTTTTAACGCGTACATTGCAATATTTCAATACAAGTTGGACACATTTTTTGATGAATTAATTTGTATGTTTTTAAAACTTTTATAGATAGATGAGAATTAACAATAATATTTAAATACAATTATTAATATTATTTATGATTGCCTTTAGTTTGACATTTTTTTGCATCATACACCACTTGATTTCTCCATTCAAAATATTTTTTTAATTTGCGTTCTTAAATCAAATATTTGTAATTAAAATCATCTCATAAAGGCCAACAAGGCACGCACAAAGTTTTGTAAATGTGTATTCTTAAGTTAATAGTTTATAATTGCAATAATCTCATATAAGCCAACAAGGCATGAAATAAATTATTGACTTTTATTTGCGTATATTCATTAATAAGAGGAGTTTATCAATGCAATATGTAATTTTTGAAATAAAGCCCCATATAATTAAAGTTGCAATTGTTTAAAAACACAAAATTTATTGCTAATGAGTGCTAAGTGGTATTAAGGGTAGTACGTGATTGGTCGTAAGTGAGTGACATTGAACTATAAGAAATTTGATTTCTCAATTCATTTTTTTGTAAGTTTGTATTACTAACTCAATTATGATTAACTGAAATAATTTCTTACAGGCCAACAAAGCACGAGATATGTTCTATCTTTTATCTTCTTATATGCATTAAATGAATGTATAAATGTGGTATGTAATTTTTGGAATAAAATACAATGTAAAACCATATAATTAATTGATAATGAGTACTAAGTGGACTATTTAGACTCATTTGATATGTGCCATAAATAAATTCAAAAGAGCATGGGGTCATATATAAATTTCAACTAAAAGATTTGAAAAATATGTTTCAACATCTATTTCTTCGACATTTAAAAATCTTATCATTTTCTTTGCCTTTTGGTGAAAGTAATTCTTGGCCATGATTTCTTAATTCGATTTCTTCACACTTTCATTGTGTATGTATAATGTTGTACCTAACAACTATCCCAATTTTGACGAATTTATAGTTATTATTTGGTTTGACATCAATACATTTCTTATAATTTATTTTATTTTAATTTAATATTGTGATTTCCTTCCAATCATGCTATATTATAATATGCTATTTAACAATAAAAATATTTAATATGATACTTTGTTCACTTCAAATATAGATAGAGATCTTCTTGTAATAAAACATGCAATTATGTGTGCAACTTAACTTCATTAATCCTACATTTTATATCTGCATGAATATTTTTTCTCACAATTCAACAAATTACAGATTTTCATATACTCCTCCTAATTTATGGCATACCGAACTAGTTATAAATGATACAACATTTCATTTTTTATGATTGTATATTAAAAACACTTGGAGTAAATAAAATTTGTGATCAATAAAAACATTCTTTCTAGGATTAGTTTTTCCAATTTTAATGGAATATTTCTTTAATGCATAATTTTTACAAATTAAATGAAATAAATAAAATGTTTACAAAAAAATTCAATGTCATAGAAGTCCTTGTAATAGAATTTTTCTAGATATATTGAAATAGGTGTTTAGTAGCAAGTTATGAGATTAAGATCGTCTTGCATCATTTTTCTATACTCCAACAACTATTTGTAAATTGCATAGAAATAAAATGAAAGTGACATTAATATGATCTTTTGGAGGTGACTATATGAAACATCATCGAAATTAGTGATAAGATGGATGAACATGATCGTTTGGAGGAATAGACATTATGAGATCATTGTACAATGAAACATTAAGTTTACAGTGTCCGATCATATTGTGACTACAATAAGACATTAATATTCTTATTGTAACATTTTATTGTAGTTGTTATTTTTATCTCTCCCCTACTCCTCCACCTACCCCTAATCTCCACCCCTCTCTCGCTCTCTCCATTGACCTCCTATGCAATATACCCAGTCCCCTGTTTCAACCATTGAGATTTAAATTAGCCAATCATCTCCTTTCAGCTATTTCTAATCATTGAATGCATGTGTGAGGCTGGTGGGAAAAGTCACCTCATGCAGTTATTGAAGTATGAGGTTAAATGCACTTTTGTGATAGTTTTTTCAAATGTTAGAAGTCAGTTTGAAACTGTCAGGAGTCATTTCTTCTATGATCAGAAGCTATGTTAGTTGTATTTTAACCATTATCTCATATCCTATGGAGTCAACCCTCATTCTTTCATTTTATCATGTAGATCTAGTGACTACATAGAGCTCCACATTGAGGTTCATGACCATTACCATACTTTGAATAACCCGATAATTTCAAATTTAGAGACAAGAATATAGATGTGAAGAGAAAATATATGGTTTGAGAACAAAGGTTGGGAAAGCTAGGAACCCTTACCCATTGAGTTTTTTTTCTCATAGTTGCTTGGGAATCCATGAATTAAGGCTACAGGTGGTTCTCCAATAGCATATAGTAGGTTAGTCTCCTTCTATGCACACACTGGAAGAACTTGGCAAGTTGGATTTCCCAAGAGAATTGTGGATTGGTGAAGGGGATGCTTGAGCCTAGAAATTTATTGTTTGGGGAAAGTATTGTCGGAGCCAAGGTTGTGATTGTTGAGTGAGATCCTTATATATCTATCTATGAGAATTTGGCTAAGAATAGAGAGAAGAATGGGTTGTGGGATGAGAGAGAGCATCCTATATGTGTTTCCTTCTCCCTAGTGGCCTCATAGCCTAGCTTGGGGGTTGCCTCTTAGCAAAAAGAGTATATGCTAGACAGAGTTCCTACGATTGGGTGGAAAATTTCTCTTACCCAGCTAGTTTCTTGGATCTTCTTTATTTTAAGATAAGTATTCTTTTGTGTTTGAATATGCAATGTTTATAGTTGAAGCATGTGATGCTTATGCTTATATATGCATGCTATGTGTGTGTGTATTGAGTTCATTTCCACTATGTGTTTTTACTATGCATCTTCCCACATATTTTAAATATTATGAATTCGTAATATGGTTATGGGGTGACATTTCATTAGTGGAGTTTTGAGGTCTAAAATGGGCATCCTAAGGGAAACAATAAAATAAGAGTTATAATAATAAAATAAGAGTTCCAAATTTTAGAGAGGAAAAAGAAAAACTACTTTTTCTTATCGTATTTTTGACATATCTCCTTAACGGTTTACCAACGACTGCCCAAACTTGAAATTTGGGTTAAGGAGATATGTCAAAAATACGATAAGAAAAAGTAGTTTTTCTTTTTCCCTCCAATTTGTTTTACAAATTTTACCCTTATGGTTGACATCATCATCTTGAATCCTATTGGTTCTTATAAAGTGAATTTTTATGGTACATTATTTGTTTTGAGGCCCATTTTTTAGCTCAAAATTCCTCTAATGAGAAGCCTTTAATTCGTTCATGCCCCCCCCCCTCTATTAGTCAGAATGATGGAAGGGGACGTGACAGAGTGGTATCAGAGTTTACAGTTGCAATACCATAGTTGTATGGGCTAGAAATCTAGACTTACAGGCAAAAATCAGAAATGGTTATGTAAAAATAAGGTTCTATTAAATGACGAATAAGGGTCCAAAAGTATTTTCGAAATGAGTTCAAAATAATCCCCTTATTATCAAATTGAAATTTCATGTATTATCAAATTTTAGAAATTTGGTCATTTTATGGTAGGCCCACCTATGCCACATGGATGGGTGACACGGAGAAGCCACATGGGTAGGAGGCCCAATGTGGAGGGGCCATGTGGGAAGAAGGTGTGATATGGACTAGCCACATCATATCTATGTGCATGGGTGATTGCATGTCACAAAGTTCGAAGGTAGATGGAGATCGGACCATTAACTTAGAGATAGGAACGATCGATGGTTGAAAGTGCTTTAGGCTCGTGAATATGCGTGAGATTTAATTAACTATTATGAACCTAAAATGAAAACCACCCAATTGTCATATCACCCTCTCGTGCATTCAAGATCGTAAAATCACTTTCGGGAAACCACTTATCCGGTGAGATTGAAACCACTTTTGGTATGACATGTGGTGATGTGATATGCATTGATGTCAGAAAAGATGGGATCCCATCAGTCATGTTAGTATTCTAATATCATGTAGATTTGATCGATGAATATTAGTGCTTCAATCCCATGAATATGCACACAGGTTAATAAATTAGCACAAGCCTGAAATAAAAACCACCTTGTGATGTGTCACCCTCTCATACATTCAGGCTCATAAAAGCAATTTTGGTAAAGAAATTCCCATGGATCATAAAACCACTTATGTTTGATAGGGCGTAATATGATGTGGTTTGGTATTAGAGATGCATGAATCAAGGGAAAAGCAATGGTTTCCATAGTCAAATTTTAGGTGCTAGAAATTGATAAATGATGATGATCTAATGAGCCAAATTGTGAGGTCGTAAGAGGGAAATCCCCATGGAGCCCCATTATTTTTTTATAAATATACAAACTTAGTTATGGTGATCAACCATAGCTATTGGAACAGTATAAAATTGGGAAAATTGTTGAATATGAAGTGGTGATTTAGATGTTTCTGTCATTTGACATAAATTAATAATATGGGTTGTTTGCATAATGTATGAAAAATAATTTAGTAATTGTCTAAGAATATAATGCATCTAACAAATGTGTTTATATAACACTTTTGCAGATTCAATATCCTATAAGCGACAATTAAGGTTTAACATTATTCTAGTGTAGTTGGGAAATATTTAGTCATGGTTGGGCTAAGAAGGTCATCATAATAGATGATGCACATGATCCCTATGAGGATGAGACAGATTTCATGGGATAGAACATACAATTTGAGAATGCAGAGACAAAATTCAGTGCTAGAAGAAACCAAGTAACTCCCCTAGACATTCCAGAAACCATGAGGATCCTAAGGGTGGAACTGCAGAGTTGTAGAGCATATAATGAGAGTTTTATTAGAGATCAAGAAGACCATAATGAGCTAAATGTATATATGCTACAAGTCCTAACAAAAATTTAGAAGAAGATTAACTATGGACAACACTTAGGAAATTATGAAAAGTGTGGGAGTAGTTCAAGAAATCCTCACAAGAGATCCCATAGTTCAAGAAGGATTTCGAGAGATAGGACATATATCCATAAATACCTTCTAGTGTCGAGTTATATGACTCCAAAGAATCCATTGAAGGTTCAATTTATTCATCTCGGAGGAATAAGAGGAAGAGGCCTTTCAAGAACAACTCACATGGAAAATTTAGAAAGACCAAAACTCCTACATTTGACAATAAAGTAAAATTTGGTCAAGAAGTTGAGGCTTGGCTTCTTGGGATGTGGAAGTATTTTCAAGTCCAAGACTACTCTGGAAATATTAAATCAAGTGTAGATATATTCAATCTAAATGGAAGAGCATTTATATGGTGGGATCACCTTAGGAAGCTGAAGAAGGTCAAGGAAAGGAAGGTTGTGTGGAATCAGTTCAATAAATACTTCAAGTAAAAGTACCTCTCTAATAGGTATTGTTGGTCACCCTATATGCAAATTAATTACAATTAACACACAAGATGCTCAATATTAATTGTCAACCCAGGCAAGTCTCTTATTTCAATGGCAATAAGCACAGTCTATGCATAAACATTTCAGGTAGCTGATCAAGTAAATGGAGATCAATGTTCCTACCTATCTGCTCATCCAAACTCTTCTCATAACTAAAACTAATCTGACTTATCCATCTAGGAATTCAAAGTACAATTACCTTCCTACAAATATCAATCCAGCAGTTACTGATCTAGGAATAAAATAAACTAGACTTACTTTTGCAAGAAGTTAAATCGTATAATTATCAAACTACGGTATTCAATCTCTACTGATCTAACTCATCTAGTAGCTACTGTAACTCAATCATAACCTTTCTAATCTAATGAATTCAGGAAAGATAAAATAACAACCAGAACGAGAAGTAAGCTTAAACTCTGATTTGATTAATATTGGAAATCCTAGAAAGAATAAATGACTGAAAGAAATTAGAGTTGAGCTTGGCTGTAACAGTTGATCTAACACACTATGCATCAATTAAACTAACCTACACAGTCGACTATCACAAAACACAGTTGAATCTATTCAGGATGCAATCATAAAATACCAGAAAAGAATGCAAGTACCAATCAATGTTGCAGCTTGCAGTAACACACCTAATGCAATTCCACACCACACAACATAAAAGAAATTAACTACCTACTTAACTAGGCTATCTCTGTGAGGAGGCGGGCCCTGGCCTTCTAATAGAGATTCCATAGAATAACACAAATTAAAACTCAGATATAAGAAACTCTACTCCTTGTATTAAGAATAATGAAATTACAATCACAGTTGTCTGTCTCAGCTTATACAAATAGAAATTCTCCAACCCCAGGATCAGAATGCCTCTTTACATTTATACCCCATGACATGAGATTGTTACAATAAAATATTGGGCATCCATGAAGATCTACGATCTTCAGGCTACCGATTTACAATGGAAGTGTTACAGCCATAAGTGATCTTGAATGAAATCATTGCATTTAGGCCTGAGTTGTTGCACGCTATCACAGCCTAGAATAGATTCGATCTGAGTGGACTGGCTGGTACTTGGATGCTCTATTGTGACTCAATCGCAACTGGCCATGTGGAGGAATGCTCGAACTATTGCAGCAAATTGTGGAACCAAACTCAAGAAGGGACAGCTGGCACCACATATGCCTCTTCTCCAAAGTAGGTGAGTTGCTACACCTGCGGTCTTGTAAAGGCTTATGGGCTATCTTTATCGAATCAAAGAATATTAGCACAACCTTAAAAGATAGAGCACAAAACCATAAACAAATCATGCATTAATTTAATAAAACAATAATAGAGTATACCTATAGCAATCCATGCTTTGCTTCGAAAAATATCTGCTTAGATAAAGGAATAGTAAGGCAAAACAGGGAAAAAGGTGTAGATAGGTGTAGGAAAAAAGGGGCTATTTTGGGGCCCAACATCTCCCCCGAGCTATCTAATTGCATGTCCTCATGCAACTTCCAACTAATCTGAGTCTGAATTTGGTCCCCGTTCATGCTGAGAGGAAAAATTGAAGGAAATGTCAGGTTCCTTGCCTTCTTCCAAAAACCCATTGCAAGCAGCCCAATATTCACAGCATTGTTTCTCTTCTGCCTTAGTTAATTTATAATTATCCCTGTACGGTCCTCCTCGCCACCATATAAGTGGAAATTTGAACTTGAGTCCCAGCCAGTGTAACCCACACATTCTCATGCAATTAACATACCCTGCTACCCTTGGAAGAGCTTGTTTAAAATTCTTAAGGCAGTATGGGTCCCTTTTCTTCAAAGCTGGAGAGGAAGTCTTTCACCTGTGCTTGCTAGCTTCTAAGGAAAGATGATGTTGTTTGGAGATCAGGTCAACACAGGTAGAGATAACTTTCTCTTGCATCTTCTTCAGGTGCTGAGTCTTCGAAGGGGATAGAAAACACCTTCCATGGTTTATACGAAGAACACGAGGAGATTGGGGTTCACTCCTAATCCATAGATTGGCACTGGCCTCATTCCTATAGATTGTCTAGAATGCATCTTCCCATTGCACATGATTATGAACAAAAGAGGAAAAAGATCTCAATTGAACATCCTTTGCATATGGAATAGGGATAGAGCGAGATTCACCAAGACATACCATATCGTGCAAATATAATTCACACAACAGGTGCTGCTCAAGAAAGCTGCTTGACAAGAAGGTCACTAGAAACTGGGAAGGGATCAACAATTGATAAGGTCTACCCTCCTATAGAGATTTTAATTTGAACAGGGTCATTTTTTCATACAAGAATACTAGGTAGGAACGAGATGGGCCCCTTGAACTCAGCAGCTCCCGAGAGAGGGCATACATTTGGTCTTTTTCTTTTTGCGTGGATTTGAATTCCTTCAACTCCTCCAATTCTTTTTGCATCTTTTCCATTTGAGATCCTTTAAAGAGTTGATTCCTCTTCCCACTTCTCCCTCAATTCTTTGATAGTCTTTTATGTTCAGAGAGAGGGACCATCCCTTCTCGACATTGATCAATATAATTTTTCCATTTAACTAACTCCAGCTATAACAAGGAAATCGTTTTATCCAGTCGTTGAATTCTTCTATCCTCCACATCTTTTTCATCATCAAAATCGAAATTAGTGATGTCTTGGGATAGTAGCATTCTTACCTCGTCACCAGATGTTCCAGCTTCCTCATTTTGGATTGGCAGTGTAATAGCTTCCTCTTCCATCAGTGTTGCAATGGACTCTGCTTGTGTTTCAATCTCAACAGATGATTTCGAGGATGTTGGTTCTTGTGTAACAGCTTCCTCTTCCCTAGGTGTTACAATGACCTCTGCTTGTGTTGCAGTGTCAGCAATTAATTTTGAGGGTGTTGGTTCTTGTGTAACAGCATCCTCTTCCTGTAATTTACCCTCGAGAGCTTCCAGTTGTGTTGTTGAGTCAACAAATAATTTTGAGAATACTGGTTCTTGTGTAACAACATTCTCTTCCTGAATACCAGACTTAGCAGCTTCTATCTGAGTTGCAGCCTCAACAAACACCTTTAGGAATGATGGTGCTTGTGTGGCAGCATCCTTTCTTTTTAATTCAATCTCAGCAACTTCAGTCTGAGTTGCAATTTCAGTAAACATTTTTAAAGACACTGGTTCTTGTGTAACAGTGTTTTTTTCTTGGGCCTCAATATCAACAATTGTTGTCTGGGTTGCAAATTCACTAAACATTTTCAAGGATGTTGGTTCTTGTGTAACAACACCCTATTTTTCAATTTCTTCAGATTGCTGAGGTTTTTCTTGAATTGCCTCGATATCTTCTGAAAGATGAGACTGGTCTTGGCATAATTTAGTATTTCTTGATGGCTGAGATTGCAATCCTTCATCTTCTCCTAAATCTAGATCAGGAATTAAGTCTATTTTTGGATCATTCTCCTTCATTAACTCCTATGTAGGTACACTTTCTCCTTCTTGCTTTGCTTGTACAGTCTCTTGTGCTACCAAACCCAGCACTATGACTCTGTGCCTTGCAGAGAAGAATATGTCTCCACATTCTGGGCATACCATTTCTCCTTGTTCTTCATTTCCCAAAACAGGAGATGAATTTTCTAACAGGTCTGTAGCCTCCACTAATGTGTTCAAACCCTTCTTTGCCTGATTTCTGGTTGCTTCCTTCCATTTCTCCAATTCCTTTTGAAGCAATTGCACCTCCTCCTTTAGCAGCTCATTTTCAAAAAGAAGGTTTTCACTTTGGGGTTCTTCCACAACAGGTTCTTGTGTAACAGCCGGTGATTTTGGAATTAAGATGGGAATTTCAATACCTACCCCAACTGCACCTATTGTTTCTGCTGTGGCAATTTCATTGTTTTCCCCAATTGCACATGCTGCTTCTGCTGCTGTAATAGCTCTTGTTCTTCTCTTCTTCGTTGAGGTAGAAGGCTGACCGTTATTCCCTGACCTTTCTCTTCTCTTCTGTTACACAGGGATTTCTAAATTTTTAGAAAGAGGCACAAATTTCTCCTCTTCAATGATAGTTCCCCTTATTTCAGGGGAGGATGCGACATCCAACACCTCCACATTTTATCCTTCTGTTTCCCCTTCCTGGTATTCTTCTTCTTGCATTGCAACTTCCGCAGCTGCAGCTTCCACTATCACATCTTTAGCAGCTACTCCAGTTTCAGCTTCCTCTACTGCAACTACTAATGATTCCATCTCCGCTGCTTCAGCTACCACCCTAACTGCAACTTCAGTTGGATCTGTTTCTTCCTCGATAGGGTTTGTTGTTGTTGCATCTTCCAATGTCACTGCCTCATTCACCACTAGTTCCATCATATCCCCGTCAACAGGGTTCGCTGTTGTTGCAAATTCCCCCATATTTACCTCTTCCACCTAGTATTCCAATGCTCCATCCCTCCCCCTAGCTGAATTGGAGGAATTCTGGTCCTCATTTACCCTGTCAACCCTCCTATTGCCACGACAGGTGCTCGAGGTACCCTTGGTCGAGCGACAAATTTTTCCCATGTCAAATTATGGTGCACAAGGGCCCGTAATATTAACAATTTAATCAACCCATGGTTTGAGAGGGAAGATAAGGGATGTTAGGAACCCTTGACATACCCATCCATAGTTTCCAAAGATTGTAAAAGATAAAAAGGCATATTTAATAATCTGCGGTGGCGTAAATGTGAAAGGAGGTAAAATTCATATATGTAAACCACTTTGTACCTACCTTCACAGGAAATGTATTTCTTGATGAAATTCGCCACCTGGTTCCAAGGATTTGGTAAAGATTCCAGGGCTACCCCTCTTCCATGTGGCGGAACAACCTCTCATGCAGCCAAAAAGTCTATAGTTGCAGTCGAATTATGGCATTTTCGACCAAACCATCACATCCCTGTTCTGGGAAATCCTATGACTTCCACCATGATCACTTCTGAAACATCTATTCTTATACCTCAAACCTATGAATGAGTGTTGGTTAAAGCCTGAGAAAACTCAAGTGTGGTTTCTACATGAAAATCATTCAACCACTAGAAGTATTCAATCCAACCAGCTTCCTGGAAGATGGTAAAAACCACTCTGTGTGCACGCAGAGGTTCTATGCGAACAGGCTCGTGTCATACCGGGATGCCCATATTGCAAGACTATCTGTAAATTTTTCTACCGGCGGAATTTGTTACAGTCTCAGACGTTGAGATAATGCATGTAGAACGAGCAAGGGATATCTGAAGGTTGGTTTGGGTATTTTGGGAAAGGTGGCACGGTTATTTTTGGGAATTGGCACGACAATTTTTGGCATTAAAGTGGTGGCAAGTTGTCGCACGGGGCAGGTCGAATGGCGGTCATATACCAAACATGAAGGATGAATCAGACGTAGTCGCCGCCTCAGCTGATTGGCTAAAGATAAATGACATGGACTAACGACAAAATATACTCATTATTGATTACCGCATTAATTCATGCCTAATTATGTTCATGATTACGACTCATACCTTTGAATGTAATGCCAATGCGTCGTTTTGCAAGGTGGCGCCTTTCCACGGTCACATCGCTAATAGGATCATCAATTCGCACATGCACTCATAAGCTGGCCATTGTTGAGTGGCAAATAAAGTACATCCACACTGGCGTAGATCATAAATATATGTGGTAGACATGTAAGCTTTTAATTTTCATTGTGAAGAATGGAGGACACTAATACTGATGAACAAAGATATAATGAAGTTCCAATGAGAAATTAGTGGAGTCACAGTTGCTAGGAATAAGAAAAATGGGAAAATTTAGCTGTTGCAGCCACTTGAAATAGGAAAAAGAGGTACTTTTAGTAGTGTTGTAGCTGCGCAAAATAGGAAAGATAGACAATTATAGTGAATGTTGCAGCTGCACAAAATAGGAAAGATAGACAATTATAGCGAATGTTGCAGCTGCTAAAAGTAGAAAAAGTGGACAAATTTAGCGGATGTTGTAGCTGCACAAAATAGGAAGGATAGGCAACTTGGCGGAGTCGCAACTGTTAAAAAATAGGAAAGATGGACAATTTAGCAACTGTTGCAGCTGCACGAAATAGGAAGGATAGGAAACTTGGCAATGCTGCAGTTGCTAAAGATAGGAAAAATGGGCAATTTTAGCGGATTTTGTAGTGTTGCAACTACGAGAAATCGGAAGGATAAGCGAAATGAAGCTGTGTTGTAGCTGCAAAAGTATAAATTTGGGCGGGATTTTGCAGTGTTGTAGCTGTGGGAAAAAGAGATAAGCCATATTTTGTTGAGTAACTGTTGTTGGATCATTCTTTTCTTCCAAAGATTTATTCACAGAAAAAAAAGGGGGATCAACCAGAATGCCACAATCGCTCGGCCTGAGTTGCGACTGCCTCCATTCAAGTGATCTTCCATGCATACACCTGTTCAGAGTTCTTAAAAAAACAAAACCCATAAAAAATGAAAAATCAAATCAAATAAAAAGAAAAGAAAATGTTTTATTTATATACATAAAAATTTATGCATAATTGCAACAACCTCTTTTTAAAAATTATCAGGGATAGGGAAAATTCCTTGTTCATGAATCAGTTGGTAACCTGGATCAGCTGCTACATGTGAAAGAAATGCATCCTCTGAAACTGGTTTATGATATAGTCGCAGTCAATGACCATTGGAAAATAATGGTGTTTTGTTTTCATCGATGGTGATCAACCAAACTGTTCCATTTTCAAATACTCTGTCTATCTGATAGTGTCCAAGCCATCTTATACGTAGTTTGCATTTAAAATCCCTTTTAAACCGTGAATCATACAACAGAGCCCAGTCTTCCTCACATAAGACTTTCTTCTTTATAATTTTATCGTGCCACCTGGAGCACTGCTGTTGGATCAAGGTTGTATGATGAACTGCAGCTGTGCACTTCTCATCCAACTCGTTAAGCTGATTCAATCGGTTCTTTTGAGCTTCTGTTAAATCAAGTTTTGCTTCTATGGCTGTCTTCAAAGTTCTAATTTCAAATTGAATCGGGAAGACAACATTTTTACCATACACCAACTCATATGGCGAAAAACTAGTAGTGTTGCACCATGTGGTGCGATAGGCCCATAGTGCCTCTGGGAGTCTGTCGGCCCAATATTTTCAGTGGCTTTTCACTTTTTTTGTTAAAATTACCTCAATGACGTTATTTGTGCTTTTCACTTGGCCATTGGCCTGTGGATGATATGGTGAGGTTATTTTGTGCTGAATGTGAAACTTTTGTAACAGGGCTTCTAATTTATGAGACACGAACTGTGGTCCACCATATGTAATGTTTTCCTTGGGTACTCCAAACTGAGTAAAACTTTCTTCATGCAAGAAATCAATTACAAACTTATCATTGGCTCTGACCAAGGCTACAGCTTCCACCCATTTAGTCATGTAATCTGTGCAAACCAAGATGTGAACTTTCGACTTCGAGGGATGATTGATAGGCCCTATGAAATCCAGAGCCCATCTATCAAAAGGTTCAACCACAAGTTGTGGCTGAAGAGGCATTTCATCTAATCTGATAGGCTGGCGCATCCTCTAGCAGCTATCACAAGCCTGAACATACTTTTTCGCATCTCTGAATAATGTCATCCAATAATATCCCATCCTTAAAACCTTATGACCTATCCTTTTGTCAGCAAAATGTCCTCCACAGGGCTCATCATGGAAAGCTTTCAGGATACTAAAAATTTCATCTTCTCTTACACATCTTTTGATTTCCATGTCAAGACCTGTGTAGAAAAGATGTCCATTAATCCAGCAATACCGATCACACTGTTGTATAATCTTTCTTTTTTTTCTCTTCGACCGATCTGTTAGAAGCTTACCTACAGCCAAAAAGTTAGCAATATCGGCGTACCATGGGGAATGAGCTGATACTGCAAACAAATGTTCATCAGGGAAGGAATCTTCGACTGGTAAACTTTCATCATTATTAGTGAGTCGAGATAAAAAGTCAGCAACAACGTTTTCCTTTCCTAGTCTGTCAATAATTGAAATTTCAAATTCCTGTAATAGTAACAACCATCTAGTAACTCTAGCATTTGTGATAGGTTTATTCATTAAGTATTTGATGGTTGAATGGCCAGTGTGCACAAAAGTAGAATATCCAGTAATATAGTGTCTACATTTGTTGACGGCATAGACAATGGAAAGGAATTCCTTCTCTGTAACAGTATAGTTCAGTTCAGCAGGGGCTAGGTTCTTACTAATGTAATAAATTGCATAGGGAGCATGACCTTCCTATTGTCCTAATACTGCTCCAATGGTAGTATCTAAAGCATCGGATGAGATGTGAAAAAGCAGAGCCCAATTGGGCCCTCATAAGATAGGTGTTGTAGACAACCTCTTCTTAAGTTCAGTAAACATTGTTTGGCATGCATCATTCCAATCAAACTGTGCATCCTTCATCAACAGAGTGAAAAAAGGAGAAGCTAGTTGGGGAAAAATTTTCTATGAATCTTCTGTAATAGCCAGCATGCCCTAAGAAGCTACGTACATCTTTTTGTGTTCCATGAGTTGGTATATTTTCAATTACCTTAATTTTGGATGGGTCTACCTGGATACCATCAGAAGAGATGAAGTGCCCCAAAACTATGCCCTCGCTCGTCATCATATGGAACTTTGCAGTGCTTAGAGATAGTTGGCTTTGTTCACAATGTTTCAGAACCTTTTCTAAGTTTTTTAGTGCTTCTTCAAAACTACTACCATATGGAGTGAAGTCATCCATAAAAATTTCCATGCAGTCACTTACCATCTCTGAAAAGATCCCAATCACTGCTCTCTGAAATGTGGCTGGTGCATTGCACAACCCAAAAGGAAGTACCCTGTATGAAAAAGTGCCCCAGGGACAGGTGAAGGTAGTTTTGTCTTGGTCTTCTGGAGCGATCTGGATTTGGTTGTAACCGCTAAATCCATCCAGAAAGGAAAAATACTTTTTCCCAGACAAGGTATCAAGGACCTGATCGATAAAAGGTAGGGGAAAGTGGTCTTTCTGCATTGCTTTATTCAATTTCCTGTAGTCTATGCAGACTCTCCATTTCCCATTCTTTTTTGGTACAATCACGAGTGGAGAAACCCACTCATTGTCTGAAATTGGGTATATAAACCCTGCTTCCAAAATTTTTTGGATTTCTTCCTTCACTATGTCCCCTAAGTTTGGGTTCATCCTTCATTGTTGTTGGCACACTGGTCTTGAGTCGCTTTTGATGTAAATGTGATGGGCACACAAATTAGAAGGAATAACCTTCATGTCTTTGCATTCCCATGCGAAAGCTCCTTTGTGTTTTTTGAGCAAAGTGATCAGTTATTCCAGCTCGTAGGGCGCAATATTAGGGTTAATGTTCAATGTTTTTCCTGGCTCAATTTCTACTGGGACACTTTTCAAATTTTTAAGTACTGGAATTATATTAGCATCACTGACTAGAGTTTCTTCTGTTAGATTTTATTGTTCTATTTCATCTAATGTACTGTTTAGAATTTGATAAACATGTTTATTGATGGACAAGGGATCACTAATGAAACTATTAATAGTGTCATCCATTATTTCATCTTTAAAATTTAAGGCTCTCCCTATCGTTAATAATGGCTGATCTCCTTCTTCCTCCTCCAGATCCACCCAAAGTGATGTTTCAGCTTCTAGACTTGATTGGGCTAGGGAATATAAAGTTAGGATTTTAATATCAGTTCCATCTGAGATGGTCATGGATCCTGACCGACAACTGATACAGGCATATACTGTGGCTAATTAACCAAGGTCTCCGTAGGGTATTCCCACGAATCAACAAAGACAACCAGGTCATCTAGGATTCCCTCAAGTTTAATTGTTAATCTGTCAGCAAGTTCTAAAATGGTAGGGGTTGGATGAAGATTAGTGAGCCCTAATTTTTTCACAGTTTCTATGGTCATAACATTGATAGTTGTGCCTAAATCTACCAAGACATTCGGTATCTGAGTGTGTCCTATGTGTACTGTAACAATTGGGTTTCTAGGATCATCATATTTAGCCACAGGAGTCTTACCCATTATCAACTATGAAAGTTTTCCCAATACATGGACAGTGGGGGGGTCCCTAGGCTTTTGTCCTAGTTTTTTGACACATAGATCTCTAATGGCCTTTGCATAGGTAGGCACGTCATGGAGGGCTTGTAGCATTGGAATTTTGACAAATAAATTCCTCAATATTCCTAGGAGATTGAATTGCAGTTGTTCCGCAGTTTTATGTAAGGGAAATCGTTCAGGATATGGTGGCTCTCTTATATGTTGTGTAGGTTTTGTTTCATCGTGTGTTTCTCCCTGTCTTTCAGCTACTATTTCAGTAGGAATGTAAACATCCTCAATGATGGGGATTGTTGTATGGACTGAATTCTCAAAGTGTTGATCCACTCTAGTTTCAATCACTGAGGATGGAACATCCTCAGTGATGATGGGTTCCACTACCCTCCCTGATCGTAAATGTATGTCATTGCAGGGAATTTGGGAAATGGATTAAGTAGGCATGTTGACAGTCTCAAATTGATGGATTGCTTTATTATTAGTCGGGTCAGGGTTAGGTTGTGCAGGAAGTTGTGGTCGTAGGGGTGCATTCATAGGTGTGACATTGTTTTGTTATTGTAGTTGTGGTTGCTAATACAGTTGGTGAGGATACTGTTGAGGGGGATACTGTTGATATGGAGTCTGGTGATGAGTAAAATTATTTCATGGTTGAAAATTTCTCCAATTGGGAGACCAGGAAGCTTGTTGATTCGATTGTTGTGACCATGGTGTCCAACAGTTAAAATTTTTCATTGGGTTCTGAGATGGATGCCATTGGTTATTCGAATAATGTGAAGGGAATTGTGTATTCAAGTTATTCATATTATTCAAGAAAAATGATGGGTCTTGATTCATTCCTTGATTGCGAGGCTACCAAGGTTTCTTCTGTGCAATAAAGTAAGCTTGTTCGACATCTGAAGTAGATTCCTGCAGGACAGCTTTAATTTTGGGTAATGAAGGAAATTCCTTGGTATCATGCTCCAATTCACATATCCTACATACCTCCACCTTGTCAAGCGGACATTCTTTCAATGGGTGTTTTTTTCTACATTTGGGACAGAATACACCAAGTGTAATTTCTTCTAATGCTTTCCTTTTTTTCTCTCTCAAGACATCTAACTCCAAGGAAATGGAGTTCATCATATCTGTTTTGAAATTCTCCAGTAAGTTGCCTATTTCTGCTAGAGTGGCTCCTCCACTAGCTGACTTATGTGTCCTAGTGAAGACATCCTGATCTCGATCCTTGTCCTGTTTGCTAGTTCTAGAGGACCCCCTTGAATATCTTCGGCATAATTCAACAATTTTCTCAAAAGTTCCTTTGAGATGTCCCCTTTCCCCAGCAAGTTCAACATATCAAGGCAATATTCTCTAATTCCTCGTAGTAAGATAATATTAAGTACATCTTTTCCAATCTAAGTATGACGAGACCTCTATAAATTATAAAACAACCTTTCAACAAAATCTTCCAAGCTCTCTTCTTCCTTCTGAACCATTTTAAACAATTCCTCCTTCCTATCTCTAGTTCTACAGTATTCTTGATATTTGGAGAGGAAGGTTTGCTTCATCTAGTCGCAAGTAGTCATGGTCTCACGACCCAAACTCATAAACCAACACAGAGCATTTCCCTTCAGGGTGGTTGGAAATAGTTTCAGCTTCTGTGCACTAGAGGTGTAATCATAGCTACAACAGAGGATGTAGAACTCAAAAAGGAATTCATCTGGGTCCTCAGATGTCTTACCATGGAAATTAGGGAGAACCGAGGGTGAAATATTTTTCATAGGAGCTGCCCCTAGTGTCTAGAGGATAGGGAATTCAAGGGTGGAAATAGTGTCACCATGCTGATTATCTTCCAACTCCTCCTCATTGTTAGTATGGCACTCATTATTTTCCTCACGTTCTCCATTATTCATTGTGCTCCAATACTTCAATGCTTCCTTCGCTCTTTCCTCTTCTGCTTTGCTTCTTATGTTTTCCTCCTTTCTTCTTCTCGCCTTCTCTCTTCTTCTTGTTCCTGGCGATGATCAAACCACTCCTCTTTAGTAACTTTGTGCCCGTTAATATAATAAATCTCCTCTCTATCTGGTGCACCCACAACGCTTCCCTTGTCTTCAAGAGGTTTCTTCTCTGGAGCGAGAGTTGAAGGTCCTGTTATGCCCTCCACAGTTGATGTTGATGTTTCAAGATCGGGAGGAATAGAGTTTCCTCTTCCTGTAGATGTCCACAGTAATCTGGTAGAAGAATCAGCTCTAGCAATTATATTGTCAATGAATATTTGTCTTCCTAGACCGGTATTACGGCCACGACCTCTCCACCTGCAATGTTAGTATTCAAATGGGGTTCCTGATTTTTTTTTCTTATATTCATGCATGCTATAAATAATCAAAACTAAAATGAAATCAATAAATCAACCACTATCTATGCCTATAAATTATCGTCCCTGGCAATAGTGCCAAAATGTTGGTCACCCTATATGCAAATTAATTACAACTAACACATAGAATGCTCAATATGAATTGTCAACCCAGGGAAGTCTTTTATTTCAATGGCAATAAGAATAGTCTATGCATAAACATTTCAAGTACCTGATTAAGTAAATGGATATCAATGTTCCTACCTATCTACTCAGCCAAACTCTTCTCATAACTAAAACTAATCTGACTTATCCATCTAGGAATTCAAAGTACAATTACCTTCCTACAAATATCAATCCAGCAATTACTGATCTAGGAATAAAATAAACTAGACTTACTTTTGCAAGAAGTTAAATCCTATAATTATCAAACTATAGTATTCAATCTCCACTGATCTAACTCATCTAGCAGCTACTATAACTAAATCAGAACCTGTCTAATCTAATGAATTTAGGAAAGATAAAATAACAACCAGAACTAGAAGTCAGCTTGAACTCTAATTTGATTAATATTGGAAATCCTAGAAAGAATAAATTACTGAAAGGAATTAGAGTTGAGCTTGGCTGTAACAATTGATCTAACACACTATGCATCAAATAAACTAACCTACACAGTTGACTATCACACCACACAGTTGCAGTTATTCAGGATGCAATCATAAACTACCAAAAAAAATGCAAGTATCAATCCACTGTTGAAGCTTGCAGTAACACATCCAATGCAATTCAACACAACACAACATAAAATAAATTAACTACCTACTTAAATCGGGTATCTCTGTGAGAAGGAGGGCCCTGACCTTCTAACAGAGATGTCGTAGACTAACACAAATTAAAATTCAGATATAAGAAATTCTACTCCTTGTATTAAGAATAATGAAATTACAGTCACAACTCTCTGTCTCAGCTTATACAAATAGAAATTCTCCAACCCCAAGCTCAGAACACCTCTTTACATTTATACCCCATGACATGAAAGTTTTACACAAACATATCGGGTAGCCATGAAGATCTACGATCTTCAGGCTGCTGATTTACAATGGAATTGTTACAGCCATAAGTGATCTTGAATGAAATCTTTGCATTCAGGCCTGAGCTGTTGCACGCTATCACATCCCATAATAGATTCAAGCTGAGTGGATTGGCTAGTACTCGGATGCTCTGTTGTGACTTAGTCACAGCTGGCCATGTGGAGGATTGCTCGAACTGTTGCAACAAATTGTGGAGCCGAACTCAAGAAGGAGCAGCTAGCGCCACATATGCCTCTTCTCCAAAGTCAGCGAGCTGCTACACCTGTAGTCTTGTAAAGGCTTCTGGGATATCTTTATCGAATCATACAATATTAGCACAACCTTAAAATATAGAGTAGAAAACCATAAACAAATTAGGCATTAATTTAATAAAACAATAATAGAGTATACCTGTAGCAATCCATGCTTTGCTTGGGAAAATATCTGCTTAGATCAATGAATATTAAGGAAAATCAGGGAAAAAGGTGTAGAGAGGTGTAGGCAAAACGAGGAGAAAGGTGTAGATAGGTGTAGGCAAAAAGGGGCTATTTTGGGGCCCAATAGGTACTATGATGGAAAAATCAAAGAGTTCCATGTCTTGAAATTGGGGAAAATGACGATGGAGGAATATGAAAATACATTTCTAAACTTATGAGATATGTCAAATATATCATAGATGATAAGGTGAAAATTCATTGTTTTCTAAGTGGGATACCTTAGTCGTATAAAGACATAATTGAGTTTGATGAACCTCAAATCTTGGATGAGACCATAAGAAATGACAAGTATTCTTATGATCAAAAACAAAAAAAATTCATAATTCCACAAGTCATGGAAAGACGAGAAAAATCAGAAGTTGACCAAACAAAGAAGGGGTTCAATCCTCCTCATTCCATAATTAGTGAAGGAAACCATCAGAGGGTGTGACTAAACCAACTACAATGATGGGAGATAATCCAAGAGAGCGAAGTGAGCCAAGAGAGTCACTTCAATATTTGGGATGTGGAGAGGACCATATGATTATAAATTGTCCACATCAAAATGGGAGCGCAAAGCATGTTCACAACATCCAATAAGTTGAATTTGTGGATCAAGTGGTAAGGAGCATCCCTATAATCTATGCAACATTGGAGGACCACCAAGCATACCATCAATCAATTGTGGTTGAAGTTCAAGATAGTATTGCTAATAAATTTATTTTTATTTTGATTGAACCTAGATCTACTCACAGTTATATCACTCCTAAAATTGTTGAGATTTGTGTTTTTAAGAATTCAAATCATAGTTTAAACCATGGTTGGTCCAACTAGCCATTGGAACCAAGAGGAAAGTTAGTGAACTGGTGGAGAACTGTCCATTGGAAATAGATGGACCATCCACTTGTGCAAATCTGAATATTTTTCCACTTGGTTCTTATGATATTCTCATTGGAATGGATTGGTTGGACGAACATAGAGTTAAACTTGATTGCTACACAAGACTTTTGAATGCAATGATAAAGAAGGAAATCCAAGGTTGTAAAGGGAATTCCAAAGGTATTTTATGTTTTGAATATTTCAGCCATGTAGTTGAAGAAGTTATATAGGAAAGGTTTCCAATTGTATACATCCCATGTTTTGGGTAAAACAAAAAATGAAATTCCCAAGTTGGAGGACTATCATGGTTTGCAAGAATTTAGGGATGTGTTTCCCAATGAAGTTCCACGATTTCCTCCAAAGAGGGACATTGATTACAATTAATCTTGTTCCAAGTGTTGCACAAGTGTCCAAGACACCCTATAGAATGAGCACACCATAATTTTTAGAGTTGAAAATGCAATTACAAGAATTGTTGGAAAAGAAGTACATTCGTCCAAGTGTGTCTTCATGGGGATCCCCTATATTATTTGTGAAAAATAAAGATGGAACACTTAGGTTATGTATTTATTATATGTAGTTGAATAAAGTTATTTTCATATTTTTAGTTTATGTAAGGGTATTTTCAAATTTCATGGGTTTCCTAAGGCAATAATTTGAGATAGGGATACCAAGTTCACCTCAAATTTCTAGAAAAATATTTTCACTGATTTGGTTACATAGATGAACTTTATCACTGCTATATACCTAGGGGAAAATAGTATGAGGTACCTAGGTAGGTATCCAAGGGGAATGAATGATGTAATGGGTACCTAAATGAGAATAATATATGTAATGGGTACCCAATGGGAATAATTAATATAATGTGGTAATTAATAATGGAATATGGCCCACTTGGTGGTTGGGGGTTAATTAGAAGAAATAATATAATAATAAAGAATAAACCCCTAAGTATACTCATGAGAAAGTATAAATAGACATGAGTATCATTGAATTAGTCAAGTTGGAGATTATTATTGTACAAGCATGGCTTGTGGGGTTATTCCTTCCTTAAGGAGTATTTGATGGTGTTACCCTACGTTAAGGGTTTATCTATATATTGGTGTTATTCTTATGGTGAACACTTAAACTACATAAATAACCAAAATACATTGACCATAAGAATAACACCAAGATATCAAGAAACCCCATGTATTTGATTATGCGGTTACCAAAATTTAGTAGTAAGTTTGTAATCATGGTCATGTTTGATTTTCTTTCCAAATATGCTCATTTTTGTACCTACAACACCCTTTAAAGGAATATATGGAGATTATTTATTCATGGATAATATATTCCAACTCCATGGCATGCCATCATTTATTGTCACGAGATATAACCCCACCTTCAGTAACAATTTCTAGAAAGAATTATTTCAGCTACAAGGCACTTGAATTGATCTTAGTACTGCATGTTAACGCCAAACTATTTGTTAGATTGAAGCTACCAACAAGTTCTTAGAATCATATTTGTGGTTATTTAGTTTAAACTAGTAATCCCAATGCGATGAGTGGTTACCTCTAATAGAATGGTGATAAAATACAACTTATCATGGTTTTAATCAAATGAATCCTTTTGAAGTTGTCTATGTTCAAAATTCCCCTTCTATATTATCCTCTTTACTAGACATCTCTAAGGTGCATGACATGAACAAAATACTCATAGCTTGAGTCATCATTCTCCACACTCTTAAGGATAACATGGTAATAGCTCAAAATATGATGAAGCAATAGGTTGATGAGAATAATCCAAAATTCTATTTTGTGGAAGGGGATCAAGTATTCATGTGCACACAACCTTGGTAATTAGACATCACTTAAGGATAACCACCGCCAAAATATTGTTACCATGTTTTATTATCCCTATAAGGTCTCAAATGTGTTGTCCTAATGGCTTACAAATTGGATCTACTTAACCACTCTAAAATTCATCCCATCTTTCATGAATCTTGCGTGAATAAAGTGGTTATCTCTCACTATTGTATTCAAATTAGCCTTCAATGATTGGATGAAGAATGCTCCATTTGCTTATATCCTAAGGCCATTATCAACAAATGAGATTTCTATCTCTGCTAGTACACCATCTAATAGGTCCTAATACAATGAAAACATACCCAACCAAAGGATTCTACATGGGAATCAACAAAGATACTCAATAATTTTTGCATCTCTATCCTTGAGGAAAATTCTTCTTGTTAATAGGTATGTCATATTAGGGTCCTACACTAACCCATTAAATTGATAGACAAGTTTCTATGTATTGAGGGTGATATATTAACTAAGGCCCAAGAAGTATATATAGTGTGGAAGAGATTTTTGTAAGAAGACTTACTAAAAGGTTTCATCTACTAGAAAGCTCCTTCACTGGAAACTATATTTAAAGGAGTAAAAGAATATAACATGATGTCTCATGAAGTATATTGTAATTGGATCTCTACTCATTTGGATTTCATCCCCTTAAAGAAGCAAGTGGACATTGCTTCCATCAATAAACGTATTTTTGTTGTGATATTTGATTATCCACAACTTTTTACTATTGTAGTAATTTTTTTCATTATTTTTTCTAAAATATTGCTATATTCTATCATTTCAACTATAAATTTACTATTCTTCTATTAGGATACATAACAAATAGCCTTCCCAAAAATTACAAGTTGGAATCATTTCCCGTAAATTTCATGAACATATGAAATCGTTTACTCCTCATTAATCTAACCAAGATGAGAAGTTCATAAATGGAGTTGTTCCCAAAAAAACATTTGCATGATGTGTGAAAATGCTACTAGTTGTTCTTAATTTGTAAGAAAAGCTCTATTTTACTTACTCAATTTCTATTTGTATTCATTCATCGAATGTGTTTCCTAATCTAGATTATCACTTGATATCATTTTTCAATCATTTTTTAAAATTGGTTTTCATCATTCACCATCATATCAATCATTACATGGTTTCTTACTAGCTTTTCTCTTGCCATATTGAAAGTATTTCTCTTTCTCATGTACTAAAAATCATGTTAAAATTTTTCTCATTTTTTTTAAACAAATAAGCCTTGTGACACTCCTGATTTCTCTTTCTATCCACCGGAAAAATATATATTTTTGGCAATAGTATTTTCAATTTCTATTTTTGTGTTTCAACATTATCCACTAAGTTAAGAGAGGGGGTTTTACATGTTTCATACTAGTCTCAAAATTTTCCATTTAAATTATCGTTTCGTGTCCTATCAAATAATCAATTATCTAATTATTTGATTTATTAAGCATCATTAGTCGTGATTAAATATAAAGTATGATGTACCATTACAAATTTAAAATCAAACCAACTACATGTTATAAATATAGTAAGTGTTTACCTTTCCTATATCTTTTGAAATCCTCAACCAACCATTTTTTGTTAATTTTTCCATAAATTTTGTGTACCCTCTATAACAACATAGTTGCTTGAATAAAATCTATCATAACATTAAAATCTTCAACTAAAATTACCCTTCACACTAAAAAAATATTTTGTAATTTCATTTGCTCATAGAAATGGAGTCGTCTTAGGACATGGCCTTTTATATATTGGAGACCTATGAAAATATTTTCTTAATCTCCATTCACTTCAAGCTTATTTATTTTATTTTAATCTATGTCAGAGTTTTTATAATCTATTGTGAGAGTTTTTAATTAAAAATATTTGTCAGAGTTTTTATAATCTATTGTAAGAGTTTTTAATTAAAAATATTTGTAGGATGATGATAGTTATTAATATTTACCAAGATATCTTAAGAAAAAGTACAATTTTTTTTTTTTTTAAATTTATATGGTCAAATACATTTAAAAGAAGCATTTATAAATCACCATACTTGTGATGAGTTAAAATGATAGGAATGCCAATATTGTAGTAATATTTTGAAATTGCACTTTCATGCAAGTGTAAGTATGAGATTTTATGAGAATGTGATTACATCTTCAATCCTCTTAGTGTCACAAAGATGACAATTATTTCATCCCACAACTATCTAGGAATTGTCCAATTGTTTCGATGTGGAGCTAGTTCATATTTTTTACACAAGTTAAAATGGAAAGATACCTTTGAACTTATGGACTAGCATTGATCATCTCCTTATAGTATCATAATTTTCTCTTATCCTCTAATTCTTTATCCTGCCCTAAATTCTCATTAAATTTAGATGTACTAATACTTTTAATTTTATCACATTATCGCAAAGTGACATCTTCCTCAAATCCCCAATAATTTAACCCCCAACTAAAGTATGAAGCAATCTTAGGATGTCTCTTGTCTTCTATATTCTTTATCTTGTTCTTGTACATCAAGTACCTCATCATAGGAATGCTCTCTTTTTATGAGGAGGATAGGATAGAGTGTATTGTCTTTAATTTTGAGAATATATGTTATAAAAAACTTTGCTATTTTCTATATCTTAAGAGTGAAGGAGTCTCTTATCCCAAAGCCAAAAACTTCCTAATTTATAATTGCACCGAGTGAAACTAGGTGCTCTACAACCCAATATGGGGGAGATGTTGTAACGTGATGTAAAGTTTGTAACAAAATAATTAAAAAATTTATGTGGGTTCATAAAATAAAAAATTATGGAAACTATTTCAAGAAAAAAAATCCATGTTGGTTTATAAAATAAAATATTATGAAAAGTAATTAAAAAATAGATGTTCGTTTATAAAATAAAAACTTAAAACTTAAACCCGGATCTATCAATCAAGAGCGATCAAATTTTTTGAGTTTAAATTTGAAAAAAGAAATACACCTTAAGAAATTGGATCCCTCTGGGTGCTTGATAAATCGAGTTTAAGATGAATCTATACTAGTTATTTTCAAATCCATATATTCAACCCTCCATATAAAACTTAGTTAAAACATAAATCATACATAATTTATGTTATATTTTATATTTTAACATTTTATATAAAAAAAATTATGATTTTAATATTGGTTTAGATAACTCATCAAACTCCAATATATATGATAAAAAAAATATTAATCCAAAAAAGTAAGCATAAGCCTTTACATTTTATATTTTCGTTTAACTTGAATAATGCTGAGGTTAACTTCCATGTCAAAGTAGGTATACAACATGTACTCTCTGAATTTGAACCAGAATAAGTCGAAGGACTTTATTCTTCCTTTACTAATATACCCAATGAAATTCTTTCTTTGAGAAACATGATCACCATCCATATTTGGAATGATTTTGCCAAAACCGGTGTGATGTGATCAATATTTCCTCCTCCCTTTTACAATAAGATAAATGTAAGATTCATGTGGAGGAATATATCAAATTCATTGATGTGAAAGTGACTTACTCATTGAACATAAGGAATATGGATAGCTTTAAATTAGTGGCTTTCCAACTAGAGATTATTCTTGCACATGCCTTTTTTTTCTTTACTATGCATGATCTAGGACGTTTAGATGTCCTTGATATGCTCTCTGTTGCCTACGCTAGAGCCATAGAAGGCTAGGAGGCTAGGTACTTCTTGGCCTCATGCTGAAGACTTTCTTTAGTAGGTAATTTTTCTAGCATCTCTCCTCAGCCAACGAACCGTAATCAACCGCACCTTAACTTGCGCACGTAATTTTGTGAAGCATCTCTAGTGAGCAAATGAACCGTACTCAACAACACCTCCACTTATGCACCAATTTTCATCTATAATGGAAAAGGATACCCACTGATTCGTCGTGTCTAACCGGCGTTAGAGGGTAAAATTATAATATCTAAATTCGTACTGACCTAATCTAAGTTATTGGCAGTTGTACATAAATATGTGAATTTCTGTCACATTCTGCGCGCAAACATTTTTTAATGTACATCTCCATGTGAAATATGGTAGTCATATACCATGAATGCGCATGAGTGGACGACGGGACAGATTGAGTAGTGTTTGTGTGTAATTGGTCCATTTTGCCCATAGAATCTGTACTGCAAGCTAGGACCTGTACCGCAGAGGTGGAAAATGTAGCGGGGAACAAAGTATTCGATCGCTGGCCCAGCGATCAAATCTCAAGTGACATTATTCGATGGCTTTTGGATTAAATGCTTCGATTGGTTGGTTGCTTTTGATGTTGTTGAATTTTTTTTATAGGATTTGGGCATAAAAATCTACGAGCAGTGTCCAATCTGTCATAAGGGTTCGCCAGATGGTTTTCCTTCCCGATCAAGGTATGTTTCATTAATACATCGTCAAAATTTCGTAGGTTTTCCTTCCCATCGAGGTATGTTTCATTATACATCCTCACAATTTTGTCATACGGACAAGTTATAAGCCATAAGCCTAGCTAGCCATAACTCTGAATTCACGTAAATCTAACTTTACGTTGAGCTGCGATATCACGACCATCCATGCTCTGCAGCATTTAAGAGGCGGGCATTGAGATTTCAATCAAAGTTGTTTGAGATTTAACGATAAACAATTTGCTATAATAGCATTAAATAGCCTAATATTTATTTGCTATAACAGCATTAAATAGCCTAATATTTATGGTGTTGCCCATTGAATTTCAGGTTGTTTAAAATTCAATCACCAACAACATGTAGCCTAAAACAGGTTGGATATTAATAACATTATAACCTAGAGGTTTTTGGTACTATTGCTAGTCACATCAATATCAACGTTCAATATCAACGTTTGATTTAAACATGATGCCACAGATCAGAACAATAACCAAACATGATGCCACATACCAGAACAATACGGATTGCTGGAGCTGGAGGCTCAACGTAGAATTAAATAATTTCAGGGATTGGTAGACTATTCCCAAGCTTTTTTAACATACGTTCAGCAGTACATGCTGTGTTGACAGTACCAAAGAGATCTGGCATCGGCAGTCCACGGTATCGTTACACGGTACACCGCAGAAATCAGCCCAGTCGGCGATGGTGCGGATGGGTGGGTGCTGGATGTGGATGGGTGGGTGTTGGATGTGGATGACACTGCCTTGTCCAATCTAAGTTTGGTAAACCCAAGTTTGGTATACCCTTCATCACTCTGGGTCAGTTTAATTCCTTTTTTAGGTGAAATCAGCCCAGTCGGCGATGGTGCGGATCGGTGGGTGTTGGATGTGGATGGGTGGGTGTTGGATGTGGATGACACTGCCTAGTCCAATCTAAGTTTGGTAAACACAAGTTCGGTATACCCTTCATCAATCTGGCTCAGTTTAATTCATTTTTTAGGTAGCTCCCACCTTCAAAGGAATTGAACAGACCTAATGTTAAGTCTACAAATGTCAACTACCTTATTACTATAAATATTTTTTATAATAAAAATTACCTCTTATTCACCTCGTGTAAATGTCTGTGGTTTCTTATTTCTCTTTATTTATGTACAATAATAAGAAGTTGACAGCTCAGGTTTCTTTAATTTCTAAGTTTTCAAATCTTTCATAGATTAGAAGTTAAACTAGCAACAAGAATATTAATAATAGTAGATTACAAGTATATTTAAAGTATATTTATGTTATAGGTATTTATATATTAGAATTTGGGGTGGACTACTAAATTTATGATTATTTTTTTTTATTGGAGGATAAAATAAGTCTATGGTGTAGATTGATTTTATAAGGGTCATTCAAATTTCCAAATAAACTAAGGCTAGGATTTTTTTATAATAGTTAAAGTTAAAAGCGCTAGTTATTTCAATTATTTAAAATAAAGAGTGAGTTATGAACTCAACTTTATTTCATTTATTTAATAATAAAAAGTGAGTTCAACAACTAGCTCAAGAGGCAGCCAAGTTCATTTCAATTATTTAATAATAAAGAGTGAGTTCAACGAGTTTATTTATTTTATTTAATAATAAAAAGTAAGTTCAACAACGAGTTACTTAGTTCATTTCAATTATTTAATGATGATGGTGGTGGTGATCATTAACGTTAAATGAGCCAATTATTTGAGTTAGTTCAAAGAGTGAGTTGTTTCAATTATTTTAGAATAAAGAGTTAGTTCATTTCAATTATTTAATAATAAAGAGTAAGTTCAACAACGAGCTCAAGGGGAGTTCCCCAGTTCATTTCAATTATTTAATAATAGAGAGTAAGTTAAGCTAGTTCATTTCAATTATTTAATAATAAAGAGTGAGTTCAACAAGTTTATTTCATTTATTTAATAATAAAAAGTGAGTTCAACAATGAGCTCAAGAGCCACTTCCCCTAATCATTCCAATTATTTAATACTATAGAGTGATTTCAACTCCTGAGTTCATTTTAAAATTATTTAATAATAAAAAGTAAGTTCAACGAGTTAAGTTCATTTATTTAGTAATAAATAGTGAGTTCAAACACTAGCTCAAAGGCTAGTTCTTGAGTTCATTTCAATGATTTACTAATAAAGAGTGAGTTTAATGAGTTATTTGCAATTATTAAAAGGAAAATTTGTGAGTTTTTTAAGAGTGGAAGGGCAATTTATTTCTATTATTTAATAATTAAAGGGGGAGTTCTGCAACCTCATATTGTCCATGCCGCAGTTGAAGGGTGATTTCTCTTTCAACTACGTCTCATGCTCCTTCATGGAAGGTGCGGTAATTGCTAAGAAGTAGTGTAATAAATATGGACTGAGAGGATGGTTTCCAAACAATGTTTTTTTCCTTCTGCGGGATGCTATAAGTGCTAACACGTTTCCAAATGTTGTTTCTATCTTTCATAAGGGTGCAAAAATGCAGCAAGTGAGATTGAAAAGTATGTGAGCAACAAGCATGGCATGTTATTACAGAGAATTCTTGAGCCTTGGAGCCTTGCAGTTATGAAAGACATTTCTATTGGGTTATTGTGGGTGGCTTCATCATTGAGATCACATCTGACCAGGTGCTATAAATATAATGTGTCTTCCTACGATGGACCATTTCTTTGTTTAATTTCTACATACAGATCTAGCCTTTTGTTTCTAATATTTTACAAACCTGGTCGTGGGAATTTCAATGCGTAGGTGGAAATAATGAGATATGCAGATTGAGAATTATTAATTGAGATCTAACCTTTATATTTTGATTGAGATTGTTAGGATATTTCAATACTCCTTCCTTGTCCTACCTAGTATTAAATTTATTTTTCCTAATTGTTGATGATGTCATTTGCCCCCTAGTGGTGTGCAGATGTCATCCAGGATCCATCTACCACCTTCTGGACCATCCATGCATCATTTTAGGACCACTTCAATCAGTTCCCTATTTTATAGGAACCTACTGAGTGTTCCAGTACAGTCCACCTGAGTTAGCTAACTCCTATGGGGAGTTAGAGATATGGATGCCACTGATTGTGGCCTCATGTGCACTTTTCTGACTAGCATGCATGACAAACTCACTATTGCACCCTCCTTAGTCAGTTAACTGATTATTTCTTTAGTTGGCTAAGTTAAGGTTCAGTTGAGTTGAGTTTGAGCCTTCCAGAGCACTCCGGTGGTGACAATCCCTATGCTAGACCAACTGAGGTTCGAATTTTCCTGTGTGATTCGAATCCAATCTCCATTGTATCATCATTGCTTATTATACTAATTATTGGAACATGTGCAATTGTTTTTCTCCTATCTGAGTTCTGCTGCATAATTATTCTTCTTCCCTTTTAACTGCAGTTTTCACTCTTATTCAACTTTTATGCTCATCCATTCTTTGTGAGGTATCCTCAGCTCTTAGATCTATCGTGACATAGAATTTCACATAGTTAATTTTTTCGTGTATTACTAATTGTCACATTTTCTCCGCTATCAATACCCACATGATTTTGGGTTTCATTATGCTATGTTTTGGCCTACAATATTTGCGTATATGCTAAGAATGGTCTTGTTGTGGTTCAGTGGTTATATGGGGAGAGCATGCAATCTTTTCAATGAAGGTGAATTTGAACAAATGGAACAACTATAGATTAAAGAGGCACCTGCAGGATGAATATCCAAAATCTGATAGAAAGCATAAACGTAGTGAACTTTCTTTAAAAGAATTCGGTAGTTTCTAGCAAGACATGACATGCAAATCATGAAGTATATCAAGTGGAAATGGAAGGTAGCAACACATTTATGAATAAAAAACAATAATAGAAACACATCCATACATTGTTGATCAACATAAACATCATGAAACTAAACCAGAGGTCAAAACAATTTGAAATCTATAACAATAGAATCAATTACTCATTAGCATACAATATCTATGACAAAATATGGCACCGATAAGTCACTCTGAATCATTATTATACCTCTTCAAAACATAAATGGATGAAAACAAGTATGATTTGAACATAATAGAGGAAAAACTCTCTGTCACAATCTGTAATCTTAGTATCCAACAAAGGAATCACAATACAGAAATAGTTCATCCGACTCAATAGAAGGATAGAATCCTTCTACAAATTTTCCATCCCTTTACAAGTGAATTCGACTTATAATATATAATCCTTATTCTAGTAATGAATTGAGTTTGTTCTAACTGATTTTGTAACAAACTTTAGTTTCTCACTTTTTACATTTTACTTTACTTTTTTCAGGTAATATTTACATCTTGATCTTCTTTGACTTGAACCTTTCTTATTTTCCCTTGCTGATGTATTCTTTCCCCTCATATAAACACTTGGTCAAACATTTGGCTGGCCTTTTGGATGATTTTCTATTTGGCCTACTTGTGGAATTCCTACCAGACTCATCTGATGCATCATTTGTATATTTTCCTATCATAGGGGTGGCATAAAAGCAAATGGAGTTGGAATATTCCTAGTAGGCTATCCTATTGTTTGACTAGAACGTTGACCAACTGATTGTCCCGAAGATTTCACTAGGATCTGTCCTACTGGTACTTTAAGTGGCAAAATCAACTTATAATATTGCACTACTAATTTCCATTATTTTCCCATGGGAATATTGTGTGCCTTTAGTGCCTCTAGATATATTTCATCATTTGTGTTTTTCTCATATGAGATTGGCCTAACTCTTTTTTTCAATATTCTTTAGTAAAAAAAAAATTCAAAATCAACCTTGAGCCTATCTACTGCTTGTACTCTATTGATATCTCCCTCTATAGAAGCTTGAGTTATCTCATCCCCTTTCTTAGATAGCTTATCCTTGTATGCATCTATTGGATAAGCATCTCCATTACCATCCCATGGGGAAGGTAATCCTAGGTTCATTGTTCTTTTGAATAATCCCTTAAAGGAACTGATTTCTTCTATAAGTTGCTTGATATTATCTTTTATTCTAAACAGATAGGTTTGCTTCATGATCATCAACCTAGCCATATTTATGATCTGGGTCATATTGTCAATCCCAAGATCAGCTAGCTTCTTTTTTTTTTTTGTTGTTTAGATAATCAAAAACTTGGATATATTTCTTGGACGTTTTAGCCAATTTCTCTTCAATAGATTTAGCTTCATATTGGGCTATGGTTTCCATATCTAACTCATCTTGGATTACTTCAAAGTAATCCCATCTCTTCATGAACCAGTTGGTGACTTTGTCCCATATCGTATGTGTAGTTCTCCTTGAATATCAAACTGTAATTTTGTCACCTGGGTCTTGAGTTCACCAATATCCTTCTCCAAATCTTCCATGTCATCCTCCGTTTTCTTGATTTCCCCTTCTAACTCTAGTATTCTTCCATCCTTTAGTTCTAGCTCATTTTCCAATTCTTGTATCTTGTTGTATTTACCAGTTTCTTCTAGAATTTACTATCGGATAGAATGTTGGGCTACCTGATCCTCCTCCATAGCATCAATTTCTATTGTATCAAGGGGAACAAATGGATGCTCACTTTCTCTTTCTTCCACTGTTTCTTCTTCCCTTAGTTGATCTTCTACTGGTAGTGTCGGACTTTTTGCTTCAGTAGCTTTCTCACTAGCTAGTTGAGTTTTTTATAATTTCAAAGTGTTTATTTACCAGTAAAGGTCATCAATCCTAACTGTTCTTTCTTCTGCAATGAGTGAAAACATGAATTTGGGTAACACTTTTGTTCGTTTTTTGAAAAACAAAACTGCAAAATTTTATGTTTTTCAACTTCAAGCCCTTTAAACCCATATCTCCCTTAGGAATTTTTCCTTGAAGTAAACACAATACTTTTAGATAATTGTTTTAACTTCGTACTCATATATATATATTTTTATGGGAATATAGTGCAATAAAATTTAGGGGCACCACCAACATATACTTTAAAATTTTAGGTATGGATAATGAATGACCTACGTACCCCTTGTATTTTTGAGAGATGCTTATTCATTTTAGGGGAAAATTGTATGCACATAATCTAACATAGATTGATCTTGGGAATGGACTATATTTTGAGGTTTTTCAAACTTAAGCACTATTTTGTATTATTTATCGAAATATATATGTTAAAAATATTGTGCCTTATCAACACATGTTGGTGTCCTTGAATTTTCTTTCTAATGTGACTCTTATCAAACAATCTAAAGCTACTATTTTTTAGAGGATAGTGCAAGGAATATCCTTGTGATTTTTTCTATTTTTTTGGTGTTTTCATTTTGACGATATTGAATTTTCATTTCAGGTGATTTTCAAAATGGTAAAATTCCTAGGTGATAAAGTTTAGAATAAAATTATTAATAAATAGAAATTATTAATGAAAAGAATTAGAAAAGTAGATTCAATGATGATTCCATTGGTAGCAAGTTCAACATATATGCTTTAAAATTTGCAAGGGTTCGTCCTTGCTGAATATACATGTTTTGAAAAACTACATGAGATTTTGTAGGTTTTATTGATAAAAACTTTAGGTCGATATTTTGATAAACTCTCATCCTAGTGTTTTAAATTCGATGATTTCAATGGCCAAAACTCTTGGACAAGAGTTTGATAAACCCTCATATGAGATTTTAAAAATTCTCATCCATGATTTTAAAGTCTCAGCTGAGAGTTTTATTAAACTCTCGAATAAGATTTTATGTTGACTTTTTTTGTGTGTTGTCTCATGTGTGCTTATTTTCTCCTCCGCTCCTTTTTCTAAAAAGTGTTACCCAACTTCTTCTTTTCACAACAATATTTTGATACTCAATCATGCTAATGTATATTTTTGTTGTTCCTACTTGAATTTGCTTCAATTCTTCTTATTGGACAGGTTCTATTGTAGGCATTTTCAACTTCTTTCGCAAGGTGTCTATCTCATTATCCTTTTTCTCAATTAGTGACTTGATTGGAGCCCAATCAAAATGATTGCATGACAATGCCACTATATTTTATTCTAATTGATTTATAGTCACTTGTTTCTCCCTTGTTGTCCATTTTTCAACTTTGTACAATTTCTCAAACTTCTCTAGGGATATCCTCAATTCTTTGGATTGGACAGGTTCTGTTCTAGGAAGTTTCAACTTCTTTCTCAAGGTGTTTATCTCGTTATACTTTTTCTCAATTAGTGACTTGATTGGAGCCCCATCAGAATGATTGCATGACAATGCCACTATCTTTTCTTCTAATTGATTTATAATCATGTGTTTCACCCTTGTTGTCCATTTCTCAACTTTGTACAATTGCTCAAACTTCTCTAGGGATATCCTTAGCCTTTTGTATTATTTTACTTATTTGACTACCTTGGTACAGATCATATAACATGCTTATAAAAATCAATCTTGTCTAGTTTTCCAAACTCTTTAAAGTCCATAGTATGCTCTTCATCTTTCCACTCATTTAAGATGGAAGCCTTAGGCACTTTGGGTTCACTTATAGAAAACCTTAATATGTTCTATTGATCATCAACCACTATTATTAATCTCTTCTCAGCTATAGGAATCCGTTTTATGATATCATTAATCATTTTCCTACCTCTTTCTCTTATATTTTTGTAACCTGTTTGTAAATCAGATTTAATGGGTACTGGTTTTGCTGAGGGTGAAGCCAGTGACCTCTACGGGATAGTGAATTCCAATGAAGGATAGCCATTATAGATTATTGGGGGTCCTCTTGGGGGTGTTGGAATTGTTATAAAATCAACTAGCTCTCTTGGGAGATCAATTGGCTCTTCTCCCTCTACTATAAATTGTTCTTCCACTTGAGCTTCAGTTCAAGCCCTTTTTGGATGAGGGTCCTGCTCAAGGATATCAACATCCGTTTCCTGGATCTCTTTAGCCCCTCTTTTTTGACCTATTACTTGCTCTACATTATTCTTCTCTTATATACTTTTCAACACTTGTTGGAGCTCCTCCCAGGTGTCCTTTTTTTCTATTTTCTCCTAAATAGGCCTAGGTTCACACACATAAGTTGAGTTTTCACTTTATGTCCTCTACTTTGAAATTACTTGGTGTGGATTATAGGTTTCCTTCTCAGTTTTCTCAAGGTTTAGTTGTTTGAGGTACTCCTCCATATATTGAAAAGCATTGATACCTCTCACTACAAGTTATGCAATCTCCTTTGGAAGCAAAAACGTTCTATGCTTCCTGAAATACCTAAACTGCAACTCATTTGACATAAACCTATACCTTACATATTCCATAGCAAAGATTCTTCGAGTCACGAAAATAGGTAACTTGTATGGCTCTTCTTCAAAACCATATGCCCCTATTACTCTATGGTTCTCAAATAGGAACCAATCTCCTGTCTTTACTTCAGATGTGATCTATAGGTTATTTTTTATTTTTTCGTAGCATTATGGGACGCGAACTACCAAAAATTAGGTTGTATGTTATGCTCATAACCTAATCTATGAACTCAAAAAAATTGAGTTATCTTCCATATTCAATACTAGTTAAGTCCACTCATAGAACAAGGTTTGATTTCCATCTCCATTAGCTATCTTCAATCCTAGATGCTTGAAGCTTTCCGAATTTTGATAGAAGAACATATAAAACAAGTAAGATGGATATATGAACCATTCAATGGCTGGTAATTCCTCCAGATGTACATGTGCAACCTCTATGAAATGGGTGCAAAGATCAAACTAGGGAGGACCTCATCCAAGATCTGTTGTTAATTTGATTGATGTTCCCAAAGTGACATCATCTACAATGTTATCATATCCTAATCAAACAACAGTATAGATAAGGGACATGGCCTTTTTGGAGTTCTCGAAAAATAATCTTGTCTTGTAAGAAGGTGGGACAGTGGGTATGGCCATGAGTAGTTCCAAATGATTGGATAAGAATTAATGATTTTCATAAGGTCCAAGACTTTGGAAAACTGTTGAAATGGATTTTCCAATGAAAGGTTGGGGTGCTAGTGACTCTTGAATACAAATCATCTGCTTCAAGGTGTCTATGATTTTGTAGCATAAGGTTTTGTACATGTTTGAGGATGGAATGGTCCTCTTACTTAGTGAATAGTGCTAGGAACACTAGGTTACAAACTCAGGGAAGAATACAGCCTTAGGGAAGATTATTCGGGAAAACTTGGAGCACCATAGGTTGTAACTATCATGGTCTACCATAGCTAGGGATTTAGCTTCCCTAATAGTGGAATTTAAGTCTGAATTTGTTACCATTGTGTCAAAATTTTCAGCCTAGTGGTTGTAGATGTGTTCATCCCCTGAAAATATAGGTTTGATTTACTTATCTTTAGGCTTGGGAACCATATTTGTGGAAATTGCTTTGCTGGTAGGTTTACTAGTTATTAGGGTAAATTGGGGAAAAAATTAGGGCCTAGAAATTCTGCACTATACAATGGTATAAACAAAAATAACAAAGACTAGTAACTCGTAAATACCTAGATAAATGTTTATAGGATGATTTTGAAAGCTTATATACCGAGGTGTATTGGCCAACTGTGTGTGGTTATCCATTCTGGTACTGTGGATATCAGGTGAAGAGTCTTTTAGATTAATAAACAAATGATTTTTGGAAAAAGGAAAAGAATGTTCTTTATCCTTTTGAAAATACAAATGGTGCCATTTGATTTGACAACTTGAATGATGAGGATGATGTGGTGGTGGGTCCTTTCCGGACAGGTGACAAGTTGGGACCGGTTTGATGTGGACACAATTTATGTGATGTTAAGCCGGATGGAAGCCACTCTAGTTTCCTAGAGTGGTAATGCTCAGGAACATGGTGGCTTTAAAAAGATTGCTTATGGAGGAGTGGTCAATCAAAATAGAGGACATGTCCTTGGTGGTTTTGAGGAAAACACGTGCTCAGTCCCCTTTTGAAAGGGGAGCAACTTATTGGTGCGTTTTTAATCTCTGTGGTTTATCTAGTGAACACCTTTTTTATTAGCTCAATCACAATTGGTGCGTAATTGATTTTCACTTTATAAGTGTGCATTACATCCCAATTGTCATATATGATTAGATCAAAAGACTCTGTGCTCCCAATGCTTATCACCCTTCCTTATACCTTTGATCACCCGCCACTGGTCACATGCGACCCAATATTTCTTGAATATTATTTTGATTAGCTCCAGAAGGTTGGATTCCTTAAATTTGACTGGTCTTTGAAACTTTGAAGCTCTGCTTTAGAGGCCGATAAAAATATTAGTACTAACATTGGCTCTAGCGGGGACAAGTGTCTGTTTCATAGACTGCTGATAACTACATATTAGTGCCTTCTGTTGGGTTATGGATTATTTTTCTCTTAGAGACTTTACATGTTGAGCAAACTTTAAATTTGGCAAGCTTATTTACAAACTTGAAATAAAAACTAGAAAATAATTGTTGGAAAAAACTAAAAATGAATGACAATAGAAATTAAATGATTTTAATCTACTATGTACATATTTGGGAGTGCTTCTTTGAGACTTTAGTATAGGAAGAATCATTTGAGAATCCTCCCCTTAACAACAAGTTCTAATATTTCTCCATTTAGTTCAGAAAGTATAAAAGCGTTTTTGTCCTGCACCACAGATATGAGACATGGGCCAATCCACAGATTGTCAAAATTTCCATGTTTTCCTTTGTCCTCTCTCCTAGAATCCCACTTTAAAACTATGCCACCAATTTGAAAATCTCTTACTATGGATTTTTTTATCAAAATTAGCCTTCATCCGTTTATGATGTTCTTGCAATTTGATGTTGACCTGCTCACTCTCCTGCTCAAGCTCTATCAGTTCATACATTCCCCTAATCATGTTATCTGGTTCTTTTGATTAATTATGGATCATTTTTAACATATGAAGTCCTAACTGGATTGGTAAGACTGCTTCCTTGCCAGACACTATCTAGAAAGGAGACGTTCCAGTTGATTTCTTTATACTTATTATATCATCATAGAGAGCATACCTCAAATTTACATCCCAAGCCTTTTTGTGTTCTGTCAACATCTTCTTGATTAAACTCAACAGGATTTTATTTGAAGATTTAGACAATCCATTCCCTCATGATAGTATGGGGTGGAGTGCCCCAACTTAGTATTGTATTTGTGAAAAAATTCTATGATCTTTATTGACTTCAAATATTGGTCATTGTTAGTTATGATCTTTCTTGGACAACCAAATCTTGATAGGATATTCTCCTCTAAGAAATTCATAATCATTGTATCATTAGATGTCCTTGTTGGGATTGATTCAACCCATTTGGTTAAGTAATCAGTTGCTATTAGGATCCATTTATGCTTACCACTAGAGTTGGGATTTATTTCTCCAATAAAATCCAAACCCTACTATTGAAAAGGAGATGATGTTTTTATTTGCTTCAAAGGTAGGGGTTTCATCTTTTGCTTACTTGTAAAAATATGGCATTCAACACATTCCCTCACCATATGATTTGTTTCAACCAAACCAAATAGGTACTATAGAACCAACTACATATTATAAATATAAATATAGAAATTGTTTACCTATGAAATCCTCAACCAACCATTTCTTATAATTTTTTCATAAATTTTTCAACCAACCATTTCTTATAATTTTTTCATAATTTTTTTATCCATCTCTACCCTTTAACAACATAGTTGCTTGCATAAAAGCTATCATAACATTAAAATCTTCAACTAAAATTACCCTTCACACTAACATATATTTTATAATATCATTTGCTTATAGAAATGGAGTCGTCTTAGGACATGGCCTTTTATATATTGGAGACCTAGGAAAATATTTTCTTAACCTCTATCCACTTCAAGCTTATTTATTTTATTTTAATATATAGTGAGAGTTTTTATAATCCATTTTTATTTATAAATTGATTAAAAACATTTGTATGAAGATGATAGTTATTAATATCTATTAGGATACCTTAAGAAAATGTAGAAAATCATTTTTTTTAAAATTTATGTGTTCAACTTCAAATATATTTAAGAGAAGCATTCCTAAATCACCATATTTGTGACGAGTTAAAATGATAGGAATGTCAATATTGTAACAATATTTTGAAATTGCAATTTCATGCAAGTGTAAGTATGAGATTTTAGGAGAAAGTGTTTCATCTTCAACCCCCTTAGTGTCACAAAGATGACAATTATTTCATCCCACAACTATCTAGGAATTGTCCAACATCTTGTTTCTATACTGAGCTAGTTCATATTCTTTTACACTAGTTAAAATGGAGAGATACCTTTGAACTTATGGACTGTTGTTGATCATCTCCTTATATTAGTATCATAATTTTCTCTTATCCTCTAATTCTTTATCATGCCATAAATTCTCCTTAAATTTAGATGTACTAATACTTTTAATTTTATCACTATTATCGTAAAGTGACATCTTCCTCAAATCCCCAATAATTTAACCGCCAACTAAAGTATGAAGCAATATTAGGATGCCTCGTGTCTTCCATATTCTGTATCTTGTTCTTGTACATCAAGTACCTCATCATAGGAATGCTCTCTTTTTATGAGGAGGATAGGACAAAGTGTATTGTCTTTAATTTTGAGAATATATGTTATAAAAAACTTTCTTATTTTCTATATGGTCCTTCATTGTTCTTTAGAGATGTGCATGTCCAAACTTCACATCAATATAAGATAACAAGAGTGACCAAAACTTCAAAGAGGAGTCTCTTATCCCAAAGCCAAAAACTTCCTAATTTATAATTATTTTCAAATCCATATATATTCCGCCATCCATATAAAACTAGTTATAAAATAAATCATATATAATTTATATTGTATTATATATTTTAACATTTTTTATAAAAAAATTATGATTTTAACATTGGTTTAGAGAATTGATGCGAAATAGCATATAAACTCCAATATATAAGTGATAAAAAAATATTAATCCAAAAAAGTATTAAACATAAACCTAAATACATTTTATATTTTCGTTTAACTTGAATAATGCTGTGGTTAACTTCCATGTCAAAGTAGGTTTACAACATGTATTCTATGAATTTGAACCATTGTTCCTTTACTCCTATACCCAATGAAATTCTTTATTTGAGAAACATGATCACCATCCATATTTGAAATGATTTTGCCAAAACCGGTGTGATGTGATCAATATTTCCTCCTCCCTTTTACAATAAGATAAATGTACGATTCATGTGAGGGAATATATCAAATTCATTGATGTGAAAGTGACTTACTCATTGAACATAGGGAATATGGATAGCTTTAAATTAGTGGCTTTCCAAGTAGAGATTATTCTTGCACATGCCTTTTTTTTCTTACTATGCATGATCTAGGACGTTTAGATGTCCTTGATATGCTCTCTGTTGCCTACGCTAGAGCCATAGAAGGCTAGGTACTTCTTGGCCTCATGCTGAAGACTTTCTAGCATCTCTCCTCAGCCAACGAGCCGTAATCAACCGCACCTTAACTTGCGCACGTAATTTTGTGAAGCATCTCTAGTGAGCAAATGAACCGTACTCAACAACACCTCCACTTATGCACCAATTTTCATCTATAATGGAAATATGTGAATTTCTGTCACATTCTGCGCGCAAACATTTTTTAATGTACATCTCTATGTGAGCATATGGCAGTCATATACCATGAATGAGCATGAGTGGACGGGGCAGATTGAGCAGTGTTTGCGTGTATTCGGCCCATTTTGCCCAAAGAATCTGTACTGCAAGCTGGGACCTGTACCGCAGAGGTGGAAAATGTAGCGGGGAACAACGTATTCGAGCTGTCGCCCAGCGATCAAATCTCAAGTGACATTATTCGATGGCTTTTGGATTAATGCTTCGATTTGTTGGTTGCTTTTGAGGTTGTTGAATTTTTTTGATAAGATTTTTTTTTATAGGATTGGGCATAAAAATCTACGAGCAATGTCCAATCTGTCATAAGGGTTCGCCCGATGGTTTTCCTTCCCGATCAAGGTATGTTTCATTAATACATCGTCAAAATTTCGTAGGTTTTCCTTCCCATCGAGGTATGTTTCATTATACATCCTCACAATTTTTTCATACAGACAAGTTATAAGCCATAAGCCTAGCTAGCCATAACTCTGAATTCACGTAAATCTAACTTTACGTTGAGCTGCAATATCACGACGATCCATGCTCTGCAGCATTTAAGTGGCAGCTGTCGGTTGGATCTCAAGTCTTTTGAGATTCAATAACCACTGCAGCATTGAAGCAGCGGTTGTCAATTGGATCTCAAATTGATTTGAGATTCAATCATCAATAATCTACTGCAGCATTTAAGCAACGACTCTTTGTTGGTTGGATCTCAAGTTGTTTGAGATTCAACAACCAACAATCTCTGCAGCATTAAATAGCCTTACATTTATGCTGTTGCCCGTTAAATCTCAAGTTATTTCAGATTCAACCACCAACAACATGTAACCTAAAACAGGTTGGATATTGATAGCATTATAATCTAGAGATTTTTGGTACTATTGCTCGTCACATCAATATCAACGTTTGATTTAAACATGATGCCACAGATCAGAACAATACGGATTGCTCGAGCTGAACGTAGAATTGAATAATTTCAGGGATTGGTAGACTATTCGCAAGATTTTTTAACATACGTTCAGCAGTACATGCTGTATTGACAGTACCAAAGAGATCTGGCATCGGCAGTCCACGGTATCGTTACCCGGTACACCGCAGAAATCAGCCCAGTCGGCGATGGTGCGGATAGGTGGGTGTTGGATGTGGATGGGTGGGTGTTGGATGTGGATGACACTGCCTTGTCCAATCTAAGTTTGGTAAACCCAAGTTTGGTATACCCTTCATCAATCTGGGTCAGTTTAATTCCTTTTTTAGGTAGCTCCCACCTTCAAAGGAATTGAACAGACCTAATGTGAAGTCTACAAATGTCAACTACCCTATTACTATAAATATTTTTTATAATAAAAATTACTTCTTATTCACCTCGTGTAAATGTCTGTGGTTTCTTATTTCTCTTTATCTATGTAAAACAATAAGAAGTTGACAGCTCAGGTTTATGTAATTTCTAAGCTTTCAAATCTCTCATAGATTAGAAGTTAAACTAGCCACAAGTATATTAATAATAATATATTACAAGTATATTCGTGATAGGCATTTATATAGTAGAATTTCTTTTAATAGTTAAAGTTAAAAGAATGAGTTATTTCAATTATTTAAAATAAAGAGTTAGTTCAACTCCAAGCTCAAGGGTAAGTTTGGAGTTCATTTCAATTATTTAATAATAAAGAGTGAGTTGAACTCAACTTTATTTCATTTTTCTAATAATCAAAAGTGAGTTCAGCAAAGAGCTCAAGAGACTCACTTTTCCCAAGTTCATTTCAATTATTTAATAATAAAGAGTGGGTTGAGCTAGTTCATTTCAATTATTTAATAATAAAGAGTGGGTTGAGCTAGTTCATTTCAATTATTTAATAATAAAGAGTGAGTTCAACTAGTTTATTTTTTTTATTTAATAATAAAAAGTGAGTTCATTTCAACTATTTAATGATGATGATGATGATGATTGACGTTATTGAGTTAGTTCAAAGAGTGAGTTAAAGTTAAAAGAGCGAGTTATTTTAATTATTTAATAATAGAGAGTTAGTTCAACTCCAAGCTCAAGGGTAAGTTCTGGAGTTCATTTCAATTATTTAATAATAAAGAGTGAGTTCAACTCGAGTTTATTTCATTTATTTAATAATAAAAAGTGAGTTCAACAATGAGCTCAAGATCTCGTTCCTAGTTCATTTCAATTATTTAATAATAAGTCTGAAATTCGGGAGGAGTTTGAAACCCTCGTTCCGGACCCGAGCAGTACCAGAGTGCGTACCATGCTCTACCAACGAACCCTGGACATTCACTGGTTGCAAAAAAACATCCTCGGAAAGACCTTGGTAGAGGGCAGTGAAGCACACGCCGAAATCTTGCTCTAGCAAGACGACATGGTGGGTTACTTGAAGCAAACTCTCCACAATCAGAACCAAATTGCTCGTAGGCTCGGTATTGAGCTCGTCAAAGAACCTGAGGCTCAGGAAGCCACAATGGGTTTGAACATCTAGCTAGGGTTCAGTCTGCATATGTCTTTTTTATTTTTAGAATTTTCATTTTAATTCCTGCTATAGTCTTTTGTTGTTAAGCTATCCTACTGTGTAGAAAGACAGAATCTATGATACCTCAATGCTTCCTTTTGTGGATGACTTATTATTTTTTTGACCCCGGGTCTGTTTTCCTAGTGTTGGGAGGGCCTGACGATACTCTGTATATCTTTCTTGAAGTAATATAAGGACCCAATCTAACTTACAAAAAATAAAAATAAAGAGTGAGTTCAATGAGTTCATTTCAATAATTTAAGAATAAAGAGTGAGTTCAACAACAAGCTCAAGGGAAAGTTCCCGAGCTCATTCCAATTATTTAATACTAAAAATTGACTTCAACTCCCGAGTCCATTTCAAAATTATTTAATAATACAAACTAAGTTCAACCAGTTCATTTCATTTGTTTAACAATAAATAGTAAGTTCAAACATGAGCTCAAGGGCTAGTTCTTGATTTCATTTCAATGATTTACTAATAAAGAGTGAGTTCAATGAGTTGTTTTCAAATATTAAAAGGAAAATTTCCTAGTTTTTTAAGAGTGGAAGGGCGAGTTATTTCAATTATTTAATAATTAAAGGGTGAGTTTTGCAACCTCATATTGTCTGTGCCTCACTTGAAGGGTGATTTTTCTTTCAACTACGTCTCATGCTCCATCATGGCAGGTGCGGTAATTGCTAAGAAGTACAGTGTTATAAATATGGACTAAGAGGATGGTTTCCAAACAATGTTGTTTTCCTTTAGTGGGATGCTATAAGTGCTAATAGGTTTCCAAATGTTGTTTCTATCTTTCATCGGGGTGCAAAAATGCAGCAAGCGATCTTGAAAAGTATGCGAGCAACAAGCATGACATGTTACTACAGAGAACTATGGAGCCTTGGAGCCTTGCAATTATGAAACACATTTCTATTGGGTTATTGTGGGTTGCTTCATCATTGAGATCACATCTGACCATGTTCTATAAATATTGAATGTTTCTTCCTACGATGGACCATTTCTTTGTTTAATTTCTTCATACATATCTAGCCTTTTGTTTCTAATATTTTACTAACTTCGTTGTGGGAATTTCAATTTGTTGGTGGAAATAATGAGATCTACAAATAGAGAGTTATCAATTGAGATCTAGCCTTTATATTCCGATTGAGATAAGTTTTCATGTATTACTAATTGTGACATTTTCTCAGCTATCAATACCCACCTGATTTTTGGTTTCATTATGCTCTGTTTTGGCCTACGATCTTTGCTTTTGTGCTAAGAATTGTCTTGTTATGGTTAAGTGGTTATAAGGGGAGAGCATGCAATCTTTTCAATTTATTTGTTATGCTTATCAACGATTCTTTTTTCCTTGTAGTGAAAAAAGCTCGAATTTGTTGGTATGAGGATAGGAGGTCATTGAATTTTTTTTGCGCATGAGTTGTTTTGCCTAGATTTTCCTTTGTATTTTAATACTTAACTTTTGTTTATGCAGATGAAAAAGAACCCTCCATATTTCTTTTAGTGAGAATATCGTCGAGGTGCCATTGTTTACAACCACCACTTTTGACATGGGGTAAGTGGGTCCTGCCGGGAATCATACAAATGATGCTAGAATTTTATGTTTGTTGATGCCTAGATGTTGAGGTATTCAAAGATTTGTTGACTTGATTTTTTTTAATTGACAGACATTTTGATGGTCATGCTATTGTTGCTAGAGAGAGTGGTGCAGCGCTTCTAGCAGTTGCAAGTGTGGAGATAGCTATACCTCCGACTCTTGTAATTGAAAATGATTAATATGCATTGAAGACATGTTATTGTTAGATATGTTATATGTGTGTTAAATGGCATAGTCTACAAATAATATATAGGTTTATGTTGTAATAACAAATCCCCATTAATACGAAGCGGATGACCTATCGACGTACCCATCCGTTTGGTGTTAATGTGGTTGTGCTAGTATAATAATAGATTGTAAATTTAGAAATTAAACTAACAAAATATTAATATGTTAAGTAAATAATATACATATATATATATATATATATATTTATTTATTTATTTTTATATTGACAAAAAAGGTACAAGTTCAAAACAATATATTATTAAATGTTATTAATATAAAGAGTATTCATATATTTAAGTTATTCACACTATTTTAATATTTATAACAAAATGTCATAGTAAAAAATACATATATGATAGAAAAATAATATTTAAAGAAATTATAAACATAATGTCCAATTTTTAACATCAATAGTTCTTTTATAACTTTAATAAATTAAAACATGTAAACTTTTAATAAGCATATATTAATACAATTTATCCTTAATTAATTTTATTAATGTTATGAATGGATAATTTATAAATAAATGAATAATATTAAGCATAGAATGGATTGATTGTATATGTTGTATATTATAAACCATAAAGTGATAAAATAATCAATTGTTATGAGGTTATTAACTTAAGAATAACTACGAATCAAACATTAAAACATAAAGGAATGAATGAGATATTTGTCATGAGTATATCTTACCTTACATGTGTCAAATTGCTACAATCTTGAATAGTTATATGTTGCATTTCCATGTTCAATAGGGGTTATGTCATGTCAAGTTTGGTTGATTTGGATTAACCATGGTTGTCTATGATTGATTATAGGTGACAATGTTTAACTATTTATCCATAAACTACAATCCTTAGCCTATAAGGTTCACCAACCTCGAATTGTGCTATATATATTAAAAATCACTATCTTCTCCACTGTCAGGCCATGATGTTGTATGAACACATGGACTATCGGGGTCTTTTCTTAACATGTAATCGAAGCTAAAACGTCAATTCCATAGCGTCGATACCACAACTCTTTAGAGGATTTAAGGACAAATGAACTAAACCAAGGAGTGGTTATTTTTGCATTGAGAGTAGCAAGGTCCTTACAATCCTATATGGGGGATTTTCACGTTTGTCACATTTTCCACATTACATAACATAATGTTCTCATGTCGGCTCATAACTTATCAAAATGAAAATTTAATTAAAAAATTCATGTCGGTTCATAAAATAAAAAATTAAACCATCATATATCCATATTAAACCTAGATCTATTAAGCACTAAGACGGATCCAATTTCTTGAGGGGTAAATTTTTTCTTGATGTGTAAAAAATGTAAGATAAAAAAAATTACACCTCAATAAATTGGATCCCTCTCGGTGCTTAATAGATCTGTGTTTAAAATGGATCTATGCTAGTCTTAATTCTAGAGGGAGAAAAAAAAAACAAATAGACTTTGATTATTGCTTATCAAATTAGTTAGTGGGGCAGTCGAAACATCAAGAAAAAATAGAACTTAACCATTATTTACAGAACATAAAATTGACATCTATGGCTAATAATAATAATAATGAAATTTACCTTCGAAACTCTGCAAGGGGGAAAGCAACATTCAAAGCTTATCGTGACTCTTTTTTAATTAAAAATGGTGGAGATGCAACATCTATAGAAAAACATCAATGTTACTAGAAAATGTTGGTAGCATTCTCTCTCTCCACCAAAATGGGCCCCTACTCTTTGGGGAGAAAGGGTATAATATAGGTGAAAGGCTTGCTTGGTGGATAGTTGGAAGGTAAACTGTCCCTAACACTTCAAATTTCCCAAGCGTTCAATTTTATTACGAACCCTTATTTAATTTTTATGTGATACATTTCATGTGACTTGTAAGTCCTCGAGTAATACTAGATTGAAATAGTACTAGCCATGGAATGACAAGGCTCAAATTTAAATATTTTCAAGTTGAATCTGTGTTAAGTTTGATATTAAATGGATATTTATCTCTCAAAAGTCTAGGACGGTAATTTACATGAAAAATTCAAACAATGTAACACAACTTATGGAGGAATTTTACAAAGTATTGCAGTACTTTGGATTAAATGAAGGCGAATTTGAACAAATGGAACAACTATAGATTAAAGAGGCACCTGCAAGATGAGTCTCTGCAATCTGATAGAAAGCATAAACGTACTGAGCTTTCTTGAAAATAATTCAGTAGTTTCTAACAAGACATATGAAAATCATGAAGTATATCAAGTGGAAATGGAAGGTAGCAACACATTCATGAATAAACAACAATAATAGAAAACATACATACACTGTTGATCAAAATGAACATCATAAAACTAGACTAGAGGTCAAAAAAATTTGAAATCTATGACAATAGAATTAATTACTCATTAACATACAATATCTATGACACAGTATGGCAATGATAAGTCACTCTGAATCATTATTATACCTCTTTAAAACATAAATGGCTGAAAACAAGTATGATTTAAACACAACAGAGGAAAAACTCTCTGTAACACTCTGTAATCTTAGTCTCCAACAAAGGAATCAAAATACATAAATAGTTCATCCAACTCAATAAAAGGATAGAATCCTTCTACAAGTTTTCCATCCCTTTATAGGTGAATTCTAGTTACAATATATAGTCCTTATTCTAGTAACCGAATCCTGTTCGTTCTAACTGATTTTGTAACAAACTTTAGTTTCTCACTTTTTAAATTTTACTTTACTTTTTCTCAGGTAATATTTACATATTTATCTTTTTTGACTTGAACTCTTCTTTTTTTCCCTCACCATTGTGGTATGCCCCCTCATATAAACACTTGTTCAAACATTTGGCTGCCCTTTTCGATAATTTCCTATTTGGCCTACTTGTGGAATGTCTGCAAGACTCATCTGATGCATCATTTGTATATTTTACTATCCCGGGGGTGGAATAAAATCAAGTGGAGTGGGATGATCAACAAATGGAGTTGGAATATTCCTAGTAGGATATCCTATTGTTTTACTAGACGTTGACCAGCTAACTATCCTGAAGATTGCCTTGGGATTTTTCCTAGTACTAGTACTTTAGGTGGAAAAATCAACTTATGATATTGCACTACTAATTGCCATTATTTTCCCATGGGAATCTTGTGTTCCTGTAGTGCCTCTAGAGATATTTCATCATTTGTGTTTTTCTCATATGAGATTGGCCTAACTCTTTTTTTCAATATCCTTTAGTAAAAAACACATTTCAAAATCAGCCTTGATCTTATCTACTGCTTGTTCTCCATTGATATCTCCCTCTATAGTAGCTTGAGTTATGTCATCCCCTTTTTTAGATAGCTTATCCTTGTATGCATCTTTGGGATAAGCATCTCCATTACCATCCCATGGGGAAGGTAATCCTAGGTTTATTGTTGTTTTCAATAATCCCTTAAAGGACTGATTTCTTCTATAAGCTGCTTGATATTATCTTTCATTCTAAATAGATAGGTTTTCTTCATGATCATCTAGTTGCTTCTTTGTTCTGTTGTTTAGATAACCAATCACTTGGCTAGTAGCTTGATTGGGAATTTTACCCAAATTATCTTCAATATATTATGTTTCATATTGGGTTGTGGTTTCCATATCTAACTCATCTTGGATTACTTCAAAGTAATCACATCTCTTAATGAATAAGTTGGTGACATTGTCCCATATAGTATGTGTAATTCTCCTTAAGAGATGTTCTCCTTGAATATCCAACTGTAATCTTTTCACCTGGGTGTTGAGTTCATCAATATCCTTCTCCAGATCTGCCATGTCGACATCGTCTGTTTTGTTGATTTCCCATTCTAACTCTAGGATTCTTCCATCCTTTAGTTCTAGCTCATTTTCCAATTCTTGTATCTTGTTGTCTTTATCGGTTTCTTCTAGAATTTACTATTGAATAGAATGTTGGGCTACTTGATCCTCCTCCATAGCATCAATTTCTATTGTATCAAGAGGAACAAATGGATGCTCACTTTCTCTTTCTACCTCTGTTGCTTCTTCCCTTAATTGATATTCTGTTGATAGTGTGGGAGCTTTTGCTTCAATAGCTTTCTCACTGGCTAGCTGAGTTTTTTGTAATTTCAAAGTGTTTATTTACCAGTAAAAGTCATCAATTCGAACTCTTCTTTCTTTTGCAATGAGTGAAAACATGAAGTTGGGTAACATTTTTGTTTGTTTTTTGAAAAACAAAATTGCAAAATTTTATGTTTTCAACTTCAACCCCTTTAAACCCATATCTCCCTTAGGAATTTTTCCTTGAAGTAAACAAAATACTTTTAGATAATTGTATTAGTTATGTACTCATATTTTTTTATTTTTTTATGGGCATACAGTGCAATAAACTTTAGGGGCACGACCAACCTATACATTAAAATTTTAGGTATGGATAATGAGTGACCTACACGCCCCTTGTATTTTTGAGAGATGTTTATTCATTTTAGGGAAAAAAATGTATGCTCATAATATTCACAGATTGATCTTGGGAATGGACTAGATTTTGAGGTTTTTCAAACTTAAGCACCATTTTGTATTATTTATCAAAATATATATTTTAAAAAATATGGTGCCTTATCGACACATGTTGGTGGCCTTGAATTTTCTTTCTAATGTGACTCTTATCAAACAACCTAAAAATACCCTTTTTTAGAGGACAGTGCAAGGAATATCCTTGTGATTTTTTCTATTTTTTGGTGTTTTCATTTTGACAATATTGAATTTTCATTTCAGGTGATTTTGAGAATGGTAAAATTCTTAAGTGATAAAGTTTAAAATAAAACTATTAATAATAGAAATTATTAACGAAAAGAATAAATTCTTATATCATTAGAAAAGTAGATTAAATGATGAATCCATTGGTACCAAGTTCAACATATATGCTTTAAAATTTGCAAGGGTTTGACCTTTCCAAATATACAAGTTCTGAAAAACTACTTGAGATTTTGTAGGTTTTGTTTATAAAAACTCTAGGTCAAGATTTTGATAAACTCTCATCCTAGAGTTTTTTTAAAATTCGATGATTTCATTGGACAAAAATCTAGGAAAAGAGTTCGATAAAACCTCATACAAGATTTTAAAAACTCTCATCCGCGGGTTTAAAGTCTCAGCTGATATTATTATTAAACTCTCGACTGAGATTTATGTTGACTTTTTTTGCGTGTTCTCTCATGTGTGCTTATTTTCTCCTCCGCTCCTTTGTCTAAAAAGTGTTACCCAACTTCATGTTTTCACCCCAATATTTTGATACTCAATCATGCTAGTGTATATTTGTGTTTTTCCTACTTGAATTTGCTTCAATTCTTCTAATTGGATAGGTTCTATTGTAGGCATTTTCAATTTCTTTCTCAAGTTGTCTATCTCATTATCCTTTTTCTCAATTAGTGACTTGATTGGAGCCCCATCAGAATGATTGCATGACAATGCCACTGTATTTTCTTTTAATTGGTTTATAGTCACTTGTTTCTCCCTTGTTGTCCATTTTCAACTTTGTACAATTGCTCAAACTTCTCTAGGGATATCATCAATTCTTCTGATTGGACAGGTTCTGTTGTAGGCATTTTCAACTTCTTTCTCAAGGTGTCTATCTCGTTATCTTTTTTCTCAATTAGTGACTTGAATGTAGCCCCATCAGAATTATTGCATGACAATGCCAGTATATTTTACTCTAATTGATTTATAGTCACTTGTTTCTCCCTTCTTGTCCATTTTTCAACTTTGTACAATTACTCAATTCTTCTAATTGGAAAGGTTCTGTTGTAGGAATTTTCAACTTCTTTCTCAAGGTGTCTATCTCGTTATCCTTTTTCTCAATTAGTGACTTGATTGGAGCCCCATCAAAATGATTGCATGAAAATGCTACTATCTTTTCTTCTAATTGATTTATTGTCAATTGTTTCACCCTTGTTTTCCATTTCTCAACTTTGTACAATTTCTCAAACTTCTCTACGGCTATCCTCAGCCTTTTGTCTTATTTCATTGATTTGACTAGCTTGGTACAGATCATATAACATGCTTATAAAAATCAAGCTTGTCTATTTTTCCAAACTCTTTAAAGTCGATAGTATTCTCTTCATATTTCCACTCATTTAAGATGGAATCCTTAGGCACTCTGGGTTCAATTCTAGAAAAACTAAATATGTTCTATTGATATCTCTTCTCATATATAGGAATATGTTGTATGATATCATTAATCATTTTCCTACTTCTTTCTCTTATAGTACTCTAACTTGTTTGTAAATCAGTTTTAATAGGTACTGGTTCTGTTGAGGGTGAAGCCAGTGAGCTCTATGGGATAGTGAATTCCAATGAAGGATAGCCACTATACCTTATTGGGGGTCCTCTTGCAAGTGTTGGACTTCGTATCAACTCAGCTAGCTCTCTTGAGAGATCAACTGACTCTTCTCCCTCTACTATAGATTGTTATTCCACTTGAGCTTCAATTCAAGCCCTTTTTGGCTGACGGCCCTACTCAGGGATATCAACATCCATTTCATGGATCTCTTCAACCCTTCTTTTTTGACCTATTACTTGCTCTACATTATTCTTCTCTTCTATACTTTTCAACACTTGCTAGACCTCCTCCTAGGTGTCCTTATTTTCTATTTTCTCCCTAACAGGCCTAGGTTCACACACATATGTTGAGTTTTCTCTTTATGTCCTCTTCTTCGAAATTACTTGTTGTGGATCATAAGTTTCCTTCTCAGTTTTCTCAAGGTTTAGTTGTTTCATTTACTCCTCCACATATTTCAAAGCATTTAGACCTCTCACTATAAGTGGTCCAATCTCCTTCAGTAGAAAAAAAGTTCTATGCTACCTGAAATAGCTAAAATGCAGCTCATTTGACACAAACCTCTACCTTACATATTCCATAGCAAAGATTCTTCTAGTCAAGAAAACAGGTAACTTGTATGGCTCTTCCTAAAAAACATATACCCCTTTTACTCTATGGTTCTCAAATAGAAACCAATCTCCTATCTTTACTTCATATGTGAACTATAGGTGCTTTCTTAATTTTTTGGTAGCATTACGGGATGTGAAATGCAAAAAAGTAGGTTTAATGCTATGCTCATAACCTTATCTATCAACTCAAAAAAAATGGAGTTATCTTCCATCCTCAATACTATTTATGTCCACTCAAAGGACGTGGTTTGATTTCCATATCCATTAGCTATCTTCAATCCTAGATGCTTGAAGATTTCAGAATTTTGATAGAAGAACATATAAAGCAAGTAAGATGGATATCTAAACCATTCAATGGCTGGTAATTCCTCAATATGTACATGTGAAACCTCTATGAAATGGGTGCAAAGATCAAACTAGGGAGGACCTCGTCCAAGATCTATGGTTAATTTGATTAATGTTCACAGAGTGACATTATCTACAATGTTATAATATTCTAATCAAACAACAGTATAGATAAGGGACATGGCCTTTTTGGAGTTCTCATAAAATACTCTTGTCTTGTAAGAAGGTGGGATAGTGGGTATGGTCATGCCTAGTTACAAATGCTTGGATAAGAATTAGTGATGTTCATAAGGCCCAAGACTTTTGAAAGTTGTTGAAAGGGATTTTACAATGAAAGGTTGGAGTGCTAGGGAATCTTGAATACAGAGCATCTACTTAAAGGTGTCTAGGATTATGTAGCATAATGTTTTGTACATGTTTGAGGATAGAATGGCCCTCTTACTTATTGAATAGTGCTAGGAAAAATAGCTTACAAACTCAGGGAAGAATACAGTCTTAGGGAAGACTGTTTGGGAAAAATTGGATTGCCATAGGTTGTAACTATCATGGTCAACCATAGCTAAAGATTTATCTTCCCTAATAGTGGAATTTAAGTCTGAATTTGTTACCACTATGTTAAATTTGTCAGTCTAGTGGTTATAGATGTGTTCATCCCCTTAAAATATAGGTTTGGTTAACTTACCTTTAGACTTGGGAACCATATTTATGGAATTGCTTCGCTGGTAGGTTTTCTAGTTATTAGGGTAAGTTGGGGCAAACATTAGGGCGTGTTAATTATGTACTATACGATGGTATAAACAAAAATAACAAAGACTGGTAACTAGTAAATACCTAGATAAATGCCTAGAGGTTGACTTTGAAATCTTAGGTACCGAGGTGTACTAGCCAGCTGTGTGTGGTTATCCATTCTGGTACCATTGATATCAGGTGCAGAGTCTTTTAGAGTAATAAACAAATGATTTTTGGAAAAAGGAAAAGAATCTTCTTTATCCTTTTGAAAATACAAATGGCGGCATTATATTTTACAAATTGAATGATGAGGATGATATGGTGGTGGGTCCTCTCTAGAAAAATGGAATGTGGGGACCAGTTTGATGTGGACACAATTTATGTGATGTCAAGATGGACGGAAGTCACTCTGGTTTCCTAAAGTGGTAACACTTGGAAATAGGGTGGATTTAAAAATATTTCTTATGGAGGAGTGGTTAATCAAAACAGAGCACGTGTCCTCGGTGGTTTTGAGGAAAATGTGTTCTCATTCCTCTTTTGAAATGGGAACAACTTATCGATGCATTTTTAATCTCTATCGTCGATCTAGTGAACACATTTTTTATTAGCTCGATCATGGTTGGTGCTTAGTTATTTTGCACTTTATAAGTGTGCATTGTATCCCAATCGTTAGATATGATTAGATCCAATGACTCTGTGCTCCCAATTCTTATCACCCTTCCTTAGAATATTTCTCACCTACCACTGGTCACATGTGACCTGTTTGTACTAGAAATTGTCCCTAGACTACAGAGGGAGCAAGCTAATACAATCTCAATACAATGAACAGAAAATAGGGTTTGTTTTGGTGATTTTGTGTTTTGAGGGTTTCATATTCAAGAAGATAATCTATCAATCAACAAATGCAAAAAATTAATCATGTCATAACATCAAAATACTGAGAAAGTGTAAGATAATAAACATAAACAACAAACATTCGTTTGCATTGGTTTAGTCCACAATACATGAGCATTCACATGAGAAAAACTTTAACAAGAAATGAAATCACATATTGAGTGATCAAAATGATCATAAACAAAATCAATAGATAAAGCATAGTGGCTTATGTCCATATATATATATATATATATCAGTCTTTAAAACTTACAGGAGAAGTATTTGCATCAGTCTGAAAATATATCACAATGCTACAAGCTAATCCTTCTTGAAAAATAAAATCCAACCTCTCCTAAACTGTATGTTTGTCTTCCTTTTATCATTACAAAAATAGAGTAGTTCCATAACTACCTTCTAGGTCTAATTTTGAATTAGTTACATCAATTACTTACATTCTAACTTGAATCTTTAAAGACAATTAACTAAAAATAGTAAATCGGACTTTGGGAAATTAGGTGAATTTATGGAAAATTGGGTCTCAATGATGCCTCCATATATCTTGATTCATGACACCTGTTATAAAACTGAGAGAGGTTATTTTAAATGAGTCCATGAAGAACAAAAATCACTCTTGGTTTTTAAAAATTCCTCTCCAATTGATCGGAATACGTGCTGGAAATGTGTTACTAAAACAGGAAATTATTAAATATTTTAATCCCTGAAAAATAGGCCACAAAGATGAATTCGAATCTTTCAAACGATGATACCTGTTGCAAAACCGAGAGAGGTTTTTGTGAATGAGCCTGTGCTTGACAAAAACCTCTTTCGGATTTCTGAAATTCATCTCCATCTTCTAGTAATATGCAACGAAATATCATGACTAAAACAAAGAAAAACATACATTCTAGTAGTGCCTTAGTGTATGCAGTCTAGTTACTGCGCTGTGGGAATATCTCCATATGAAGATTTTGTATCAAAAAGACAACATAGAAGTTAAACTTTGGATATAGCATTAGAATAGAATTAAGTAAGCATTTTGAAGACTTTGAAATGAAATATAACATGAAATAAGCAACTAAGGATAAAATCAATTAAAACAAAAACTATAACATAAAAAATTAAAAGGACAATTAAAATTATTTAAGATTTAAGAAATGAAAGGGAAATAAGGAACAAACATTTAAGAAAAACACATAAAAACTAATGACAATTTCAGTGTTAACACGATCCACTCTTTCTTGAATATTATTTTGATTAGCTCCCAAAGGTTGGATTCCTTAAACTTGACTGGTATTTGAAACTTCAAAGCTCTACTTTAGAGGCCTATAAAAATATTAGTACTAACATTTGCTCCAGCAGGGACAACTATCTATTTCACATACTGCTGAGAACTAGATATTAGTGCCTTATGTTGGGTTATGGAGTCTTTTTCTCTGAGATACTTTACACACTGAGCAAACTTTCAGCTTGGCAAGCTTATTTACAAGCTTGAAATAAAAACTAGAAAATAATTGTTGGAAAAAACTGAAAATGAATGACAGTAGAAATTAAATGCTTTTAATAAACTATGTACATATTTGGGAGTGCTTCTTTGAGACTTTAGTATAGGAAGAAGCATTTGATAATCCTCCCATTAATAGTAGGTTCTAATATTTCTCCATTTAGTTTAGAAAGTATAAAAGTGTTCTTGTCCTACACGACATATACGAGAAATGGGCCAATCCATAGATTGTCAAAATTTACATGTTTTCCTTTGTCCTCTCTCATAGAATCCCACTTTAAAACTATGTCACGAATTTGAAAATCTCTTACTTTGGATTTTTTTATCAAAATTTCCTTTTATCCTTCTCTAATGTTCTTGCAATTTGATGTTGACCCACTCTCTCTCCTGTTGAAGCTCTATTGGTTCATACATTCTCATAATCATGTTATCTAGTTCTTTTGATTCATTATGGATCATTTTTAACATGTGAAGTCCTAACTGGATTGGTAAGACTGCTTCTCTGCCATACACTATCTAGAAAGGAGATGTGTCAATTGATCATTTTATACTTATTCTACCATCCTAGAGAGCATACCTCAAATTTACATCCCAATCATGTTTATTGTTTGTCAACATCTTCTTGATGATCCTCAACAGGATTTTATTTGAATATTTATCCAATATATTCCCTTTGGGATGGTATAGGGTGGAATGCCCCAACTCAGTATTGTATTTATGACAAAATTCTATGATCTTTATTGACTTGGAATATTGGGCATTGTTAATTATGATCTTTCTTGGAAAACCAAATCTTGATAGGATATTATCCTCTAAGAAATTCATGATCACTGTATCATTTGATGTTGTTGGTCTACTTGGGATGACCTAGGTTCGGCGAAGTTATCTGTAGACACAAAACAACACAGTTCATTATCCCTTTCGGCATCAACCTGTAAACAGGATGACGTCTCACCCGAAGTGAAGTATGGGGGTTACAAAATCAAGTTTCTGTAACTATGGTGATGCACGCATGTGGTTACTCAACCTTGCAGCATGTCCCTTACTTAACATAAACTTAACATGACTATATAAACATATGAATCTGCACTTCGCAGTTACAAACAGCCTACATAACTATGTTGAATCATTGTTATCTTTACTAGATAATTACGCATTCATCATACTTAGTATTACTTCATAGTCTTCATACACATGTGTTCCGTTACTTAACATATGATTTCCATTCACATAATCACGAAAGAAAAAACATAAACATATAAGAACATGAACTCAAAACAAGCCATAAAATATGCATAACACACAGATTTACGTGGTTCACCCCCATGCGGGAGCTACATCCAGAGAAACTGTTCTTATATTACTTGGAAGGGTAACAGTTCTAGTCTACACACTCAGCGGCAAACTCTTCTCTACAATCATATCTCTACGCACTGAGCTGTAGAGTATTTTATCTCTTAGTTCTATCTGGTTCTAACCAAACAAATACCCCGTAACATCTAACCCAACAAACCCTTCCTTATACAAAAATGCTCATATATATAGATGTGCCCAAAGGTCACATATTACAATAACTATGGGCCAACCCCCATATTAACCTTAGCCCAAAAAACCTATGGATCTCCTGTAGACCACGTGTAGCTTTAAAGGCTTCGTCGTCCCTTTGACACTGCTTATTTTGACTTCTGATGATTCTCTGACATGCGTAGTTTTGAATTTTGCAGTGGATGTCCTTTACACCATTCGGGTTCTTTACTTTCTGCTCCTGTAGAAGTCAGGTCGCCGCTTGGTATTTAACTTGTCCAACCACCTTTGGATGTCCTTAGTACTTCATTTACTAAGGAGACAAGTTCTTTCCTGTTGACTGTACTTCGCTCCATACCCTCTGCCTGGGATTTTCAGAGTCGCTTATCTCCAAAATTGGTCAAAGTTAGGCCTCACCTAACTATACTTTGCTTCCAAAACTTGATTACTTGGGCTGCACCCAACAAGCCCATAACACTTACTTATGGCTCATCCCCGATCCACTTACACTAAGATTCCTTGGCTTCGTAGCACTTGGTGTGTTCATCTTCACCGCAAAATCTTGGTATTTTGCGCTCATCTTCGCAAAAACCGCCTTAGTCTTTTGCTCATATTATTTCACTGTATTGAGCAACATCGTGCAAATAGGTTCTTGCATTTGGTCCTCAACTATGGTGTCTGTCGCTCGAAGCTCTTGTAGCTTCACATCCATCTCTTCAGAGAGTTCCAATGCCACTTCTTGCATAGGTTTCAACTTCACCGAAGTCTCAGCTTCCTTTGCTCTCAATGCCTTCAACTCTTTCTAAAGTTTCTTTGTCTCAGCAAACTTCTGTATTCTTTGCCTTGGTGGAAACTCCTTCATAACCGCGTTCATTGTGTCGAGGTCCTTCTGCTTTGCTTGGACTTCATCTTGAATTTTCTATAAGTTTGGGTCTTCTTATAGCATGGCTCGTGACTTAGTCACTTCTTCTAGAAAGTCTTGACACCTCACAACTTATGTGGAGATGTTATCAGTTGAAGTCTTCAATTCTTCAGCCCTTGCTTCCTTTACATCTGGTGGAGTTCCAGGTTGTTTCCTTGACTCTAAGTCATCAATCTTCTCTTTGTAACCAATATCCATATCTTTCATTTTTGCTTTGATATTGTCTACTCCAACACCAATTTTAACAATGGTTGCTTCCTCTTCAGGTTCTTCTTTGCAGTTTGGGATCTTCCCACAGAATTCTGCTACTACCTTCTTCATCTTTTTCTGCTTCTCATGAGCATGTGCTAGCTCATTGGTCTTCTCTTTTCATTAAGTACCCAGCTCTTTATAAATTTCTTCTAGCTTGAGATACTAGTTATAAGAGATCATATTTTGTCCTTGATTTCTTCTACAACTTGTAGATGTAGACCATCCAGTCCTTCAATGTGAAATATTCCCACATTAATGTCCAAATGTGCAAGTTGCTTCGAACCTTCAGTGATTTCATCAGATGGGAATATCACGTTCACCGGATCTATGTGGACTAACTGAGGTCGCATTGTGAGTGCAGGTGCTTTTATTTTCCTTCGAATTGACTCCTCTAATATGTCTTCAGAATCTGATTCTCTTATTAAGTCTCTCTGGAATTGCTCTGCTCTCGCCACCATGCTCTTGAATTCTGCGAGGCTTTATACCATACTTGCTTCTAGTTTCTCTTACTTGATCTCTTTTATTGCGAGCATCTCTTCAATATGCTCATGGACTTTGGCTGCGATGCAGTTGTAGTCATCATCATGCAACTTCACATTGAGAGGGGTCTTAGTTGCTTTTTGCTTCTTTTTCTTTGATCCCTACGGCATAGCTATGTCGAGGTTCTTTCATTGTTATCCTGTTGGAAAATAAATAGCTTGGTGTTGTTCTTGTGCTTGATCTTGCTCTTCTTCTTTCTCTTGGGTGTCAATTTCATTTGCGCTCTCCTCAGATGTCGTGACCAGTGACTAAAGTGCATCAATTTTCCATTCGGGAAGCCAATATTCAAGGATGAGTTCAATCTTTTGCGCATCTAGCTGATATTGACCCTCATACCATTCTGGGTTTGTTGGTTCTCTAGGATGTATGAACATAAAGTGAAGGCCCGCTTTGAATCTCATCTTTCAGATGTATACTTTCGTTATTTCATTAGGAATGCACGAAGTACACCTGATTACTTCGCACAATTGCTCATAAAATGTGTACAACTCCACATTATTTAGTCTTTGTCTATCTAGCTTTGAATTGCTCCACATGTTTGCAAATTTGGGTCCACAAAAGTCTCCATCGAACACCGATACATTTTGTTGATATTTCAGCTCTTTCTAGCCTACGAATGCGATCAAGACTATCGGCCAACTATAGTGAAACTGATAGCCATTGTCGTGTGCATCTACAATATCATATAAGAATTCATTCAAAAGGTAACTCACCCAATTGTATTGTAATCCATCCTTAGCCTTAGGAGCTAAGGAGATCGCAGTGACTGGCACTTCTGACGGTCTGGATTTCCTTAATACTTTTCCTACGAGAAACTAAACTATGAACCACATGGAAACATCCTTAATATGATTTGCTTGATAGCCACGTGTTCCTTTTATCAAGGATAATTCGCTCTTCATCCTCCTTGCGAGTTATTTGTCTTTGTTCTTTCCTACAAACTCTGTTGCAGGGTCAGTTCCTCTTTTGCTTAAGCGCATAATCCTATAGATAAGATCAATGTTAATATCAATATTGCGGTCTAACAACAAGTATCTTTGGTGACAACATGATGTAATATCCCAAATTTTGACTAACAATTTTTGTTGTTATATACTGGGCTTAAGCCCCAACACATATGACTTATTTTGTTATATTGGGCATAATCCCTAGTGCATGTGATTCATTTCTTTTATAGATTTACATATTGGGCATGGACCCTGACTGATGCATACTATTGTTATATACTGGGTAGAAAGCCCCAATGTATTGATTTATATTTTATTATGAGATTGGGTACAAACCCTAATATACTAAGATGAAATTTTGTTACATATTGTGCAGAGTTATGGTTTATATGATTGATTTGTATGATTTGTTGAGCGTGGCCTCGGGAACAGACGAATGACCTATGTATTGGGCATAAGCCCCAATGTACCTAGAGGATTTTATTATGTACTGGGCGTAAGCCCTGATGTACGTAGAGTGTTGGGCATAAGCCCTGGAGAACTCTAAGCTAGATAATGAATACGGGATCTGAGGCCATTTGTACATTCTAGATGTGCTTCACAACCACATTCTAGTACTAGTGTTGAGCAGGATGCTCTAGAATTGCAATAGCGTAACGCCCGTGTGAGAGTGTTGAGCTAAAGCTCTGAAGAACACTTGCGGTTACTTGATCCTAAAAGTGTTGAGTCGAGAAGACTTTGAATACCACTTCTATTCATCACATTTATTTAAATTGGTTAAATGAATCATTTTCTATCTATCATCAAGGACTGCGGGAACTACCATGTTAAACGAGGGAATCCAACATGCAAGAGAGACCTAGAGGCACCTAACCTAGCCAACTATCCAAGCTTACCAAAATATCTTGTCCAAAGAGGTGGACCTTGTATTTAATCTTTATCAAAGAATTTTTATGATATAATTAAATCAAAGAGTTATCATATTTAATTATTAAATAATTAAATTGATTATTTATAAAAGAAAAGATTACTTATAGCATGCATAAAATATTTCTCATGTTATTATTATTATTATTATTTGTGATCTAAACTTCAAGATACATCTAAGTGTAACAAAATAAAGATCCTAGATAAACTAGGAGTGAATAATTAGTAAAATATCTTTTATAAATACTATAATTCAAATTAAATTGAAAACTGAAATATTATTAGTTAAACTCAAAAGCTATATTCCAAACAACCTCACCTATATAAAGAAAGGGAAGATCCCGAGAGAGTGATCATCTTTTCATACTATCATTCTCTTATGGTAATAGAACAGAATTGTTCTACAAAATTGAAGAAGCTTAATATTTTCCTAGATCTGATCAGCAGCCTATCCTAGGTCCTCTGCTTTAATATTGCTTGTTGGAACCTGATCGGGGGGATCCAGCTAGAACTAGGAATGGTCTAAGGTTCATGGTTGGGAGGAACATGGTAGTCCCCATGTTATTCAGTTAAAGATCATCCTACAGGTCAGCTAGATCAATACATTTTTCATTAACTAGTGTTTGAGTGTGCAGGTTCTGCAAGGGAAGGACAAGCTTCAAGAATCAAGTATGCACTAAAATTTATCCATACAGTTCAATGACATTTATATGTTAAAGTAGGAAATACTACACATCATTCATATTTCCTGTACATTAGAATTCTTATTTCCTTTTTATGGAGCAAGGGCCAAATGGCATGGGCTCCCAGGGTTTAGACTCTAGGTTTAAAATATATTTATTATTTCTGTTGAAATTTAAACATATGCCCTAAATGTTACAAGGATCTAGTAGGGCTAGCCTAGCTAGCCTGTGCTAGATACACAGATCAATAAAATACCTAGTATCAGAATCCCATTAAATATTATTGATCCCTGAATTATTACCCTTTACAAATAAACCAAAATCGTATTCCCAAAACCGTAACACTGTGCATTTAAATTCTATAAGTATGAGAAAGTTAGGGTCATTTCTATTCTTATCAAGCATATGAACTAGCAAACATATTAAACCCATCTTTTCATTTATTCTTAAAAATGAAACAAGAAAAGAAACGTAGGTCAAAACTTTTGAGAACCATAGTGTAAATTTAAATGAGAAATTTCATAACCAAACCATTGGAAAACCCTTAGCACATAACGCTTTCTTTTATCATAGGATTAAAGAGAGACACCTTACACAGGCTAGTCATCTCCTTTAGCATTGTTCAAAAATTCGTTTTAAACCACGATGTGTTAGGGTTGAATCCCTTGCCCCTTAAAAACTTACATTTAAACTATGTTACAGAGATCCCGATACATCGTGGATCTCTACCGGTTCATAGTTTTATTAGCAACAGTAAAGAAAAAATCCATTGGCAATGCTAAGGCTAGTGCGTCAAACCGCACATGAAGCTTTAAAACAAAGAAATCATTACCAACGTTTGCCCTACCATTATGATAAAAACACTTCCATACAGTGAGTTCCATTTTCCATGAAATAAATCAACCACTGAGAGTAATACTCTTCTACCTCAGCCTTGTTTCAACCTCTTAGAAACATGGCTAATATTAACTAAAACACTAACAAATACATTTTAGAAATAAAACAAATTCGCATGCCAAGACAGGAGTAAAAGTCAAAACGCATAACCCAGCTAGGACCTGCCTCTTTAGTATTTCATTTTAACGTTGCCCTTCCCCAAACTACAGTAAAACTTAGATTCAAATGACGGGAGTATTTTTCCTCAACCCTGGAGGTATCAAATCTCCCATTACTACGAAGTAACCCCATGTTTATAAAAAGAAAAAAAAAGAGACCTGCTACATTTCTTTTCATACATCCAAACATCTTCAGGACAAGGAAAGGAAATAAATGCGTAGACATAAAACTCACAAGCATTAACAGAATACCATGATTTTTGTTAACATCCTCTTAAAATTTGAATAGTTACCAAACGCCATGATAGCATACAAACTTTACACAGGAACAAAAATATTTTAGCTGCCTCCATCTCAGAAACACCTTACAGGCTACACTTAGTCAACATGTTGAGGATTACATTGCAGATCACGCTATAGGGCGTAATCACTTGGTGCATAATCAAACTAAGCCACACATCCAAAAGCTCCAGGAAAACGTTTTACAGTACTTTGAACCAGCTAGCAAAACTATGGATTGAAGGGAAGTAGGTGGCCAACGAAAGTCTAGATTTACCATTTTTCGCCAAAGTCACGATGCCCATGTCAGGCTCGAGCTGTTACCACCGGCTGCCCTATCAACACAAACCAAACCTTGGTCCTTCAAAGAATTGCTACCTGTAATTAAATAATCCAAGTACTAAAAGTGAACGATTTTAGAACATGTTCCATGAGCATGGAAATATTACCTCGTAGAATCCATTACCAGCTGCCGAGGTACAGAACGAAGCTGGCCATGAGCACTTCTAGGGCATGGAGAGTAGGGCTCTACCTCCCCCTCCAAACAAACAAGAAACGATAACACACTTTTCAAAATTCAAAACCCTCAAGGTTTAGTTCTTTAATGCTCCAGTTGGACTCCAAACGAAAGTTGTTGTAGGGCTCCATTAAAGCTCTACCAAAACTCCACCAAGAATTGATTCACGACCCATGTGAAATGATGGAAAACCCCCTTATTGTTATTACAAGGTTTTACAAGTTTTTGTCCAAACCATAGTCTTAAACTCATACGACGATATTACAAGCCTTGAAGTGGGATCATTAGTGCCATACAACTGGTCCTTTCACTTAGCATTAAAAATAAACATATATATCCACTTCGTATAGTGAACACCCCATTTTGTATTTGCAAGCTCTACATTTGTTTTTATATGGATCAAAAACCACAGGGTCAAACATACGTATTGGAGTTTGGAAGGTAGATAGCCTTTAAACAATACCTACAAAAGAAAGAGGATTGAAATATACTTCAACATAAAAACGCTAAGTAAGTCTGGCCATATGCCACCAAGTTCTTTTACCCTCAAACCACATAAAGATCATTAAAAATTACAGTCCCTACATCTATCCAAGCTAGATTTGAATGGGCACATAATCTCAAACATATAAAAGGAAGAACATTTAAACTAGATAGAAGTATGAGAATAGCTTTTGGAGTTTTAACCAAGTACCGAGACTATAAATCCAACTGAGATAATCACCATAAATCCAATGTAGTATTAAAAAAAACAGTTTCCCATTTACAAACACTTCCGCAAAGTCTCTTAAGTAAATTCAACTGCAATAGGTTCATCATACCGTAAGCCTTAAGTAGAAATATGTAATAAGGTATATTCTTAATTATTTTAGTGAATGCTATATTTTAAACCCCAGTGCTTAAGTTAATTTGATCGACATGTACCGAACAAATGATGTTAGCCATAAGTGAAAAAAATTAAATTTTTACGTTTAAGGTACATTACAAGTGGTATCAGAGCCCAGCTACAATACTAAGTGATGTATTGGGCTCATTACAAGAAAGACATCCGTTGCAGATACTTATAATTCACAACATGCATTTAAAACTTTCTTTTATATGGGTATATGAACTAACATATTTTTGTTCTTAAAATTTATATGACATTGCAGGTAAAATTACAGTCTGAGTATGAATATAGAAAAATATAGTATCATATGTGGAAATTTGTACTCTCCACCATGGGAGCAAGAGATTGTGGTGGAATTAAACTCAGATTTGATGAAGTCAATAGAGCAGTTACAATATGAGTTGCATAGTTTCAAAGATGATAATATGCAGGAAATACGGGAACAACAAGCCATAAATGAAGCTCTACTTCAAAGCTTAACTAGGGCAAGGTCCCATGGACAGTCCGCCCATTCAACCAACAAATCCAAGGAAAAACAACTTTCAGACTAAAAGATCCATCATGTTAGGATATTTAGACAATTAGGAGTTAGTTAAGATCAACTTGTGTAATATATCCGTTAGAAAAAGTGTGTTTCTTTAGTATGCATTAGTATTCATTTGTAAATATTGAATCCGACGGTCACGATATGTTCTAGACATAGAGTGATCTGATGGCTCAACTTTTCTTAGATCATACCTAACTTTGATCCATGGCTTAACACCCGATTGGTCCATGATCTCTATTTAAAGAGCATGGAGGGTCATTGTCTATTTGATCGATTATGAGAAGCTCATTTGTAACTTTCTTTCTTTTCATAATAAATTGCTCCGTAGAAGCTATTTGGCTGGGGCCGTGGAGTGTTTCCCTCACGAGAGTTTAAACCACGTCAAAACATCGGTGTATCGATCTATGATTTATTTGTGTGAAGTGGTTTCTCTAGATGTTCGATCTTTTGGGAGTACTATGTGTACCCGAACATGGTATTAGAGATTTTATGAAGAGCCGCTTCCAGTTATGATCTAGATCTTGAACTGTTGTTGCCGAAACTTGAAAGGGTTTCTGGTTCTAGTATTTATGTGCATTTCTTGGATGTGGGAGGTGTTTAATTGCGTATGTAGTGTCATTTCCATTGGGAAACAGTTTTCGTTTGATCGAAAACGGTTCTCGGTTGCTTCAGAAATGCGTATTTCATCAGATTTGAAGGTATAATGTTACAGTGACACTTTTTTTATTTCTGTTTTAAAAAAAATCTCATATTTATCAGTTTTTATTATTATATTTTTTTAGTTTCGGATTGTTGTTTTTCCTGTTTGCGTATGCTCTTTGCCGTGCACCCTGTGCGATCTCGACGAATCAAAAACAGAAAGGGAAATGGTTTTTCTCGGCTGCGTATGCTCTTTGCCATGCACCTTGTGCGATCTCGACAAATCAGAAATAGAGAGAAAATGTAGACTTTCCAGACAAGCTAACGAGATGTAACCCCACAAGTGTGAAATTTTTTTTTGTTTTGTTTTGGTTTATGGTTTGATTTGTAGGAAAAAAAGGCAAGCATGAAAACCGAGCAAGAAGATAAAGAAAAACCCTCTTTCTCCTTCCCATATTATACATACATTTTAATCTAGCTCATTTGATTCAAAGTTGCTTTATTCCTTAATAGGTCTTGAGTTCAAGTCTTAGGAAGTTACTTTTAAAAGAAAAAGTGCATGCAATTACTATTTTCAAGTTACTTTATTATAAAAGTGCATCTCACTTAAATAAAAAATAAATAAAAAATAAAAAATAAAAAGTGAGTCACTTAAGTTCATTTGTATTGTTGCACTATTTAAAGTAACATCGTTGTAAAAGTGAAATCACTTATTTTACAAAAGTGATTCACTTAAAGCAACTTTCTTGTAAAGTGATTGTCAAAGGTTCATCTTGGGAAGAGGGGGATCTTTTTTTTAACTGGTCATTCTCTATCTGCCACGTCACTATTGGGGACATCTTCAACCTTTTGTTTGTTCAAGCATAACTTCATCATACGGAGTCAGTTTTCAGGGCCATTTTTTTTTAAACTGCCTATTTTTTTGAGCTCTTCGCATACCGACTATTGGTTTCTATTTTTATAGCCATTAATTTAAATTATGGCCGCCCCTTGTGATATTCTACTTACCAGTTTCAACTATTTCTCATGAAAATCTCGTATGGAGGATGTTCTACGAAGTAGGGGACTTTTCAGAATTACCTCAGGGAAATAAATAGAACCCACTGATGATGATAAGAAAATAAAATGGGCAAATAGATGTGACGAAGCTCGTGGATTGATTGGGTTGTCAATCTCTACTGATTTGCGATTCCACATATCTAGAATTGATGAATCTGATGCTGCTTGAGACAAGTTAGAATCTGTGTTTGGTAAACACAATGAAATTCGATATCACCAACTCGAAAATGAGTTGATTTCTTTAAATCCAAGTGATTTTTTATGCATGCAATATTATTTATCTAAATACAAAACTCTTAAACTCTTATGTGAAGAATGCAAGATTAAGAGGGAAGACAAACAATGCATTTATCATATTCTTTACAAACTTGGACTTGCATATTCTATTTTTGTATCTACATTTTACTCCATGAAAGAACCCTTGAATGCAGCTAGCTATCAAGAGCCTAGTCTTAAATCCTTTTGTGATTCCTTGATTAGAGAGTAAGATAAGCTCATCCGTCTTGGAATAATTAACAATGCAAATACATCTGGGAAAGCCTTATTGTCCCAACAGAAAGAAAAGTCCAATCCTTCCAAGAAATAAAATTTTCACAATAATAAGTCAAACAAGGTTCCCAAACCCTCTCAATCAGCTCCTTTTTTAAAAAATGACAAAGGATCCAAGCCAAAAGGCAAGAAGACTAAGCGCCATTGCAACTATTGCGGGAAAGATAATCATGATGAATCTAAGTGTTTCAAGAAGATAACAGCTTTGGAAGAAGCAATGAAGAAGCATCACATCAGGCTAGATTCACCTTTAGAATCTACCTCTCATGGAAATGCACTTTGTGCTACTGGTTATTCTTATAATGCATCTTCTTCTTCTACTTAAAATGAATGGCTCATTGATTCTGGAGCATCTTATCATATGGCTAAGGATCAAGCCATCTTTTCTACTATGCATGAGTATAACACCAAACAAATATTTGGTTGTGATGACAGATCTCTAAGTGTTGTAGGAGCTAGAACAGTTCCAATAGATAATGGTCATTTCAGTGATGTACTATGTGTTTCAAGCATTTCCTACAATTTTTTATCAGTCTATCAAATCACTCATTCTAGTGAAGGTAAAATTGTGACGTTTACACCTCACCAAGTTGTAATCAAGGATTTTAAAGATCCTCAACATGTCCTAGCTACCAGAATTGTTGATGATATTACTAGGTTGTACAAGTTTAACAACTTTGGGTCATCAACTTTTCCTTCAGTTTTTGTTGCTCATAGTGATAACTTGAGCAAACTTTGGTATGAGCGATTTGGTCACTTAAATTTTCGCTCATTGAAACAACTATGTAAATACAATATGGTGAAAGGTCTTCCGATGGTATCTTGCAGGGATGGTGTTTGTTCCGGTTATGTACTCGAAAAACATCATCAGGACAGTTTTGACAAGCATGCCTCTTGGTAGGCCTAGGTTCCGTTGGAGCTTGTGCATAGTGACTTGTGTGGTCCTCTTCCATCTGCTTCCTTTTCTGGTTTCAAATATTTCATAACTTTCATTGATGATTACACCAGACGCACTTGGGTTTATTTCCTAAAACTTAAGAGCGAAGTATTTATCATGTTCTTGGCCTACAAGGCCCTTGTTAAAAAACAATCTGGTCATCAAATTATTAAGTTAAGATCTAACAATGGAGGAGAATATGTTAACAAAAAGTTCACTACTTTCTGCACTAAACAAGGAATTTAACAACAACACATTGTTCCATATACACCACAACAAAATGGTGTAGCTGAACGGAAGAACCACACTTTAAAAGAAATGGCTAATTGTATGATCCAATCTAAGGGACTAAGTCTTCAATTTTGGGCTGAAGCCATTAATTGTGCAAATTACATAGTTAATCACACCCCCACTAAAGCATTACAAGGTATCACACCGAAAGAAGCATGGAGTAAAATTAAACCAGATGTAAATCACTTCCGTGTGTTTGGTAGTGAAACATGGGCCCACATTCCAGATGAAAAACGGAAATCATTGCATCCTAAAAGTGAAAATTGCATATTTGTTGGATATTCTAAAGATGTAGAAGTTTATAGACTTCTTCAAATACATTCTCATGATGTAATGATTAGAAGAGATGTTAAATTTGATGAAAATCTCTTGGCCTACGAGCCTAACTCGATGATTGTGCCATCTTTTGCCTACGAGAATAATTCAGCGATTGTGCCTTCTTCTTCTTCTTCCAACTTCCTTGACAGGTTTCCAACTCCAGTTTCTAATGATGACAGTGAGGATGAAAATCCACCTCCACCTGCTCATGTTCCTTGAGTTGCACAAGCACAAGTGCTTCCTCGAGGGGTCCGTTCAACATGTGAAGTAGCTGGTGATCTTGCCGGTGATCCTAGAGATCAACGTCGAACACGTTCTTAGTTTCAGTGGGCCTCTTCTCTTTTGGCTCAAGTTTTCGAGAATCATGATCCAGAAACCTTTGCAGAAGCTTCAGTAAATCCAGATTGGGATGTAGCTATGGATGAAGAATATCATTCCTTAATGGTGAACATTACTTGGGATCTTGTACCTCTTCCAAAAGGAAGAAAACTTGTCAGATGTAAATGGGTCTACAGAACTAAGTATGCATCAGATGAAAGTGTTGAAAGACTTAAGGCAAGGTTAGTTTCCAAAGGTTTATCCCAAGTTGAAGGGATTGACTACAGTGAAACCTTTTCTCCTATCGCAAAAATGAACTCCATCGGCCTTGTTCTTTCCCTTGCAGCCTTACACAACTGGGAATTCCATCAAATGGATGTCAAGTATGCCTTCTTACATGGTGATTTACAGGAGGAAATTTACATGGAGCAACCACCTGGATATGTTCAGAATAACTCTAGCCTTGTCTTCCGCCTTAAGAAATGCTTATATGGCCTTAAGCAAGATCCTAGAGCTTGGTATGCCAAAATGGATAGCTTTCTCCTTGACACTGGTTTTTCTAGATGTCATTCTGACCCCAATGTCTATACCAAGAAAGTAGGAAACTATCTCATAATACTTCTTCTATATGTTGATGAACTTATTCTTACTGGTAGTGAGCCTAAGCTTATAACCCATGTGACATCCAGTCTTAAGCAAAATTTTGAAATGTCAGACTTAGGACATTTGCATTATTTTCTTGGTCTCCAAGTCCTGCAAACCAAAGAAGGAATCTTTCTTTCTTAGTCTAAGTATGCTTATGACCTTCTTTGTCGCTTTAACATGGAAGATTGTACACCTGCCCCTTCTCCCTTCCAGTCTGGAGTCAAACTTTGTGCCACTTGTACTTCACGTGAAGTAGTTTCCACCTTGTATTGTCAGCTTGTTGGTAGTCTTTTATACTTGACTCATTCTCGTCCTAACCTTTCCTTTCCCGTTGGTCGTGTTGCCCGTTATATGCAAACACCTCATGAAAGTCACTGGAAAGCAGCTAAAAGAATACTTTGATATATTCGAGGTACAATTCAGTTTGGGATTCATTACAGTACAAGGGGGAAACATTTTTTGGTTGATTTCACTGATTCAGATTGGGCCGATGATCCTAATGATCTAAAGTCTACAGCAGGTTATGTTTTGCGTCTGGGATCTAGACCTGTCACTTGGGCTTGCAAGAAACAACAAACCCTTGCTCTTTCTTCAGTAGAGTCAGAATATCAAGCCGCAGTTAGTGCCATTCAAGAATCTTTATGGCTTCGACAGATCCTTTCATAGTTTGGATTCGAGCAGCAGCAGCCTACTCCACTTTGGTGCAACAATCAAAGTGCTATCAAGCTTGCCAAATATCCAGTCCTACATTAACGCAGCAAACACATTGAGCTACATATGCACTTCATCAAAACTCTTGCTCATGCTAATGTTCTTGAAGTGCTCTTTTGTCCTATAGATAATCAAGTCGCAGACATCCTCACCAAGTCTCTTACAGAAGTGAATTTTTCTAAAATTCGATCTATGCTAGGATTTCAGGAACTTGTTATAAAGGGGGGATAGGCTCTATAATGTCCCTTGTTAGGAATTTTATTAAAATTGCAATTTTCCACTTTTTTTTCCTTGGTTCGACCTTTGACTAGTTTCGATCTCTAGGTCCAAAATTTGCCCCAAATGATCCCAAATCTTCTGAGAAGGTATATTAATGATATTAGAACATAAATATGTGTTTCAGAGATGCCTTTATACCTTTAAAACACTTCTGCAAATACTCTTTCAATTCTGGTCAATGTAGATAAGTTTACTAGTGATTTCCCTTTGACTAGTATTGGTCTCTAGGTCTCAAATTGACTCCAAATGCCTTCAAATATTCAAGGAAGGTGTATGAATGATATTAGGAATTGAATATGATGTTCAGGGGTAACATATGGCCAACAAAATACCTCTGCAAACTCTCTTAAGATTCTGGACCAAGTATGCAATTTTACTAGTAATTTGGGGTTCAAATCTCCCTAAGGTAAGTACTGAAAATGGCTTCCCAAATGCCTCCAAACCCGCTCAAATTTATGAACAGAGGTATGTAATGTGTTAAGTATGTTATTAAGGTCTCATATGCACCATTAATGGTTTATTACAACTGTTCTTACCCTCTCCCATTCAACTGCAAAAATCACCAATTCGACCCTTGGGGAAATGGCACTATTTCTTCTCCCAATGCAATTAAACTGAGTAAAAATACTTCAAATGCTCAAGTAAAGTACATGAAACTTGTAAAATACATCCATGGCAGTCCATTAATCACAAATGCATCATAGAATCATCCATTCATTCGAAATCATCATCAATACATTGGTTCACAACAAGGTAGTGGGGAAATGGCATTGTTCTTCAATTAAAAATGAGATTTATACATTTCTACTTGGAATTTCGACCTGAAAATTTATGGAGATGAATAACACAGTATTTACTTCATATTACAAAATACATTGGGCATTAGAAGCTCCCCCAAAGAGTACAATAGATCACCAAAAATGCCCTCCCTCAAGGATCAAGAATATGCCATCAAAATTGGAAATGGTTGAAGGAGCGAGCTGCAATAGAAGAAACCATGAGATGCCCTGTAGCTTACACCTACAAATAAAGACTCCATTAAAGCTCCAAATGAAAGGTCTGAATGGCCTTTCCAATTTCCAACTTGGATGGGAATCTTTCACCCTCGAAATTGTCTAAGGCAAGAAACTAGTCATCCACTAGCTCTCCCTCTTCACAAATGCAATTCCAAATTCTACAAATGATAAAAAGCCATTCTCATACTTCATTTCTACATTTTATAACCAACATTATCCTTCTAAGGGTCGAAATCCTCTCAATAGATTCAATATATTTCTATTTAGGAAATATTCCACATTTGCCACTTGTCTCCTAGTTCCAACCTTCCATCTTCTCCCAAATTCGATTTTGAGTCTCTTTGGCTTCTCCAACTCCCAAATTCACCTTATTTGAGCCTATTTTTGGGGCTGACATGTCATAGTGGTCAGATGTCAGAGGTCAGGTCTGCAATTTGTCATAGTTTTCATAGATGCTCCATCATTGGTGTCATAGGGGCTAGGGAAGCTAGCCCAAGTGTCCACAAACTTCCAGTTTGACTCTTTATCTTCCATGGAGGTTACCAATCCTTCCCAATTCGACCTAATATGTTCAATGACATGTGTTATGACTTACCAACTCACCCAAGAGTGTTCACATTCCCATTAATTCGAATTTGCAAAAGAGAGATACCATGTATTATGAAAAATCAAGCTAGTGTGGGTCCCACATCCTCCATATGTCTCCAAAACCATTTGTCACCTAGGATTTCTCTTGAATTTATTTATTCACTCTATTTATTAAATACTTGAACCCTTCTAATTTCTAAACATCATTTATTATCCCCCTTATTCAAAATCCCAAAGCTTCCACCCCAAACCTAGGAAACTAGTAATTTTCCTCCTTGGCAATTATTGGACCCTTAACATCAATTTTACAAACTCTAATGAATATGGCTAATGTGATTAGGCCATTGTGACCCAATTCCAAATTTTGAACATAACAAATCCTCCCTTCCCAATATTGCTTGTCCTCAAGCAATTTCAAACATGGGCGTTGAAGAACCTGCTTTATGTATAATTCTTTGAAGTTGCCATTGAATTGCGAAACCTTGAGTCTTTGAGTTTCCCATGAAGATTTTAGAGAGGAACCACCATGCTTGTTGCTGCACTACTCTGATAAAAATCACTTTATTAAGTGGGAAATCCATCTTCCATACTTCTTGTTTCCCCCCAAAAAATTGAAACCAATGAGATAAAAATTATTCCAGGGTCCCATTGCTTGTATTGCACCCCAACAATGAAGAGTGCTCTCCAACCCATACCATCAGATAAGATGATTCCTGGATCCCATTTTCTTGTATGCATTCTTCCAAACATCATGAGTACAAAATATATATCATCAAAGTACATAACTACATAATGAAAATGTACATCAAGGAGGTGCTTCATCAAAGAATCATAAAAGTGCTTGTACCTCCAAGCAAGTAGACCATGATTTTCCAAGTGCATACAAGCTTCAAGTGACCAATCAAATCTGATCCAATGACATAGGTGAGGATCCCATGTCCTATAATGCTGCTCCAAAATGATGTGATATGCATCAAAATATTCAACCATGTATTCTTTCATCCAAGAAGTGAATGAAGAATCTCCACTAAAATCTGAACCAAATAATGAGCAGAAAAAACAAGGAGACTTCAAATGACTCAAAGAAGTCTCACCCATACATCCATGAATGTGAGAATCATAAATATGTAACAAAGTATGTGGCTGCCAACAAAAATGTTCTCCCATCATAAATCTATTCAACCAAGTGTTGGATGAAGTTCCTCTAACATCAAACGAACTCAGTGTTGAGCAAGAAAAACCATGAGTCTTCAAGTGACTCAAATCCATATCATAGGTGCATCCATGTAGATGTGAATCATCATAAAGTGACAAATTATGCTGCTGCAAATGTGAATAAGAATGTGCTCCAACCATATCATCATAAAAAGTAAATCTAGGAGTTCCATACTCCTCATGCACCATCAAAAAGAACCCTTTCACCCATACTTCATTGAGACTAATGTTGCAAAACATAGAATTGTAGGATGTAGGAGAATGAACCAAATCACCCAAATGATCAAAAAGTACAGAAGTTTCATCATGGGAAGGATCCATATGGGTAGTATCATGCAGCTCCTTCAAAAGTGTGAACTCTTTGTCATAGTTTTGTTCCAATGTAGAGGAATCATGCTCTTCTTCAAAAATTGCATAACCTTCATCAAGAGGCAATTCAAATTCCTCTTCCACCACATCAAGTGTTTGGATATCTTCAAGTTCATCTTCAAACACATCAAGAACATCCAAATTTTCACATTTCTCATAATCCACCATGTCATGAGAATCCTCCAAACAATCTACCATTTGACAATCTGAAACATAGGAGGAAAAACAAGTATCTTGCAACTTTTCAAGAAGTTGCTCATTTTGAATTGTGAGCTTATGAATATCCTCATTATTCTTCAAGTATGCATCATGTAACAATTCATTAAGCTCAAACAAATGGTTTCTATCAAAAAGCAAAGACATGAAATTACCTTTGATGTGGCACATTTCTCTTTAGATCTTCTCCATGTCTTCAAGGAAGGATGTTTCCTCCAATGAAGTAGCTCTCCAACAAGAATTTGACACCAATGCTTGAGTGTCATGGAGAATGCTGAGGGACTCTTGGATCTTATTTTCATTCTTCTTTAAGGACCCTTCAAGAAAATGAGGCTCTTGCAAATGAACCTCCTCATCTTCTTCAATTTTGCTTGGACCAACTTCATGAAGCTCAAGTGGTGATGGGGAAGTTGATCTTGGTTCTTCTTCAACTACTACAAGGTCTTCATTATCATGCTTAATGAAACTTGTACTTGTAGAAACACTTTCAAAAGTGATCTCAATGTCACCAACATAGAGGTGTGAGCACCCATCAGTAGGTACTCCTTCATAGTTTTAGCATCCATCAGTAGATGCTCTTTGGTTCATGTCTAAGCTAGAAGGTGTCTCGAAATGATCTTCCATATTTTCAATAGAATCTTCTTCATGATCTTGTGATGTCTCTTCCTTTTGCTCCTTAAAGCAAGCTGATGCATTTTGCCCCTTGTTTTCCTTAGGATCAATATATTTGGAATCTCTTCTTGAATAAATCTCAAAAGCTCTCCCCAAGGAGGACATCATTTCATGCACACATATATGATACTCACTCCAAGGGTTTTTACAAGAAGGGCATAAACCTTTCTTCACTAACTCCACATCTTCATTTTTGGGTCTATTTTCAAAAATGTTCAGCATAGTACTCAAAAGACATGGCATTTTGTGTATTTTTGCTAAAATCAAGATATTCTTGATATTTTTGATATTGTTGGGGCAAGGTTTTATATTTTGCTCTCCATATTTGGAACTCACTCATAGAATTATCCTTGGTTGGTGTGACACACTCATATTCATCATATTTAAAGTCATAAGAATAATCTTCATTTCTCTTGAAATTGTAAGAAGTGTTGCATGATGGCACCTCTTCCTCATACCATTCACATTCTGCTTCATATTGCTCATAAGCATCTGCATATTCCTCATAAGAATTGTACTTATATGATTCATCATAATAGTAAGACATGGCTGCCAATTATTATTGAATTTATGTACCTAATACACAGGTGCAAGGACCATGCTCTGATACCACTGTAATGTCCCTTGTTAGGAATTTTATTAAAATTGCAATTTTCCACTTTTTTTTTCTTGGTTCAACCTTTGACTAGTTTCGATCTTTAGGTCCCAAATTTGCCCCAAATGATCCCAAATATTCTGAGAAGGTATATTAATGATATTAGAACATAAATATGTGTTTCAGGGATGCCTTTGTACCTTTAAAACACTTCTGCAAATACTCTTTCAATTCTGGTCAATGTAGGTAACTTTACTAGTGATTGTTAAATTTTCAGAATTTACTCCAATCTGATCTAGGATCTTAACTGAGAGAACAACATGTACAGCATATCTACAACATATCAATCATGGAGACAATAATGCAAGCACACAAGAGACACAAATATTTACTTGGGGAAAACCATAATGGTGAAAAACCCCAATAACTTCCTTAGAGATAGATAGAGCAATGATACAACCAACCATAAGAGATAGACATAACTTAGCAGCAGATCCTCCTCCTCCATAAGTGCGCCACTCCTCCTTGAGTGCATGAGTGAGAAGTGAGTGATCAAATAGAGTGCCTCCCGCACTCTATTTATACTTGACTTGACTTTCCTTTTTACCTAACTCATGTAGGCTCGAACTTAACCACATAACATAATGCTGATTGGGCCGACCCCCAATAGGGTGGTTTAATAACCCTTCGACCCACATGGCCGACCCCCAATAGGGTGGTCTAATAACCCTTTGACCCACATGACTTATACAGGGCCGACCCCAACAAGGTGGTCTAATAACCCATCAAGTATAAGTTACGATACTTACAATATAAATGACGACACTTCCGTATAGAGGAATAATAACATCTCTATACGAATACAATATACATATATGTGAAATACATTCCGAAGTTACATATACATCAACACTCCCTCTTAACCAGGAAGGTATTTCTCAGCACAGTTCTTCTAGCACAAGTCATCTTCTCTGGATCATCGTCACTGCTGCTGCTATCTCAATCAATCTCTAAATCTACTCGTCATAGGAAGTTCTACAGAGCCAGTCCTTTTTCATACTGGATGTAGGCCCACCACCTGCAGGTCTTCATCATCACTGGCCATACTGTGGAATCCTCAGGACTTATTTCGTGCATCACAAAACCTGGCTGCAGCATCCCAGGCTATTACGAGCACACAGCTCTACCTGTAGGATCTCCCAGGAGCACATTACATGTGACCCATCACAAAACCTGGCTGAAGCATCCCAGGCTGTTACGAGCACACGGCTCCAACCTAAAGGATCTCCCAGGGCACAAATTACATGTGGTCACCACAAAACCTAGCAAGAGCATCTCAGGATGTTACGGGTACACAACTCCGACCTGAAATCTCCCAAGACACAAATTACATGTGGTCATGGCAAAACCTCGAAAGAGCATTTCAGGATGTTACGAGTACACAACTCCGACCTGAAATCTCCTAGGGCACAAATTACATGCCATAGGACAAAACCTCGAAAGAGCATCTGCCAGATATCCCAGGGCACCGAATTACATGCCATAGGCAAAACCTCGAAAGACTATCTGCAGATCTCCCAGGGCACCGAATTATATGTCCTTCCAGAGCAAAACCTCGAAAGAGCATTTTCCAGATGTCCCAGGGCACCGAATTACATGCCATAGGAAAAACCTCGAAATACCATCTGCAAATCTCCCAGGGCATCGGATTACATGCTCATCTTGCACAACCTGATCCACGGCCATAGAGTATCAACCTGATACTCACCATACATCATCCTGATGTATCCATGCTCATCCTGATCATCATCACTGCAACGTCCTGCTGCATGTCATCTGGAGCAACATCCTGAATCTCGTCATCCATGATCATCCTGATCATTAATGCATCCATCTGATGCACACCACGTATCTACCTGATACATATCATCATCCATGATCCACCTGATCATACAATGTATCCATCTGATACAAATACATGATACATATCACCTCACATGATCCACCTGATCATACAATGTATCCACCTGATACATATAGAGATCCATGGTCCAAGCATCCAACATGATGCATATACAAAATACATACACATGATCCAACTGATCATATCCAGCATCCAACATGATGCGTACATATAAATGATCCAACTGATCATATCCAACATCAACATGATGCGTACATACATACATAAAAATGATCCAACTGATCATATCCAGCATCCAACATGATGCGTACATACATACATAAAAATGACCCAACTGATCATATCCAGCATCCAACATGATGCGTACATACATACATAAAAATGATCCAACTGATCATATCCAAGCAGAAACCAGACCATCATCCTGATGCTCATCATACAGCGCTTACATCCATAGCCATGTGAAGGATCCTCCTTCCAACATGCTTGGAATGGCTTCAGCAAATGTGTCCATCACTTCTTCCTTGAAGTGCCCTCGATCTGAAGAACGCCAAGCCTCTCTCTGAAGTACTCGAACTTCACCTTGGCTAATGGCTTCGTCAGCACATTTGCAATCTGCTCATCCGTCGCAACATACAGGAGCTTCACCGCTCCTCTCTGCACCATATCCCTGATATAGTGATACTTGATCTCTATGTGTTTCGACCTGTCATGAAACACTGGGTTCTCGGACAGCTTCACACAACTCTGGTTATCACAGAAGATACCAGTAGCCTCCAATGGGAGATCAAATAGCTCAGACAGTAGCTTTCGTAGCCATACTGCCTCACAACTAGCTGAACAGGATGCAACATACTCTGCCTCAGCTATACTTAGTGCTACGCAGGACTGCTTCCTGCTAAACCAAGAGATCACACTTGATCCCATACTGAAGAAGCACCCAGATGTGCTCTTCCTATCTGCAGCACTGCCAACCCAATCTGAATCAACATAACCCTGCAGGTTAAACTTTTGATTCGCTTCATACTTGAGCCCATAATCCACTGTACCCTTCAGGTACCTCAGAACATGCTTTACAGCAACCAGGTGAACACTCCTTGGATCCATCAGGAACTAACTCAATGTGTTCGTTGCAAGGCAAATATTTGGTCTCGTGTTCGTCAGGTACATCAAGGACCCAATCATCTAACGATACATAGTGATATCAATCGGCTCAGATGAAGCATCACACAGGTGCTTCAGGTTCGATGCCATAGGTGTGGCCATAGCCTTGTAGTCCATCATCCCGAACCTCTTCAGGATCTCTACTGCATACTTCCCTTGTCCAAGGAAGATTCCATCACTCTGCCACACCTCCATGCCAAAAACAAATAGTGCATCAACCCCAAGTTCTTCATCTCGAACTTGGCAGTAAGATTCCACTGCATGTCGGCAATCAATCTATCTTCACCTGTAACAAACAGGTTATCCGCATACAACTATTCAAGAAAGCTGTCTTGAAATCCATCTAGTGTATCTTCTATTTCATCACTTTCATATTTCTCTATGCTGCCATCTGCAGCATGCTTGATCTTGATAGATCCATATGGAAGTCATAACAAACTTCCCTTCAGGTCTTGGGACTACATCCCAAACATCATTCTTCATGATCGAAGGATCATGGCATTCCATTTCTTCATCCCAGATCCTGGGAACTTCAATATCTTCAATAGATATCTTTGTTGCTGGAACAAATGTTGTAGTCCTTTTGTAGGTGAAGATATACGGTCTTTCCTACAAAACAGGTTAAATTGCATGATTAGAAACATCTCATAATTTTCAGAACAAATTCTTACACATAAAGAAATATGTCATACAGTCATGCAATTATCTTAGTCAATGCTTCAATACAACATTTATCCATATCCCGTAACTTTCTAGATGCCTTCCAATCTCTACCAGAACATTGTTAAGAGTGTGCACAACTCCCAACATGTCAGCAAAGAGGTTTCATTCTAGATAAGTAGCGATCGAATGTTGTACAGTGCCATAGGCTACTTACCCTTGCATATTAGTAGTATACTGTTCATCAATGCAATTATTCTAATGTGCATAATACACAACCTAATTCTAGGAACATCAGTATATACATCATTGAATAGTATTATTTAAACAAGCACATATGCAAGAAATGATAATTAAAAATACTTATCTTTGTTTGGTTACTGGGTGGACTCCTTCTGAGTCTTTGCTTCCTTGTAGGAGCTGCTGAAGTAGCTTCTTTTACACCTTTCTGTTATGGAATGTATAAAGATGGTCAACTCCCTCTGAATATCTGCATCCTTGCAGAAACTACTGAAGTGTGTTCCTTTACTTTCTTGCAGGAACAACTGGAGTGTGCTCCCTCTTGATGTTTGCTTCCTGGATTACCTGTCCTTGAACTTACATTCATCCTTGGTCCCTATGCATGCTTATTAGTATCATGATTGTGTTATCCTTGTGAACTCATATAAAATCATACATTCATTAGTATACTATTAAAACACAATAATCTTAAGCATGTATAGTCATGATCATTTCAAACATAAAATAATAAGCATTAGCATTCAAGGTTTATGTAGGATTCTTATGGTTAGTCAAATCATAAGAAACATAACATGTCTAAACCTGTAATTACTCAAACCTATGACTCTTCAGGTTAGTTGAATCATCAATCAAGATAAGAGATATAATATGCATAAAACCTGTGATTATTCAAACCTATACCTTCATGATTCTTCTGGTTAGTCATATCATCAATTATGGTAAGAAATATAATATGCATAGAGCCATGACTTATTCAAACCTACGACTTCATGAATAATCATTATCAAACAACACAACAGTATAAGATCCTAACACAAGGTAGGATTCTATCTTGATATAGGAAAAACATACCTGGATTAGCATGCTAGCTATTTATGTCTAACATACTCACATGATGTCTTCTTGTTCTTCTTCAATGACTTGTGCTAGTAACCTGTATATCTCATAGGTTAACTATTACAAAACCAAGTTATACATACCTCGTAAATGGATCTTCTATGAGATCCATGACAATGGATGAATCTTTGTCCTCATGTTATCATGATCATATGTTCTTGGACCAGAACATGATTTGTTTTACTTGGTGTACCTTTCATATTAGTAGACAACATAAACCTCATACAACACCATAATGCATTAGTACAATCATAAGTGTCAACACCCTAACCAATGAATATCTTCTATCATGCATTCATAATTTTGTTAAGGTGATACGACAAATCTAAAATCAAAATTGCACTAACCGTAATAACATGAAGACAAACATACCATAAACTTAATCATGGACAAATCCCAAAACATACCTCGATGAGTCATACCTGTTGAGATTGCTTGTAATCTCCTTATGTAAAGCCTTAGCCTCATCTCCCTCTGAAACAGGAACTCCTTCAATTATGCAGGTGACCAATCCATCTTCTTCTAGGATTAACCCTATCCACTTGATTTGCAAGAACTGGACCTGGAGTTGGATATGGGTTTGTCAAAGAAACCCCAAAAATTCAAACTTTGAATTTCAAACTTCCGAAAGGATAGAAATATGCGCCTTGATGAGCTGATCAAACTGGTATATTCAGAATTTGAAAACTGCAAAGTTTCACTCCTCAATTTTGCCTTTGAAACTTCCGGATTCACTAGACGTGACCCTGAAATGGGGTTTGATGAAGCCCACTCTTTTGACCAATCAAAAGGTTTGATCCAAAGCTCTAATCTTCTATTTTTCTAAGGATCTTCCAGCCGTGGTCACAGATTTCAAAAATTCCCATTTTTACAGAAGCCCTAATTTTCCACTTTTCTGATCAAAGTCCCGAACTAGGGTTTGATCAAGCCCGGACTTCTTCCCAAACAAAAATTCTGATCTTGGTCTCTAAATTTTTATTTTGATGAGTAGAATTCAGCCATGGTATTCGATTACAAAAATTCCAACTTTCTCCAAAGCCCTAAATTTCGGAAGCCATGAATGAAGGTACTTAAAAATAATTCTGTTTTGACAGAAATATGTACCTGATTGTTTCTGGTATAACTCTGAACTTTTCAATCCACAGGGTCTGAAAACATTTCTTGAGATATCCTGACCTGTTATCTTTCCATCCTAACAGGTCTGACCTCAATTGGATTCTCTGAGAGAGAGTTATGCCAAATGTCGCAACGTGACCTGTTTTGGGATAAAACAGGAGAGAGAACTTGTACGGAATGCCACGTGTCACTGTTTAAAATTCGGCCTTTGAAAACATTTCCTGAGATAGCTCGGCCTGTTACCTTTCCATATTGACAGGTCTGAACTCAATTGGACTCTCTGAGAGAGAGTTATGCCAAATGTCGCAACGTGACCTGTTTATAGGATAATACAGGAGAGCGCACTTGTACGGAGTGCCACGTGTCACTGGTTCAACTTCGGCCTCTGAAAACGTTTTTTGAGATAGTACAGTATGTGTACTACCTATCACGTTTCACGAAATTTCATTTGGAGCTTCCTAGCCCAAGTTATGACCTTTTTCCCAAGGTCACCTGATTTTGAATCAGATCTAGAAGAGGCAGAAACCCTATATTGCACAGATCATAAAGCACAAAGTACAATGAATTAGAGGTTGTCCTTTGGACACAAGGTACCTGGAGATTTAATATTCGTCCTGTAACAATTTCAGATCTGAAAACGTTTCCAAAACGGATCTATAGTGAAAGTTCTACGATGACCGGTTTTTGCTATATCAAGCCCTAACATCGTAAGTGCAACAAGTGTGATACATGCCATATCATGCCTTCTTTCAGGCTAGCTCTGATACCATGTTAAATTTTCAAAATTTACTCCAATCTGATCTAGGATCTTAACTGATAGAACAACATGTACAGCATATCTACAACATATCAATCATGGAGACAATAATGCAAGCACACAAGAGACACAAAGATTTACTTGGGGAAAACCATAAAGGTGAAAAACCCCAATAACTTCCTCAGAGATAAATAGAGCAATGATACAACCAACCATAAGAGATAGACACAACCTAGCAGCAGATCCTCCTCCTCCATAAGTGCGCCACTCCTCCTTGAGTGCATGAGTGAGAAGTGAGTGATCAAATAGAGTGCCTCCCGCACTCTATTTATACTTGACTTGACTTGCCTTTTTACCTAACTCATGTAGGTTCGAACTTAACCACATAACATAATGTTGACTGGGCTGACCCCCAATAGGGTGGTCTAATAACCCTTCGACCCACATGGCCTACCCCCAATAGGGTGGTCTAATAACCCTTTGACCCACATGAATTATACAGGGCCGACCCCAACAAGGTGGTCTAATAACCCATCAAGTATAAGTTACGATACTTACAATATAAATGACAACACTTCCGTATAGAGGAATAATAACATCTCTATAGGAATACAATATACATATATGTGAAATACATTCCGAAGTTACATATACATCAACAGTGATTTCCCTTTGACTAGTATTGGTCTCTAGGTCTCAAATTGACTCCAAATGCCTTCAAATATTCAAGAAAGGTGTATGAATGATATTAGGAATTGAATATGATGTTCAGGGGTAACATATGGCCACAAAAATACCTCTGCAAACTCTCTTAAGATTATGGACCAAGTATACAATTTTACTAGTAATTTGGGGTTCAAATCCCCCTAAGGTAAGTACTGAAAATGGCTTCCCAAATGCCTCCAAACCCACTCAAATTTATTAATATAGGTTTGTAATGTGTTAAGTATGTTATTAAGGTCTCATATGCAACATTAATGGTTTATTACAACTGTTATCACCCTCTCCCATTCAACTGCAAAAATCACCAATTCGACCCTTGGGGAAATAGCACTATTTCTTCTCCCAATGCAATTAAACTGAGTAAAAATACTTCAAATACTCAAGTAAAGTACATGAAACTTGTAAAATACATCCATGGCAGTCCATTAATCACAAATGCATCATAGAATCATCCATTCATTCGAAATCATCATCAATACATTGGTTCACAACAAGGTAGTGGGGAAATGGCATTGTTCTTCCATTAAAAATGAGATTTATACATTTCTACTTGGAATTTTGACCTGAAAATTTTTGGAGATGAAGAACAGAGTATTTACTTCATATTACAAAAGAAATTGGGCATTAGAAGCTCCCTCAAAGAGTACAATAGCTTACCAAAAACTCCCTCTCTCAAGGATCAAGAATATGCCATCAAAATTTGAAATGGTTGAAGGAGTGAGCTGCAATAGAAGAAACCATGACCTTCCCTGTAGCTTACACCTGCAAATAAAGACTCCATTGAAGCTCCAAATGAAAGGTCTAAATGGCCTTTCCAATTGCCAACTTGGATGGGAATCTTTCACCCTCGAAATTGGCTAAGGCAAGAAACTAGTCATCCACTAGCTCTCCCTCTTCACAAATGCAATTGCAAATTCTACAAATGATAAAAATCCATTCTCATACTTCATTTATACATTTTATAACCAAAATTATCCTTCTAAGGGTCGAAATCCTCTCAATTGATTCAATATATTTCCATTTAGGAAATATTCCACATTTGCCACTTGTCTCCTAGTTCCAACCTTCCATCTTCTCCCAAATTCGATTTTGAGTCTCTCTGGCTTCTCCAACTCCCAAATTCGCCTTCTTTGAGCCTATGTTTGGGGTTGACATGTCATAGTGGTCATATGTCAGAGGTCAGATCTACAATTTGTCATAGTTTTCATAGATGCTCCATCATTGGTGTCATAGGGGCTAGGGAATCTAGCCCAAGTGTCCACAAACTTTCAGTTTGACTCTTTATCTTCCATGGAGGTTACCAATCCTTCCCAATTCGACCTAATATGTTCAATGACATGTGTTATGACTTACCAACTCACCCAAGAGTGTTCACATTCCCATTAATTCAAATTTGCAAAAGAGAGATACTATGTATTATGAAAAATCAAGCTAGTGTGGGTCCCACATCCTCCATATGTCTCCAAAACCATTTGTCACCTAGGGTTTCTCTTGAATTTATTTATTCACTCTATTTATTAAATACTTGAACCCTTCTAATGTCTAAACATCATTTATTACCCCCATTATTCCAAATCCCAAAGCTTCCACCCCAAACCTAGGAAACTAGTAATTTTCCTCCTTGGCAATTATTTGACCCTTAACATCAATTTTACAAACTCTAATGAATATGGCTAATGTGATTAGGCCATTGTGACCCAATTCCAAATTTGGAACATAACAAATCCTCCCTTCCCAATATTGATTGTCCTCAAGCAATTTCAAACATGGGAATTGAAGAACCTGCTTTCTATATAATTCTTTGAAGTTGCCATTGAATTGCCAAACCTTGAGTCTTTGAGTTTCCCATGAAGCTTTTAGAGAGGAACCACCATGCTTGCTGCTGCACTACTCTGATAAAAATCACTTTATTAAGTGGGAAATCCATCTTCCATACTTCTTGTTTCTCCATAAAAAATTGAAACCAATGAGATAAAAATTATTCTAGGGTCCCATTGCTTGTATTGCACCAAAACAATGAAGAGTGCTCTCCAACCCATACCATCAAATAAGATGATTCCTGGATCCCATTTTCTTGTATGCATTCTTCCAAACATCATGAGTACAAAATATTTATCATCAAAGTACATAACTACATAATGAAAATGTACATCAAGGAGGTGCTTCATCAAAGAATCATAAAACTGCTTGTACCTCCAAGCAAGTAGACCACGATTTTCCAAGTGCATACAAGCTTCAAGTGACCAATCAAATCTACTCCAATGACATAGGTGAAGATCCCATGTCCTATAATGCTGCTCCAAAAGGATGTGATATGCATCAAAATATTCAACCATGTATTCTTTCATTAAAGAAGTGAATGAATAATCTCCACTAAAATCTGAACCAAATAATGAGCAGAAAAAACAAGGAGACTTCAAATGACTCAAAGAAGTCTCACCCATACATCCATGAATGTGAGAATCATAAAGATGTAACAAATTATGTGGCTGCCAACAAAAATGTTCTTCCATCATAAATCTATTCAACCAAGTGTTGGATGAAGTTCCTCTAACATCAAATGAACTCACTGTTGAGCAAGAAAAACCATGAGTTTCAAGTGACTCAAATCCATATCATAGGTGCATCCATGTAGATGTGAATCATCATAAAGTGACAAATTATGCTGCTGCAAATATGAATAAGAATGTGCTCCAACTATATCATCATAAAAAGTAAATCTAGGAGTTCCATACTCCTCATGTGGCACCATAAAAAAAAACCCTTTCACCCATACTTCATTGAGACTAATGTTGCAAAACATGGAATTGTAGGATGTAGGAGAATGAACCAAATCACCTAAACGATCAAAAAGTACAGAAGTTTCATCATGGGAAGGATCCATATGGGTAGTATCATGCAGCTCCTTCAAAAGTGTGAACTCTTTGTCATAGTTTGGTTCCAATGTAGAGGAATCATGCTCTTCTTTAAAAATTGCATAACCTTCATCACGAGGCAATTCAAATTCCTCTTCCACCACATCAAGTGTTTGGATCTATTCAAGTTCATCTTCAAACACATCAATAACATCCAAATTTTCACATTTCTCATGATCGACCATGTCATGAGAATCCTCCAAACAATCTACCATTTGACAATCTGAAACATAGGAGGGAAAACAAGTATCTTGCAACTTTTCAAGAAGTTGCTCATTTTGAATTGTGAGCTTATGAATATCCTCATTATTCTTCAAGTATGCATCATGTAACAATTCATTAAGCTCAAACAAATGGTTTCTATCAAAAAGCAAAGACATGAAATTACCTTTGATGTGGCACATTGCTCTTTGGATCTTCTCCATGTCTTCAAGGAAGGATGTTTCCTCCAATGAAGTAGCTCTCCAACAAGAATTTGACACCAATGCTTGAGTGTCATGGAGAATGCCGAGGGACTCTTGGATCTTATTTTCATTCATCTTTAAGGACCCTTCAAGAAAATGAGACTCTTGCAAATGAACCTCCTCATCTTCTTCAATTTTTCTTGGACCAACTTCATGAAGCTCAAGTGGTGATGGGGAAGTTGATCTTGGTTCTTCTTCAACTGCTACAAGGTCTTCATTATCATGCTTAATGAAACTTGTACAACACTCTCAAAAGTGATCTCCATGTCACCAACATAGAGGTGTGAGCACCCATCAGTAGGTACTCCTTCATAGTTTAAGCATCCATCAGTAGATGCTCTTTGGTTCATGTCTAAGCTAGAAGGTATCTCGAAATGATCTTCCATATTTTCAATAGAATATTCTTCATGCTCTTGTGATGTCTCTTCATTTTGCTCCTTAAAGCAAGCTGATGCATTTTGCCCCTTGTTTTCCTTAGGATCAATATATTTGGAATCTCTTCTTGAATAAATCTCAAAAGCTCTCCTCAAGGAGGACATCATTTCATGCACACATATATGATACTCACTCCAAGGGTTTTTACAAGAAGGGCATAAACCTTTCTTCACTAACTCCACATCTTCATTTTTGGGTCTATTTTCAAAAACATGTTCAGCATAGTACTCAAAAGACATGGCATTTTGTGTATTTTTGCTAAAATCAAGATATTCTTGATATTTTTGATATTGTTGGGGCAAGGTTTTATATTTTGCTCTCCATCTTTGGAACTCACTCATAGAATTATCCTTGGTTGGTGTGACACACTCATATTCATCATATTTAAATTCATAAGAATAATCTTCATTTCTCTTGAAATTGTAAGAAGTGTTGCATGATGGCACCTCTTCCTCATACCATTCACATTCTACTTCATATTGCTCATAAGCATCTGCATATTCCTCATAAGAATTGTACTCATAGGATTCATCATAATAGTAAGACATGACTACCAATTATTCTTGAATTTATGTACCTAATACACAGGTGCAAGGAACATGCTCTGATACCACTGTAATGTCCCTTGTTAGGAATTTTATTAAAATTGCAATTTTCCACTTTTTTTCCTTGGTTCGACCTTTGACTAGTTTCGATCTCTAGGTCTAAAATTTGCCCCAAATGATCCCAAATATTCTGAGAAAGTATATTAATGATATTAGAACATAAATATGTGTTTCAGGGATGCCTTTGTACCTTTAAAACACTTCTGCAAATACTCTTTCAATTCTGGTCAATGTAGGTAACTTTACCAGTGATTTCCCTTTGACTAATATTGGTCTTTAGGTCTCAAATTGACTCCAAATGCCTTCAAATATTCAAGGAAGGTGTATGAATGATATTAGGAATTGAATATGATGTTCAGGGGTAACATATGCCCACCAAAAGACCTCTGCAAACTCTCTTAAGATTCTGGACCAAGTATGCAATTTTACTAGTAATTTGGGGTTCAAATCCCCCTAAGGTAAGTACGGAAAATGGCTCCCCAAATGCCTCCAAACCCACTCAAATTTATGAACAGAGGTATGTAATGTGTTATATGCACCATTAATGGTTTATTACAACTATTTTCACCCTCTCCCATTCAACTGCAAATAAATTGGGCATTAGAATCTCCCCCAAAGAGTACAATAGCTTACCAAAAACGCTCTCCCTCAAGGATCAAGAATATGCCATCAAAATTGGAAATGGTTGAAGGAGTGAGCTGCAATAGAAGAAACCATGACCTGCCCTGTAGCTTACACCTGCAAATAAAGACTCCATTAAAGATCCAAATGAAAGGTCTGAATTACCTTTCCAATTGCCAACTTGGATGGGAATCTTTCACCCTTGAAATTGGCTAAGGCAAGAAACTAGTCATCCACTAGCTCTCCCTCTTCACAAATGCAATTGCAAATTCTACAAATAATAAAAAGCCATTATCATAATTCATTTCTACATTTTATAACCAACATTATCCTTCTAATGGTCGAAATCCTCTCAATAGATTCAATATATTTCCATTTAGGAAATATTCCACATTTGCCACTTGTCTCCTAGTTCCAACCTTCCATCTTCTCCCAAATTCGATTTTGAGTCTCTTTGGATTCTCCAACTCCCAAATTCGCCTTCTTTGAGCCTATTTTTGGGGTTGACATGTCATAGTGGTCAGATGTCAGAGGTTAGGTCTGCAATTTGTCATAGTTTTCATTGATGCTCCATCATTGGTGTCATAGGGGCTAGGGAATCTAGCCCAAGTGTCCACAAACTTCCAGTTTGACTCTTTATCTTCCATGTAGGTTACCAATCCTTCCCAATTCGACCTAATATGTTCAATGACATGTGTTATGACTTACCAACTCACCCAAGAGTGTTCAAATTCCCATTAATTCGAATTTGCAAAAGAGAGATACCATGTATTATGAAAAATCAAGCTAGTGTGGGTCCCACATCCTCCATATGTCTCCAAAACCATTTGTCACCTAGGATTTCTCTTGAATTTATTTATTCACTCTATTTATTAAATACTTGAACCCTTCTAATGTCTAAACATCATTTATTATCCCCCTTATTCCAAATCCCAAAGCGACCACCCCAAACCTAGGAAACTAGTCATTTTCCTCCTTGGCAATTATTTGACCCTTAACATTAATTTTACAAACTCTAATGAATATGGATAATGTGATTAGGTCATTGTGACCCAATTCCAAATTTGGAACATGACAAATCATCCCTTCCCAATATTGCTTGTCCTCAAACAATTTCAAACATGGGCGTTGAAGAACCTGCTTTCTATATAATTCTTTGAAGTTGCCATTGAATTGCCAAACCTTGAGTCTTTGAGTTTCCCATGAAGATTTTAGAGAGGAACCACCATGCTTGCTGCTGCACTACTCTGATAAAAATCACTTTATTAAGTGGGAAATCCATCTTCCATACTTCTTGTTTCTCCATAAAAAATTGAAACCAATGAGAGAAGAATTATTCCAGGGTCCCATTGCTTGTATTGCACCCCAATAATGAAGAGTGCTCTCCAACCCATACCATCAAATAAGATGATTCCTGGATCCCATTTTCTTGTATGCATTCTTCCAAACATCATGAGTACAAAATATATATCATCAAAGTACATAACTACATAATGAAAATGTACATCAAGGAGGTGCTTCATCAAAGAATCATAAAAGTGCTTGTATCTCCAAGCAATTAGACCACGATTTTCCAAGTGCATACAAGCTTCAAGTGACCAATCAAATCTGCTCCAATGACATAGGTGAGGATCCCATGTCCTATAATGCTTCTCCAAAAGTATGTGATATGCATCAAAATATTCAACCATGTATTATTTCATCCAAGAAGTGAATGAAGAATCTCCACTAAAATATGAACCAAATAATGAGCAGAAAAAACAAGGAGACTTCAAATGACTCAAAGAAGTCTCACCCATACATCCATGAATGTGAGAATCATAAAGATGTAACAAAGTATGTGGCTGCCAACAAAAATGTTCTCCCATCATAAATATATTCAACCAAGCGTTTGATGAAGTTCCTCTAACATCAAATGAACTCTGTGTTGAGCAAGAAAAACCATGAGTCTTCAAGTGACTCAAATCCATATCATAGGTGCATCCATGTAGATGTGAATCATCATAAAGTGACAAATTATGCTGCTGCAAATGTAAATAAGAATGTGCTCCAACCATATCATCATAAAAAGTAAATCTAGGAGTTCCATACTCCTCATGTGGCACCATAAAAAAAACCCTTTCACCCATACTTCATTGAGACTAATGTTGCAAAACATGGAATTGTAGGATGTAGGAGAATGAACCAAATCATCCAAATGATCAAAAAGTACAGAAGTTTCATCATGGGAAGGATCCATATGAGTAGTATCATGCAGCTCCTTCAAAAGTGTGAACTCTTTGTGATAGTTTGGTTCCAATATAGAGGAATCATGCTCTTCTTTAAAAATTGCATAACCTTCCTCACGAGGCAATTCAAATTCCTCTTCCACCACATCAAGTGTTTGGATATCTTCAAGTTCATCTTCAAACACATCAAGAACATCCAAATTTTCACATTTCTCATGATCGACCATGTCATGAGAATCCTCCAAACAATCTACCATTTGACAATCTGAAACATAGGAGGGAAAACAAGTATCTTGCAACTTTTCAAGAAGTTGCTCATTTTGAATTGTGAGATTATGAATATGCTCATTATTCTTCAAGTATGCATCATATAACAATTCATTAAGCTCAAACAAATGGTTTCTATCAAAAAGAAAAGACATGAAATTACCTTTGATGTGGCACATTGCTCTTTGGATCTTCTCCATGTCTTCAAGGAAGGATGTTTCCTCCAATGAAGTAGCTCTCCAACAAGAATTTGACACCAATGCTTGAGTGTCATGGAGAATGCTGAGGGAATCTTGGATCTTATTTTCATTCATCTTTAAGGACCCTTCAAGAAAATGAGACTCTTTCAAATGAACCTCCTCATCTTCTTCAATTTTTCTTGAACCAACTTCATGAAGCTCAAGTGGTGATGGGGAAGTTGATCTTGGTTCTTCTTCAACTTCTACAAGGTCTTCATTATCATGCTTAATGAAACTTGTACTTGTAGAAACACTTTCAAAAGTGATCTCCATGTCACCAACATAGAGGTGTGAGCACCCATCAGTAGGTACTCCTTCATAGTTTAAGCATCCATCAGTAGATGCTCTTTGTTTCATGTTTAAGCTAGAAGGTGTCTCGAAATGATCTTCCATATTTTCAATAGAATCTTCTTCATGCTCTTGTGATGTCTCTTCCTTTTGCTCCTTAAAGCAAGCTGATGCATTTTGCCCCTTGTTTTCCTTAGGATCAATATATTTGGAATCTCTTCTTGAATAAATCTCAAAAGCTCTCCTCAAGGAGGACATCATTTCATGCACACATATATGATACTCACTCCAAGGGTTTTTACAAGAAGGGCGTAAACCTTTCTTCACTAACTCCACATCTTCATTTTTGGGCCTATTTTCAAAAACATGTTCAGCATAGTACTCAAAAGACATGGCATTTTGTGTATTTTTGCTAAAAGCAAGATATTGTTGATATTTTTGATATTGTTGGGGCAAGGTTTTATATTTTGCTCTCCATCTTTGGAACTCACTCATAGAATTATCCTTGGTTGGTGTGACACATTCATATTCATCATATTTAAAGTCATAAGAATAATCTTCATTTCTCTTGAAATTGTAAGAAGTGTTGCATGATGGCACCTCTTCCTCATACCATTCACATTCTGCTTCATATTGCTCATAAGCATATGCATATTCCTCATAGGAATTGTACTCATAGGATTCATCATAATAGTAAGAAATGGATGCAAATTATTCTTGAGTTTATGTACCTAATACACAGGTGCAAGGACCATGCTCTGATACCACTGTAATGTCCCTTGTTAGGAATTTTATTAAAATTGCAATTTTTCACTTTTTTTTTCTTGGTTCGACTTTTGACTAGTTTCAATCTCTAGGTCCCAAATTTGCCCCAAATGATCCCAAATCTTCTGAGAAGGTATATTAATGATATTAGAACATAAATATGTGTTTCAGGGATGCCTTTGTACCTTTAAAACACTTCTGCAAATACTCTTTCAATTATGGTCAATGTAGGTAACTTTACTAGTGATTTCCCTTTGACTAGTATTGGTCTCTAGGTGTCAAATTGACTCCAAATGCCTTCAAATATTCAAGGAAGGTGTATGAATGATATTAGGAATTGAATATGATGTTTAGGGGTAACATATGGCCACCAAAAGACCTCTACAAACTCTCTTAAGATTCTGGTCCAAGTATGCAATTTTACTATTAATTTGGGGTTGAAATCCCCCTAAGGTAAGTACTGAAAATGGCTTCCCAAATGCCTCCAAACCCACTCAAATTTATGAACAGAGGTATGTAATGTGTTAAGTATGTTATTAAGGTCTCATATACACCATTAATGGTTTATTACAACTATTCTCACCCTCTCCCATTCAACTGCAAAAATCACCAATTCGACCCTTGGGGAAATGGCACTATTTCTTCTCCCAATGCAATTAAACTGAGTAAAAATACTTCAAATGCTCAAGTAAAGTACATGAAACTTGTAAAATACATCCATGGCAGTCCATTAATCACAAATGCATCATAGAATCATCCATTCATTCGAAATCATCATCAATACATTGGTTCACAACAAGGTAGTGGGGAAATGACATTGTTCTTCCATTAAAAATGAGATTTATACATTTCTACTTGGAATTTCGACCTGAAAATTTATGGAGATGAACAATAGAGTATTTAATTCATATTAAAAAATAAATTGGGCATTATAAGCTCCCCCAAAGAGTACAATAGCTCACCAAAAACACCCTCCCTCAAGGATCAAGAATATGCCATCAAAATTGGAAATGGTTGAAGGAGCGAGCTGCAATAGAAGAAACCATTAGCTGCCCTGTAGCTTACACCTGCAAATAAAGACTCCATTAAATCTCCAAATGAAAGGTCTGAATGACCTTTCCAATTTCCAACTTGGATGGGAATCTTTCACCCTCGAAATTAGCTAAGGCAAGAAACTAGTCATCCACTAGCTCTCCCTCTTCACAAATGCAATTGCAAATTCTACAAATGATAAAAATCCATTCTCATACTTCATTTCTATATTTTATAACCAACATTATCCTTCTAAGGTTCGAAATCATCTCAATAGATTCAATATATTTCCATTTAGGAAATATTCCACATTTGCCAGTTGTCTCCTAGTTCCAACCTTCCATCTTCTCCCAAATTCGATTTTGAGTCTCTTTGGCTTCTCCAATTCCCAAATTCGCCTTATTTGAGCCTATTTTTGGGGCTGACATGTCATAGTGGTCAGATTTCAGAGGTCAGGTCTGCAATTTGTCATAGTTTTCATAGATGCTCCATCATTGGTGTCATAGGGGCTAGTGAATCTAGCCCAAGTGTCCACAAACTTCCAGTTTGACTCTTTATCTTCCATGGAGGTTACGAATCCTTCCCAATTCGACCTAATATGTTCAATGACATGTGTTATGACATACCAACTCACCCAAGAGTGTTCACATTCCCATTAATTTGAATTTGCAAAAGAGAGATACCATGTATTATGAAAAATCAAGCTAGTGTGGGTCCCACATCCTCCATATGTCTCCAAAACCATTTATCACCTAGGATTTCTCTTGAATTTATTTATTCACTCTATTTATTAAATACTTGAACCCTTCTAATATCTAAACATCATTTATTATCCCCCTTATTCCAAATCCCAAAGCTTCCACCCCAAACCTAGGAAACTGGTAATTTTCCTCCTTGGCAATTATTTGACCCTTAACATCAATTTTACAAACTCTAATGAATATGGCTAATGTGATTAGGCCATTGTGACCCAATTCCAAATTTGGAACATGACAAATCCTCCCTTCCCAATATTGCTTGTCCTCAAGCAATTTCAAACATGGGCGTTGAAGAACCTGCTTTCTGTATAATTCTTTGAAGTTGCCATTGAATTGCCAAACCTTGAGTCTTTGAGTTTCCCATGAAGATTTTAGAGAGGAACCAACATGCTTGCTGCTGCACTACTCTGATAAAAATCACTTTATTAACTGGGAAATCCATCTTCCATACTTCTTGTTTCCCCCCAAAAAAATTGAAACCAATGAGATAAAAATTATTCCAGGGTCCCATTGCTTGTATTGCACCCCAACAATGAAGTGTGCTCTCCAACCCATACCATCAGATAAGATGATTCCTGGATCCCATTTTCTTGTATGCATTCTTCCAAACATCACTAGTACAAAATATATATCATCAAAGTACATAACTACATAATGAAAATGTACATCAAGGAGGTGCTTCATCAAAGAATCATAGAAGTGCTTGTACCTCCAAGCAAGTAGACCACGATTTTCCAAGTGCATACAAGCTTCAAGTGACCAATCAAATCTGCTCCAATGACATAGGTGAGGATCCCATGTCCTATAATGCTGCTCCAAAAGGATGTGATATGGATCAAAATATTCAACCATGTAGTCTTTCATCCAAGAAGTGAATGAAGAATCTCCACTAAAATCTGAACCAAATAATGAGCAGAAAAAACAAGGAGACTTCAAATGACTCAAAGAAGTCTCACCCATACATCCATGAATGTGAGAATCATAAAGATGTAACAAAGTATGTGGCTTCCAACAAAAATGTTCTCCCATCATAAATCTATTCACCCAAGTGTCGGATGAAGTTCCTCTAACATCAAATGAACTCAGTGTTGAGCAAGAAAAACCATGAGTCTTCAAGTGACTCAAATCCATATCATAGGTGCATCCATGTAGATGTGAATCATCATAAAGTGACAAATTATGATGCTGCAAATGTGAATAAGAATGTGCTCCAACCATATCATCATAAAAAGTAAATCTAGGAGTTCCGTACTCCTCATGTGGCACCATAAAAAAGAACCCTTTCACCCATACTTCATTGAGACTAATGTTGCAAAACATGGAATTGTAGGATGTAGGAGAATGAACCAAATCACCCAAATGATCAAAAAGTACAGAAGTTTCATCATGGAAAGTATCTATATGGGTAGTATCATGCAGCTCCTTCAAAAGTGTGAACTCTTTGTCATAGTTTGGTTTCAATGTAGAGGAATCATGCTCTTCTTTAAAAATTGCATAACCTTCATCAAGAGGCAATTCAAATTCCTCTTCCACCACATCAAGTGTTTGGATCTCTTCAAGTTCATCTTCAAACACATCAAGAACATCCAAATTTTCACATTTCTCATGATCCACCATGTCATGAGAATCCTCCAAACAATCTACCATTTGACAATCTGAAACATAGGAGGAAAAACAAGTATCTTGCAACTTTTCAAGAAGTTGCTCATTTTGAATTGTGAGCTTATGAATATCCTCATTATTCTTCAAGTATGCATCATGTAACAATTCATTAAGCTCAAACTAATGGTTTCTATCAAAAAGCAAAGATATGAAATTACCTTTGATGTCACACATTGCTCTTTGGATCTTCTCCATGTCTTCAAGGAAGGATGTTTCCTCCAATGAAGTAGCTCTCCAACAAGAATTTGAAACCAATGCTTGAGTGTCATGGAGAATGCTGAGGGACTCTTGGATCTTATTTTCATTCATCTTTAAGGACCCTTCAAGAAAATGAGGTTCTTCCAAATGAACCTCCTCATCTTCTTCACTTTTGCTTGGACCAACTTCATGAAGCTCAAGTGGTGATGGGGAAGTTGATCTTGGTTCTTCTTCAACTGCTACAAGGTCTTCATTATCATGCTTAATGAAACTTGTACTTGTAGAAACACTTTCAAAAGTGATCTCCATGTCACCAACATAGAGGTGTGAGCACCCATCAGTAGGTACTCCTTCATAGTTTAAGCATCCATCAGTAGATGCTCTTTGGTTCATGTCTAAGCTAGAAGGTGTCTCGAAATGATCTTCCATATTTTCAATAGAATATTCTTCATGCTCTTGTGATGTCTCTTCCTTTTTCTCCTTTAAGCAAGCTTATGCATTTTGCCCCTTGTTTTCCTTAGGATCAATATATTTGGAATCTCTTCTTGAATAAATCTCAAAAGCTCTCCTCAAGGAGGACATCATTTCATGCACACATATATGATACTCACTCCAAGGGTTTTTACAAGAAGGGCATAAACCTTTCTTCACTAACTCCACATCTTCATTTTTGGGCCTATTTTCAAAAACATGTTCAGCATAGTACTCAAAAGACATGGCATTTTGTGTATTTTTGCTAAAAGCAAGATATTCTTGATATTTTTGATATTGTTGGAGCAAGGTTTTATATTTTGCTCTCCATCTTTGGAACTCACTCATAGAATTATCCTTGGTTGGTGTGACACACTCATATTCATCGTATTTAAAGTCATAAGAATAATCTTCATTTCTCTTGAAATTGTAAGAAGTGTTGCATGATGGCACCTCTTCCTCATACCATTCACATTCTGCTTCATATTGCTCATAAGCATCTGCATATTCCTCATAAGAATTTTACTCATAGGATTCATCATAATAGTAAAACATGGCTGCCAATTATTCTTGAATTTATGTACCTAATACACAGGTGCAAGGACCATGCTCTGATACCACTGTAATGTCCCTCGTTAGGAATTTTATTAAACTTGCAATTTTCAACTTTTTTTTCCTTGGTTCGACGTTTGACTAGTTTCGATCTCTAGGTCCCAAATTTGCCCCAAATGATCCCAAATATTCTGAGAAGGTATATTAATGATATTAGAACATAAATATGTTTTTCAGGGATTCCTTTGTACCTTTAAAACACTGCTGCAAATACTCTTTCAATTCTGGTCAATGTAGGTAACTTTACTAGTGATTTCCCTTTGACTAGTATTGGTCTCTAGGTCTCAAATTGACTCCAAATGCCTTCAAATATTCAAGGAAGGTGTATGAATGATATTATGAATTGAATATGATGTTCAGGGGTAACATATGGCCACCAAAAGACCTCTGAAAACTCTCTTAAGATTCTGGACCAAGTATGCAATTTTACTAGTAATTTGGGGTTCAAATCCCCCTAAGGTAAGTACTGAAAATGGCTTCCCAAATACTTCCAAACCCACTCAAATTTATGAACAGAGGTATGTTATGTGTTAATTATTTTATTAAGGTCTCATATGCACCATTAATGGTTTATTACAACTGTTCTCACCCTCTCCCATTCAACTGCAAAAATCACCAATTCGACCCTTGGGGAAATGGCACTATTTCTTCTCCCAATGCAATTAAACTGAGTAAAAATACTTCAAATGCTCAAGTAAAGTACATGAAACTTGTAAAATACATCCATGGCAGTCCATTAATCACAAATGCATCATAGAATCATCCATTCATTCGAAATCATCATCAATACATTGGTTCACAACAAGGTAGTGGGGAAATGGCATTGTTCTTCCATTAAAAATGATATTTATACATTTCTACTTCGAATTTCGACCTGAAAATTTCTGGATATGAAGAACAGAGTATTTACTTCATATTAAAAAATAAATTGGGCATTAGAAGCTCCCCCAAAGAGTACAATAGCTCACCAAAAACGCTCTCCCTCAAGGATCAAGAATATGCCATCAAAATTGGAAATGGTTGAAGGAGCGAGCTGCAATAGAAGAAACCATGAGCTGCCCGGTAGCTTACACCTGAAAATAAAGACTCCATTAAATCTCCAAATGAAAGTTCTGAATGGCCTTTCCAATTTCCAACTTGGATGGGAATCTTTCACCCTCGAAATTGGCTAAGGCAAGAAACTAGTCATCCATTAGCTCTCCCTCTTCACAAATGCAATTGCAAATTCTACAAATGATCAAAAGCCATTCTCATACTTCATTTCTATATTTTATAACCAACATTATCCTTCTAATGGTCGAAATCCTCTCAATAGATTCAATATATTTCCATTTAGGAAATATTCCACATTTGCCACTTGTCTCCTAGTTCCAACCTTCCATCTTCTCCCAAATTCGATTTTGAGTCTCTTTGGCTTCTCCAAATCCCAAATTCGCCTTCTTTGAGCCTATTTTTGAGGCTGACATGTCATAGTGGTCAGATGTCAGAGGTCAGGTCTGCAATTTGTCATAGTTTTTATAGATGCTCCATCATTGGTGTCATAGGGGCTAGGGAATCTAGCCCAAGTGTCCACAAAATTCCAGTTTGACTCTTTATCTTCCATGGAGGTTACCAATCCTTCCCAATTCGACATAATATGTTCAATGACATGTTTTATGACTTACCAACTCACGCAAGAGTGTTCACATTCCCATTAATTCGAATTTGCAAAAGAGAGATACCATGTATTATGAAAAATCAAGCTAGTGTGGTTCCCACATCCTCCATATGTCTCCAAAACCATTTGTCACCTAGGATTTCTCTTGAATTTATTTATTAACTCTATTTATTAAATACTTGAACCCTTCTAATGTCTAAAAATCATTTATTATCCCCCTTATTCAAAATCCCAAAGCTTCCACCCCAAACCTAGGAAACTAGTAATTTTCCTCCTTGGCAATTATTTGACCCTTAACATCAATTTTACAAACTCTAATGAATATGGCTAATGTGATTAGGCCATTGTGACCCAATTCTAAATTTGGAACATGACAGGCTCTAATGCCTCCTTCCTTCTCCTAATAGTGTCACTTTTGTAAATCCTTCAATCCTATCCCAAGTTGTTCTTAAGGGGGGATGTTAGGATATTTAGACACTTAGGAGTTAGTTAAGATCAACTCGTGTAATATATCCGTTAGGAAAAGTGTGTTTCTTTAGTATGCATCAGTATGCATTTGTAAATATTTAATCCGATGTTCACGATATGTTCTAGACATAGAGTGATCCGACGACTCAACTTCTCTTAGATCATACCTAACCTCGATCCATGGCTTAACACCCAATTGGTCCATGATCTCTATTTAAAGTGCATGGAGGGTCATTGTCTAGTTGATCGATTATGAGAAGCTCATTTGTAATTTTCTTTCTTTGCATAATAAATTGCTCCGTAGAATCTATTTGGCCGGGGCCATGGAGTTTTTCCCTCACAAGGGTTTAAACCATGTCAAAACATCGGTGTATTGATCTATGGTTTGGTTGTGTGAAGTGGTTGCTCTAGGTGTTCGGTCTTTTGGGAGTACCCTGTGTACCCGAACACATCCGTCCTAAAGAGGATGTGTATGAAGAACACATACCTAATTACAATGAGGAATACTGTAAAAGCTCCTCCAATGAAGATGACTCACCTTGCCCTTGCAAGAAAAGCAGGAAGAATGATGATAGTTTACAAATAGAATTCAGGAAAATCAAAGCCCCAATGTATGATGGAGAGATAAATACTAGTGAGAAAGCTAAGGAGTGGCTATTAGGGATGAACAAGTATTTCAAGGTCCACAACTATTCCAATGAAATGCAAGCCCAACTGGTCATTTACAACTTAAATGGTAAAGCATCCAAATGGTGGAGAGATTTGAAACATACCAAAGGGCAGGAAGTGAGGGACATAAAATGGGATGCTTTCAGCAAAATATTTCAAGAAAAATACATATCTGAAATATTAATTGACAAAAAGATCAAAGAGTTTCATGAACTAAAAATGGGCTCCTTAACTATGGAAGCTTTCATCAACAAATTTTTGGATCTGCCGCATTATGTTCCTTACATAAAGGACGAAAAAGTCAAGCTGCAACAATTCTTGGGATTCCTACCACCAAATTTTAGAGACAAGATCGGATTTGACATGCCCAAAACCTTAGACGTGACTTTACACAAAGCAAGACTCTGTTATGAACATGCACGCCAAGGAATGATAACATAAACAGAAACAAAGATAGGTTCAGAACCTTTTCAAACAACCAAAGATTGGGTTTTAGACCACCACCTTACCAGAAACAAAACAATAGTTTCCCTCCCAACAGAGGCTTCAACTGACCTCATGCACGGCCAGATGAACCCCCACCACATGCTAACAGACTAGCTTTCAATAAGGGAGCAAAGGATGCCCCACCAACCATTACTTATTGGAAATGCCAAGGGTCCCACTACTTCAAAGATTGCCCCAACAAAACGGAAAGAGTTTTACACAATGTTCAAGTAGACCCAACAGCAGGGGACATGGAAAGAACACCAAGAATTTATGCCACATTGGATAGCCGACAAGCCGATCACCAGGCCCCTATGGTTGAAATTGAGGGTAAGATCTCAAACATAGCCATTTCAGTTTTAATAGATCTTAGTGCATGCCGAAGTTATGTCTCCCCTAAGATTGTTGATGCTTGTAAGTTAAACCAAGTGAGTCACGAGAAACCATGGATGGTACAACTAGCCACTGGTACCAAACGAAAAGTCTCTGAACTAGTTAAAACTTGTGAGATAGATTTGAACAGGTTCCCAACTAGGGTGGATTTAAATGTTCTACCACTAGGATCTTATGATGTAATAATAGGTATGGACTGGTTAGAAGAACATCATTCCCTACTTGAATGCTTGAACAAATCAATAGTATGCATGAATAACCAAGGGAATCAGAAAACCATTCAAGTTATCCCTAATAAATTTTTCGTAAGATAGCTATCTTCCTTACAAGCAAAGAAATGCGTAAGAAAGGGTTGTAAACACTTTGCAGTCAACATTCGAACCGTAGAAGAAGATAGGGAGCAGAAGATTGAATACTTCCCAGTTCTTATCGAATTCAAGGATGTATTTCCCAAGGAAATACCTGGGCTACCGCCCAAACAAGACCTATACTTCTCCATAGAGATAACACCCGATTCCATACCAGTTTCCAAAGCCCCTTACCGCATGATTCCACCCAAATTGGTGGAATTCAAGATTCAATTACAAGAGTTGATCGAGAAAGGATATATCTGACCAAGTGTGTATCCCTGGGGAGCACCAATACTCTTTGTCAAAAAGAAGGAGGGGACGATGCGGATGTACATCGATTACCGCCAACTCAACAAGTTGACCATCAAGAACCGTTAACCACTCCGTAGAATTGATGACTTGTTTGATTAAGTCGGAGGAGCGAAGATATTCTCAAAGATCGACATATGATCCGGATATCATCAGGTGAGAATCTGTGACGAAGACATCAGTAAGACCGCGTTTCGAACTTGATACAACCATTATGAGTTTGTGGTAATTCCTTTTGGTTTGACTAATGCACCTTCCAACTTTATGTGCATGATGAACAACATATTTAGTAAATACCTAGACAAGTTCGTTCTAGTCTTCATTGACGACATTCTGATCTAATCCAAGAATGAAGAAGAACACGAAGAACATCTACGGATAGTGTTACAAGTACTACGAGAACACCAATTGTATGCTAAGTTTAGCAAGTGTGATTTCTATAAACCCGAGATACAGTACCCAGGTCACATCATTTCAAAAAAGGGGATAGCAGTCGACCCTAAAAATATTAAATCCATAGAAGAATGGACTACACCCACTTGCATGACCGACATCAGGTCATTCCTAGGGTTAGCCGGATACTATCGGAAGTTCATTGAGAACTTCTCGCGGATTTCTAGTCCTATGATGGCCTTGCAAAAAGATAAAACCAAGTTTCTTTGGACAACCAAGTGCGAGGAAAGTTTCCAAAAGTTAAAAAAACTTTTAAATGGTGCACCCATCCTACGGATTGCTGACCCCAATGGGGACTTCGTGGTTTTCACAGATGCATGCAAGGAAGGGCTCGGTGGAGTACTTATGCAAAATGACTTTGCTATCTGCTATGAGTCCAGGAAGTTGAAGGAACACGAGCATAACTACCCCACACACGATCTTGAACTAGTCGCCATTATCCACGCCTTGAAGATATGGAGGCACTACCTTATGGGAAAGAAGTTCCTATTAAAGACGGACAACATGAGTCTGAAGTACTTATTTGACCAACCTGACCTAAACGCCATACAAGCCAGGTGGCTAGCCTTCCTTAGTGAGTACCACTTCGAGCTAAAGCACATAAAGGGAAAGGAAAACAAGATCGCCGATGCTTTAAGTCGACGGGATCATATGTTATATGAGGTGACTGTGAGTCAACCAACTCAAATTTGCACCACATAATTAGAACGGCATGTCAGAGTGACTGATTCTATGTTGATATCTTTAAAAAAATCCAAGAGGATAGGTTATTCCAACAACAAAAAGAGTATAATATAGACGAGCCGGGATTGCTGTGGTCGAAGGAGAGACTTTATGTTCCAAAAAGAAGAGACATTAGACCTAACATCCTCACAAAATTCTATCAGAAACCCTATTCAGGACATCCGGGATATCAAAATATGATATCAGCAGTGAAGAAACATTTCTTTTGGCCTAAGCTGAAATCCGACATAGCCTTATTCATTTCTAAGTGCTAGGAGTGTAAGCCAGTTAAGGAAGAACACCAGCACCCTTCGGGACTACTGCAACCATTACCCATTCCAGAGTGGAAGTGGGAGGTCATCAGTATGGATTTCATCACGAGTTTACCCAAGAGTAAGAGACAGAATGACTCTATGTTTGTAGTCGTAGACAAGTTATCAAAAGAAACACATTTTATATCGGTAAAGTCTACTTACAAAACAGGTCATATCGCATACATCTTCCTAAAGGAGATTTTTCGATTGCATGTGATACCCAAGGAAATCATTTCTGATCGAGACATGAAGTTCACTAGTAACTTCTGGAGAGTGTTTTTCTCTGGTTTGGAGACACAACTACAGTTCAGTACCATGTACCATCCCCAAACCAATGGACAAACAGAATGGGTAAACAAAATCCTAGAGGATATGCTAAGGATGTACGTCATAAACAACCCCACAAAGTGGGAGGATTATTTGCACCTCGTCGAGTTTGGTTACAACAGCGGATACCAAACCTCTGCCAAGATGAGCCCCTTTGAGGTACTCTACGGCAGGAAATGTCGGACACCTGTAACTGGGGATAGTCCAGTAGATATACTTATGCTAGGGCACGACTTACTGAAAGACTTGGAGCAGATAGTCTCCAAGGTACAGCAAAACTTGAAAGAGGCACAAGACCGCCAAAAGAGTTATGCGGATAAGAAAAGAAAAGAAAAGACAAATACTACCAAGTTGGTGAACATGTTTTATTAAAGGTGAAGGCAAAACGAAGCTCCTTGAGCTTGGGGCAATGCAGAAAGTTGGCCCCCAAATTTTGTGGACCCTTTGAGATACTGGCCAAGAAAGGGCCAGTCGCATATGAGTTAGCTTTACCAGCTCATGTAAAAGTTCACAATGTTTTTCATGCATCCGTATAAAAGAAATATGTCTACGATACTAAACATGTGATTGATTAATCCTTATTACAGGTTGAACCCGAAGGGGAATTCATGCCGGAGCCCCTCCACATTCTGGACAAGAGAGAGGTGCAACTTAGAAGAAGGACCATCACCCAGTTGAATGTGCAATGGAGGTACTTAGGACAAGAAGAGGCTACTTGGAAAAATTAGAAAACCATGACAGAGGCATACCCCGCCTTATTTCATGACTTCATTTCTAGTCCCTAGAACACCGGGACGGTGTTGTTATAAGCGGGGAGGGATGTAATATCCCAAATTTTGACTGACTGTTTTTGATGTTATATGCTGGGATTAAGCCCCAACACATATGATTTGTTTTTTATATTGGGCATAATCCCTAGTGCACATGTATCATTTCTTTTATAGATTTACATCTTGGGTGTGGACCCTAAGTGATGCAGACTATTGTTATATACTGGGCAGAAATCCCCAATGTATTGATTTTTGTTTTATTATGATATTGGGTACAAACCCTACTATACTGAGATGATCTTTTGTTACATATTGTGCAGAGTTATGGTTTACATGATTGCTTTGTATTATGTGTTGAGCATGGACTTGGGAACAGACGGATGACCTATGTACTGGGCATAAGCCCCAATATACCTAGAGGATTTTATTATGTATTGGGCGTAAGCCCCGATGTACGTATAGTGTTGGGCATAAGCCCTGGATTACTCCAAGCTTGATAATGAATACCGGATCCGAGGTCGTTTGTGCATTCTAGATGTGCTTCACAACCACATTCTAGTACTAGTGTTGAGCGGGATGTTCTGGAATTGCACTAGCGTAATGCCCATGTGAGAGTGTTGAGATAAAGCTCTAAAGAGCACTCAAGGTTACTTGATCTTAAAAGTGTTGAGTCGAGAAGACTTAGAATAACACTTATATTCATCACATTTATTTAAATTGGTTAAATGAATCATTTTCAATCTATCATCAAGGACTGCGGGAACTACCATGTTAAACGAGGGAATCCAACATGCAAGAGAGACCCAGAGGCACCTAACCTAGCCTGTTGAATATTGTAACTTCTAAGAATATTATATTTGTATATTATTTATTCCGGAGATGTTCCATACCTCCGATGTGGTTATACTATGAATATGGAGATGTTTATTCCTCCGAATTGGTTGTGGTAACTAGGGTTATTAGACCCACCATGTGGGGGTCAGCCCAGTCAGTTATAATAGGGTATTTAACCTAATGGTTAAATATGAGCCTACATGTACTTGTGTAAAATACATGTCAGTGTAATGTATAAATAAAGAAGGTATGTTCCTCATTTGATACACTCACTCACTTAAGAGAGGCGCACTTGTGGAGGAGAGGTCTGCTATGGTGGAGGAGGAGATCATGTCTTTGGTTTGCATCTTTGTATATTGCTGGTCATCTATATTGAGTAAGCTTTACTGGGTTTTCTACCCCATGAGGGTTTCCCAGGATAAATCTGTGTCTGTTGTGTTTATGCTATGCTTGTTGTTTCTTCAGTGATCCTGTATATGCTATCATTGTGAAATGGAATGTAATGCTTCTATTTTCTGTCTTATCATATTGAATTTTAACATGGTATCAGAGCTAACCTGAAGGAAGGCAATGTATGGCACTTACGACACTTGCTTCTCTTGCGACAATTTGAAGGTTAGGGTTTTATATAGAAAAAACCAGTCATCGTGGAACTTTCGCTATAAATCCATTTATGCAAATTTTCAGGATCTGAAAATTTTATAGGTCGTAGATAACATCCCCAGGTACCTTGTGTCCAAAGGGCACCCTCAGATTCGTTGTACTTTATGAGTTATGATCAGTACAAGTTAGGGTTTCTGCCTCTTCCAGATCTCAGTCAAAATCAGGTGACCTTGGAAAAAAGGTCATAACTTGGGCTAGGAAGCTCCAAATGAAATTTAGTAAAAAGTGACAGGTAATACACAGACATTACTATCTCAGGAAACGTTTTTAGAGGCCGAAGGTGAACCAGTGACACGTGGTACGCCGTACAAGTTTGCTCTCCTGTTTTATACCATAAATAGGTCACGTTGCGACACTTGGCATAACTCTCTCTCAGAGAGTCCAATTGAGGTCAGACCTATCAGGATGGAAAGATAACAGGGCGAGCTATCTCAGGAAAAGTTTTCAGAGGCTGAAGTTCAAACAGTGACACGTGGCACGCCGTACAAGTTCGCTCTCCTGTTTTATCCCATAAACAGGTCATGTTGCGACACTTGGCATAACTTTCTCTTAGAAAATACAATTGAGGTCAGACCCATCAGGATGGAAAGATGACAGGTCAGGCTACTGCAGAAAAGGTTTTCAGACCCTGTGGAGTAGAAATTTCAGAGTTATAGCAGAAACAATCAGGTGCATATTTCTGTCAAAACAGAATTATTTTTGGAGCACCTTTATTCATGGCTTCCGGAATTTAGGGTTTCGGAGAAAGTTAGAATTTTTGGAATCGGAGTCCATGGCTGGAAGATCCTTAGAAAAATAAGAGTTTAGAGCCTTGGATCAAACCTTTTGATTGGACAGAAGGGTGGGCTTCATCAAACCCTAGTTCGGGTTCCTGTCGAGAAGATCCAGAAGTTTCGAAGGCAATTTTGAGGGGTCAAATTTTGGAGATTTCAAAATTGAAGAATGCTAGGTTGATCAACTCAGCAAGACACATTCTTCCATCCATTCAGAAGTGTGAAAGTCAAAGATTGAATTTTTAGGGTTTCTCTAGCAAACCCTAATCAAGCTCCAGATCAAGTTTCAGGGGGAGTTGAGGCTAAGGCCTTACATAAGAAGACTACAAAAAGTCTCGACAGGTATGACTTAAGGAGGTTCAGGTATTCCTTGAAATCTGATTCTTGATTAAGTTCATAATGTGTTTGTCTTCATGTTATTTATTAGTACAATCTTGATTAATGTTATTAATTGTCTTATCACCCTAGTAACAATATGAATGCATGTAAATGATTGAAGACATTCATTGATTAGGGCTATATAATTGTACTTATGCATTATGGTATTGTGTGAGATTGATGTTGTCTGCTAACAAGACACATGTACATCACAAAAGACAAATCAAGTTCCATTACCATGACAACATGAAGACAAAGACTCACGAGGTATGTATGACTTTGTTATATCATGTTTAACCTACGAGACATGCAGGTTCTAGCTCAGGATCTCTAAATCATTGAAGAGATTGTTTAGGTATGTTGTACATAACTAAGCAGGTATACTAATCCAGGTATGTTTTCCTGTGTCATGTTAGAATCTTACCTTGTGCAAGTATACTTGGTATGATTGGTTAGTAATCAAGGGTTTATGCATATTATGTCTCTTATCTTGGTTGATGATTTAACTAACTAGATCAAACAAGAATATGCATGAGTAAAAGAAGACTTCCTTGAAACCCTGAATACTAATGATCATGACTGTACATATTCAAGATTATTTAGAATTAGAATGTTTTGATAATATTGAGAATATACTAATGAATGTATGTTTTTGTATGAGATCATGAGGATGACACTAGTGTACATTTGACCATGCACAGTGGTACAGAATGAATAGAAGCTCAGAAGACATACAGAAGATCAAGCGGGAGGCAACCACACAAACATAAAAGATAAGTATTTGGGTTGTTATTAGAAATAGTAAATGATATTGCTTGTATGCATATTTGTATTCCTAGAATATATCATGCTGAGTATAAACATTCATAAAGCATTAAACAATATACTACTAATATGCATATGATTGGTAAATTGGACAAACATTCCAGTATTGCTTGTCTAGAATGAAACCTCTTTGTTGACATGCTGAGAGCTGTGCACACTCTCGATAGTATGTTCTGGTAGAGATGGAAGGCATCTAGATAGCCACTGTATGCATACAGGATATGGGAAAGTGTTGTGCCAAAGTATTGGTCAAAATAGTTGCATAACTATGTAAATGATATCTGTATGCATAATAGGTTATCATGTCAATATGATTTGATGATTATGAAGTATTACTAATCATGTACTTAATTTTGATTTGTAGGAAAGATCATGATGAATGGCGAACTCTAAACAAGCGATGGATGTTCAACAAAAGATTTACAAATCAAACACACTATAGAAAGCTTGTGGTTAAGAGATTCTCTTAGAAAGAGGAAGAGAATCATGATGAGATGTTTTGCTCAAAGGGCCTAGATAAGACCATTCTCTTAATAATGTAATCAGGTTCTGTATGGGTTCCCAGGATCGGTAGTCAATTGATGAGCTTAATGATCATCATGAGTGATGTGGATCTCAACCTTTGCGACAAGGTTGAATATGGGTTCTATACACATATGACATGGATGCAAGAAGGAACTCACCATAGAGTTCAAATGATTTTGAGGCTCATTTTAGTAGACCCATCTGACGAAAGATGGCACAGATAGATATGCAGAAGATCACTCAATACTGAGTGTGAATAATGGACAATTGACAGCTTCATGACAAAGCTTGGGCTTTACCAGAAGTAAAGCTATTCATAACCTTTACCTTAAGGTTGTGGATGATGAACCTATCATACCATTATTGTATGAGGATGATCTCTTTCTGACAAGGAATGAGAAACAGGTCATGAAAATGGCTGCATAAATGAAAATGAAAGATCTCGGATTAATGCACTACTTCTTAGGTCTAGAAGTATGGCAAGATCCAAAAGGAATCTTTTAAATCAAGGTAAGTTTGTTGTGAAGTTTCTAAAAAGATTTGATATGTTGGAGTATAAATCCATGGCCACTCCCATGGACTCCAACTTGAAGTTATTAGTTAATGACTCATCGTATTTAGTGGACCTAACCCTATATAGACAAATCATTGGGTCATTGATGTATTTAACAAATACTAGGCCAGATATATGCTTTGTTGTAAATACCCTAAGTCAGTATCTAGTAGAACCTAGAAAGGTGCACTTAATAGCTACAAAGCATGTAGTGAGGTACCTAAAAGGTACATTAGATTTTTGGTCTATATTATCTTGGAGGTCATGAACTCCGTTTACATGGTTACTCAGATTCTGATTGGGCAGGAAGTGCCTCAGACAAAAAGAGTACATCAGGTGGATGTTATAGTCTTGAATCTGCCATGATCTCATGGTTCAGCAAGGAACAATCTAGTGTGGCTCTCAGTACTGTTGAAGCAGAATATATATATAGCTGTCTGCTCTGCCAGCTGTGAAGCAGTATGGCTTCAGAAGCTTTTATATGGAGTGTTTGACTTAGAAATGAATTCCACTATGATTATGTGTGACATTCAAAACTGCATCAAGATAGAAAATCTTGTATTCCATGATAAGTCAAAAACACATAGAGATCCGATACTTCTATATACGAGATATGGTGCAAAGAGGAGTTATCAAGCTCGAATATATAAGCACTGAGGATCAGATTGCTGATATCTTGACTAAACCTCTGTCTCGAGTGAAGTTTGAATACTTTCGAGACAAGCTTGGTATAGTTCAAAAGAACTCTCCTTGAAAGGGGGAGTAGCATAGTATTTGATAACAAGTCTGTCTCATCAATGATGAGGTTAACTATTTACTGCACTTAGTTACTTAGAATTATTTTTAGGACCCTTATATTTTTACTTTTGATGATAGATGTATTAGTAAGAATACATGCTTTTGAGGATAGATGTATACATACTTTTGATTAGTGAGTATACATGCTTTTGATGATAGATGTATACATACTTTTGATGATAGATGTATTAGTGAGTATACATGCTTTTGATGATAGATGTATTAGTGAGAATACATGCTTTTGATGATAGATGTATACATGCCTTTAATGATATATGTATTTGATGCTATTGATGAGGATACATGTTTTGATGATGAGGATACATGTTTTGATATACATGTTTTGATGATGAGGATACATGTTTTGATATACATGTTTTTATGATGAGGATACATGATGCCTTGATGTACTTGTATGGATGAAGATACTTGTACCCATGATTGACATACGAGGGGATTGGATCATCCATGGACTTCAGTCCTAAAGAGAGCCGTAGTTGTATGTCTTCGAGAATGAAGTCCTTGGTGGACTTGAGGGGATTGGATCATCCCTGGACTTTAGTCCTAAAGAGAGCCGTAGACGTATGTCTTCAAAAATGAAGTCCTTGGTGGACTTGAGGGGATTGGATCATCCCTGGACTTCAGTCCTAAAGAGAGCCGTAGACGTATGTCTTCGAGAATGAAGTCCTTGGTGGAATTGAGGGGATTGGATCATCCTTGGACTTCAGTCCTAAAGAGAGCCGTAGACGTATGTCTTTGAGAATGAAGTCCTTGGTGGACTTGAGGGGATTGGATCATCCCTGGACTTCAGTCCTAAAGAGAGTCGTAGACGTATGTCTTTGAGAACGAAGTCCTTGGTGGACTTGAGGGGATTGGATTATCCCTGGACTTCAGTCCTAAAGAGAGCCGTAGATGTATGTCTTCGAGAATGAAGTCCTTGGTGGACTTGAGGGGATTGGATCATCCCTGGACTTCAGTCCTAAAGAGAGCCGTAGACGTATGTCTCCGAGAACAAAATCCTGAATGAACAAGTAAGGGGATTGGATCGTCCTCGGACTTTAGTCCTTTGAATTGAGTCGTAGACATGATGTCTCCTAGAACTAAATCCTGAATGAACAAGTAAGGGGATTGGATCGTCCTCGGACTATGGTCCTTTGAATTGAGCCGTAGACATGAGGTCTCTGAGAATTGAATGATAGGACTGGATCGTCCCTGGAATTCGGTTCAAAAGGTACATGATAGGACTGGATCGTCCCTGGACTTCGGTTCAAAAGGTACATGATAGGACTGGATCGTCCCTGGACTTCGGTTCAAAAGGTACATGATAGGACTGGATCGTCCCTGGACTTCGGTTCAAAAGGTACATGATAGGACTGGATCGTCCCTGGACTTCGGTTCAAAAGGTACATGATAGGACTGGATCATCCCTGGACTTCGGTTCAAAAGGTACATGATAGGACTGGATCGTCCCTGGACCTCGGTTCAAAATGTACGTGACAAATCCTAGAATTGTTCTAGGTTACATCCAGCATGAAACAGGGCTGGCTCTGTAGATATGTTACATCTAGCATGAAACAGGGCTGGCTCTGTAGATGTGATACATCTAGCATGAAACAGGGATGGCTCTGTAGATGTGATACATCCAGCATGAAACAGGGATGGCTCTGTAGATGTGATACATCCAGCATGAAACAGGGCTGGCTCTGTAGATGTGATACATCCAGCATGAAACAGGGCTGGCTCTGTAGATGTGATACATCCAGCATGAAACAGGGCTGGCTCTGTAGATGTGATACATCCAGCATGAAACAGGGCTGGCTCTGTAGATGTGACACATCCAGTATGAAAGAGGACTGGCTCTATGGCGGTAAATCCTAGATCTGATCTAGGTCACATCCAGTATGAAAAAGGACTGGCACTGTGGTTGGGATTAGATCGTCCCTAGACATGAGACTTGTCTTAAAGAGATAAGGATTGATCATCCTGGAACTTGATCTGGATTGTATCATCCATGGACCTATGTCCTAAAGAGAGAAGGATTGATCATCCTGTAATATGATCGTGTGATGATGATGCTGATGATCGTGTGATGACGATGTTGATCGTGTGATGTCGATGCTGATGATCATGTAATGATGATGCTGATCGTGTGATGACGATGCTGATGATCGTGTGATGACGATGCTGATGATCGTGTGATGATGATGATGATGACGATGCTGTTGATCGTATGATGACGATGCTGATATTCGTATGATGACGATGCTGATGATCATGTGATGACGATGATGATGATCGTGTGATGACGATGCTGACGATCGTGAGGATTCAGATATTGATGTTGCTGTAGCTGTTTGAGTACTGCAGAAGATAAAGACTCAGTACTGAAGATGTTGATGTTCCAGTATTGAAGATGTTCCAGTAACTGGTTGAGTTACTGATGATGTTGAGAAAGCTTCCAATGATTTATAGATGTATCATGTATGATGTATGACTCATTGCTCCTGCGGATGTTGTTATAATATCCTTCTCGTTAAGGGGGAGTGTTGAATATTGTAACTTCTAAGAATATTATATTTGTATATTATTTATTCCGGAGATGTTCCATACCTCTGATGTGATTATACTATGAATCTGGAGATGTTTATTCCTCCGAATTGGTTGTAGTAACTAGGGTTATTAGACCCACCATGTGGGGGTTAGCCCAGTCAGTTATAATAGGGTATTTAACCTAATGGTTAAATACGAGCCTACATGTACTTGTGTAAAATACATGTCAGTGTAGTGTATAAATAGAGGAGGTATGTTCCTCATTTGATACACTCACTCACTTAAGAGAGGCGCACTTATGGAGGAGACGTCTGCTATGGTGGAGGAGGATATCATGTCTTTGGTTTGCATCTTTGTATATTGCTGGTCATCTATATTGAGGAAGCTTTACTGGGTTTTCTACCCCATGAGGGTTTCCCAGGATAAATCTATGTCTCTTGTGTTTATGCTATGCTTGTTGTTTCTTCAGTGATCCTGTATATGCTATCATTGTGAAATGGAATGTAATGCTTCTATTTTCTGTCTTAGCATATTGAATTTTAACATAGCCAACTATCCAAGCTTACCAAAAATCATGTCCAAAGAGGTGGACCTTGTATTTAATATTTATCAAAGAATTATTATGATATAAAGAAATCAAAGAGTTATCATATTTAATTATTAAATAATCAAATTGATTATTTATAAAAGAAAATATTACTTATAGCATGCATAAAGGTTATGCATAAAATATTTCTCATGTTGTTATTATTATTATTATTATTAATATTAGTATTATTTGTAATCTAAACTTCAAGATACATCTAAGTGTAACAAAATAAAGGTCCTAGATAAACTAGGAGTGAATAATTAGTAAAATATCTTCTATAAATACTATAATTCAAATTAAATTGAAAACTGAAATATTATTAGTTAAACTCAAAAGCTATATTGCAAACAACCTCACCTATATAAAGAAAGGGCAGATCCCGAGAGAGTGATCATCTTTTCATACTGTCATTCTCTTATGGTAATAGAATAGAATTGCTCTACAGAATTGAAGAAGCTTACTATTTTCCCAGATCTGATCAGCAACCTATCCTAGGTCCTCTTCTTTCTTATTGCTTGTTGGAACCTGATCGGGGGGATCCAGTTAGAACCAGGAATTGTCTAAGGTTCATGGTTGGGAGGAACATGGTAGTCTCCAGGTTATTCAGTTAAATATCATCCTACAGGTCAGCTAGATCAATACATTTTCATTAACTAGTGTTTGAGTGTGCATGTTCTGCAAGGGAAGGACAAGCTTCAAGAATCAAGTATGCACTAAAATTTCTCCATACAGTTCAATTAGATTTAGATGTTAAAGTAGGAAATACTATTCATCATTCATATTTCCTGTACATTAGAATTCTTATTTCCTTTCTATGGAGCAAGGGCCACATGGCATGGGCTCCCACGATTTAAACTCTAGGTTTAAAATTTATTTATTATTTTTGTTGAAATTTAAACATCTTCCCTAAATGTTACAAGGATCTAGTAGGGCTAACCTAGCTAACATGTGCTAGATAATCAGATCAATAAAATACCTAGTATCATAATCCCATTAAATATTATCGATGCCTGAACTATTAACCTTTACAAAAAAACCAAAATCGTATTCCCAAAACCTTTACACTATGCATTTAAATTATGTAAGTATGAGAAAGTTAGGGTCGTTTATATTCTTATCAAGCATACGAACTAGCAAACATATTAAACCTAGATTTTCATTTATTCTTAAAAGGGAAACAAGAAAATAAACGCAGGTCAAAACTTTCGAGAACCATAGTGTAAATTTAAATGAGAAATTTCATAACCAAACCATTGGCAAACCCTGAGCGTAGAACGCTTTCTTTTATCATAGGATTAACGAGAGACGCCTTACACAGTCTAGTCATCTCCTTTAGCATTGTTCAGAAATTAGTTTTAAACCACAACGTGTCAGTTTTGAATCACCTTCCCTCTAAAAACTTACATTTAAACTACGCTACAAGGATCCTGATACATCGTGGAACTCTGTTGGTTCATAGTATTATTACCAACTTAACACGCAGCATAAAACGATAAAGCAAACATCCATTGTCAACGCTAAGGCTAGGGTGTCAAGCCACACCTGAAGCTTTAAAGCAAAGAAAACATTACCAATGTCTTCCCTACCATTATGATAGAAACACTTCCATACAATGAGTTCCATTTTCCATGAAATAAATCAAATTTAGAGAGTAATACTCTCCTACCTCAGCTTTGTTTCACCCTCTTAGAAACACAGCTAATATTAACTGCAACACTAACAATTACATTTTAGAAATAAAACGAATTCGTATGCCAAGACAGGAGTAAAATTCAAAACGCATAAACCAGCTAGGGCCTGCCCCTTTAGTATTTCATTTTAATGTTGCCTCTCCCCAAAATACAGTAAAACTCATATTCAAATGACGGGAGTATTTTTCCTCAACCCTGGAGGTATCAAATCTCTCACTACTGGGAAGTAACCCCATGTTAATACAAAGAAAAAAAAAGAGACCTGCTACATTTATTTTCATACATCCAAACACCTTCAGGACAAGGAAACGAAATAAATGCGTAGACATAAAACTCACAAGCATTAATAGAATACCACGATTTTTGTTAACATCCTCTTAAAATTTGAATGGTTCCCAAACATCATGATGGCATACAAACATTACACAGGAGCAAAAATCTTTTAGTTGCCTCCATCTCAGAAATGCCTTACGGGCTACACTTAGTCAAAATGTTGAGGATTACATTGCAGATCACGCTACAGGGCGTAATCACTTGGTGCATAAACAAACGAAGCCACACATCCAAAAGCTCCAGGAAAACATTTTACAGTACTTTGACCCAGCTAGCAAAACTATGTCTTAAAGGGAAGGAGGTGGACAATGAAAGTCCAGAGTTACCATTTTTCACCAAATTCACGATGCCCATGTCAGGCTCGGGCTGTTACCACCGGCTGCCCTATCAACACAAACCAAACCCCGGTCATTCAAAGCATTGCAACCTGTAATTAAATAATCCATGTACTAAAAGTGAAGGCTTTCAGAACATGTTCCATGAACATGGAAATCTTACCTCGTAGAATCCATTACCAACTGTCGAGGTACAAAATGAAGCTGGCCATGAGCGCTTTGAGGGAATGGAGAGCGGGGCTCTACCTCCTACTCCAAACAAACAAGAAACGATAACACGCTTTGGGACATTCAAAATCCTCAAGGTTTAGTTCTTTAATGCTCCAGTTGGATTCCAAACAAAAGCTTTCGTAGGGCTCCATTAAAGCTCTACCAAAACTCCACCAAGAATTGATTTGCGACCCATGTGAAATGATGAAAAAACCCCCTTATTGCTATTACAAGGTTTTACAAGTTTTGGTCCAAACCATAGTCTTAAACTCATACCACGATATTACAAGCCTTGGAGTGGGCTCGTTAGTGCCATAAAACTGGTCCTTTCACTTAGCATTAAAAATAAACATATATATCCACTTTGTATAGTGAACACCCCATTTTGTATTTGCAAGCTCTACATTTGTTTTTATATGGATAAAAAACCACAGGCTTAAACATACGTATTGGAGTTTGGAAGGTAGATAGCCCTTAAACAATACCTACAAAAGAAAGAGGATTGAAATAGACTTTAGCATAAAAACGCTAAGTAAGTCTAGCCATATGCCACCAAGTCCTTTTCCCCTCAAACCATATAAATCTCATTAAAAATTATAGTCCCTACATCTATCCAAGATAGATTTGAATGGGCACATAATCTCAAACATATAAAAGGAAGAACATTTAAACCAGCTACAAGTATGAGAATAGCTTTTGGAGTTTTAACCAAGTACCAAGACTATAAATCCAACTGAGATAATCACCATAAATCCAATGTAGTATTAAAAAAATGGTTTACCATTTGCAAACGCTTCCGCAAAGTCTCTTAAGTAAATTCAACCACAATAGGTTCATCATACCGTAAGCCTTAAGTAGAAATATGTAATAAGGTATGTTCTTAATTATTTTAGTGAATGTTATATTTTAAACCCTAGTGCTGAAGTTAATTTGATAGACATGTACCGAACAAACGATGTTAGCCATAAGTGAAAAATTTTAAATTTTTACATTTTAGGGACATTACACATGACAACAATGTCCACACAATTGTTGTGAGCTCTAGACTCCGTTAAAAATGTGGAATTCGCAGCAAATTCAATAGTCTTGAGGTTGTAATGACGTAATCCAGTCCTGCGCTTGAATTGTTGTTTGATTACTGGCTTCATCGTAATATCTACACTTGTATTGATCCGATTGGAACTGTGGGTACTTCGTTGAATGCAGCAAATAATGGTCTGAGAACTTGCATTTTGGAATATTTCCTAGCAGATTCTCCTTCTCTCGAACATGAATTGAAATCGGTGGTAGTAGAATCTCATACTGCGGATTCTTATTCTATATTACCACTGGAGCATCATTTATTCGCGGAGGGATGTACTCAGGTATCAGCAGAATCGGCCTTTCACGTGGTTTTTCTAGCATAAACATTTTTGGAGTTTTTGCAGTCTTCAGCCTCTCTGGATCTATAGATTTTTGTTTGTCTTTCTGTTTCTGGTATGTTGCATGTCACGATGAGGCTCTAGAAGTCCTACCTTTCTCTGGAGATTTTTTTTTCACAGGCGTCTTCATAATTCCTTCCAAACCAGACTGGTGGAATTCTCTTAATATATCCTGCAGGATTTCTTGCTCAGACATAAACTGTCGGAATTCTATGAACTCAACTGGTAAAAACTCATAAATTACTCGCGGTAAAAATTAAAAGTCACGGTAAAACCGGTAACTATGTGGTATTTACTATATATAGCCACAACATCACTAAGATGGGCCCAAAAACGACTAAGTTAACATTAAATGATATGTTCATTGGCCAAATATTGCTTAGATATTGGTCCTTCCCTTCATTAAATGTGTCTTCAACAAACAAATATCCATTAACTCGAAAAAATATGGTTTCCCAAAAGTACTGTATAATGGTTAGTTTTCGAATAAAACTGTAACGACTAGTTTTCTCTAGCTTCACTGGCGGTTAGGTGAGTGGCAAGGCTCACTTCGCATTTCCCTTATTTTGACTGAATTTCACAACACTACCCTCTTCCTTTGACTAAACTTCGCAACTCGACTTTCTATGTGTGCTTCGCAACACATCTTCAATTCTTGTAAACTTTGCATTCTAACAAAATTGTTGTGTGCAGACTCTCTTCATTGTTTTAGTGTCCATTTTCAACTACAATTGACACTTAAAACATTCTTGCATTGTTTAACTTCTGCCTATAGGAGTAGGTCCATCCCTATAAGGCGTTAATCTACTCCCATTAACAAGTCCTTGCAAGTTTTCTCCAGGTAATTTGGCTAAATGAACTGCACCACCATTAGTAACATGTTTGACAATGTATGGTCCTAACCAATGCATTTTGAATTTTCCAGGAAATTTCATAAATTTGCTATCATAAAGGACGACAAGGTCTCCTACCTGGAAGAATTTGTGCTTGATGTGTCTATCATGCCATACTTTTTCTCTATCTTTCTGCACTTGTTGGTGAAACTTGCAATAAAGCAGTCTTACTCCAATCCAATTAACTGTAGTAGTATTTCATCCATTGTATCATCATCAGCCATATCTGTAAATGTTGCAATTCTCAAGCTTGGTACTATGTATTCCATGGGCATGACAACTTCTTGTCCATATGCTAACCTGAAAGGTGTATGGCTTGCCAAATTTTTACAAGTTGTCCTATATGCCCATAATATTACTGGTATTATGAGATCCCAATCATCCCTGTTTGTATTGCATACCTTGGTTAACGCATTCTCCAACACTTTGTTAAAGGATTCTACAGTTCCATTAGCTTGTGGATGATATGGTGTACTCTTCTGATGGTATATTTGAAATTCTTCTGTCAAGGCTTCAATAGTTTTATTCAGGAAATGGGTTCCCTGATCACTCATTAGAATATTTGGACTTCCAAACCTTATCATAATGTGCTAAAAAATGAATGCACGGTGGTAACTACGCTACGGTCCTTCATTGGTTTTTCTTCTTCCCATCTGGTTAGGTAATCCGTACTTGTAATAATGTATCTCGAGCCAGTTCTCTTCCTTGGTGGGTTAATAGGTCCCACAAAGTCAATAGCCCATTTATCAAAGTCTTGCAATGTCAATTATGGCATTACTAGCATCTCATCTCTACGAGATGGCTTCCCTGTTCTTACATCGCAATTCCTACAATGTTCTTTTGAATCTTCATGTATGGTAGGCCACCATAGTCCTGCTCTCAAAATATTCTGCGCAGTAGCTTTCCCACACTATTACTAGATACTTTGTTATCTATCCTTTAAATGCTAAAAACCTCTTCCTTCAAGTATGAGATAAATCTTCTGAGATCCTGTAGTTGTCGGGTACTTGATCCCATAATTAAAAATAGCTCTAACTATAAATATATGTCAAGAATAGAGAAAGTTGTGTGATGAATGATTTCCCAGGAATCATTCAAAGATATGATAATTCATTTCCATGAACAAAAGCACAACCACTTTATAACATTTACTTATGACACAAGGACATGGTACTTGAGTACTTGAAATCCGGCTTTGATCATATGATTGAGCATTATACATTGGGCACCTTTAAATTTCTATGCAGAGCTATACACAACAAACGAGAAGCAAATGCAGTTCAGATTATACATATACCCATGTGTATAGGAAGTTATGTGATATGTAATATTTTAATGTTTAACACAGGTTCTAGACTTTGGAATTCGATGGTTAACTCTAGGTAATAAGAATGATAGTTGAGCTTGACATTGGCTTGAAATGAAACTACAGGCTTCATGTTTTTAACATAAACAACTTTATGCTTTTAAGACTCACGTGACATGGAGAAGATTACAGCTATAAGGTATAAGTATGTGCATTTAATAATAAATGAGTTTATAATGGTCTGAGCTTAAGTTTGTAGCCAAACTTTTAACAAATAATAAAAAAATATTATTTAAATATACATAAAAAAGATTTATGATAATATTTTTTTTTTAATTTTGTAAAAAGTATTTGGAAAAACAAAGAATGACAAGTACATATAATCTAGGAGTGTGAAACTTCACAAGGAATGAATGATATGAGGATAACAAGATTTGACAACAAGAATGAAGATAATGATAGATAATGATATGATAGGATAACTTGAGTCTTACTTGCTTGCACATTCTGTATCGTTACTCATTTGTTAGATCGGCATATACACTACGGAATAGTGAAACCGGGTCAATGATGAAAATTTTGACAGGTATATTTGGGTGTTAACAAGTACCATCTTCAAAATGACGGAGAGTGCCTAAGGGTTTCTCATGTTTTATGTATTCTATTCAAAAAAAACCTTAGTAATAAATGAGAAGTAGCCATTTTCCATGCTCATTTAGGGGGAACTTAGTATATGATTTATTTGTTTAATTATACTTAGGAGGTTCTAGGTTCATTTGGGCTCCCTAATAGAGATTTCATTTTACAATTACTTATTTGATTTTCATTAACATAGGTTATGAGGTTAGTGTATTTCCTGAATGAGTACAATGTATCCTATTTGTTATTTGTTTGTTAAGGGAAGTGTCCTCTCATGTGAATTGTGGGAGTAAATGAGCTTGTCGGCTCTACTCAAAGTTTGACGGAAGATTATTTGAAGGGAAGTGCACTTTCATTTTGGTTCCATCTAATCTTAGTAACTTGTCACTTGTAGTGTTTTTCCATCCTAGTTTTCAAAATTGTATTGATCGGTAATTTCAATATATTATGCCTTACCATAGGATTGAAAATATCCAACAACATTTATCCTTATTGGTAAACAATTGGAAAATAATAGCAATATTCAAGCTTCAAGTTGATTTTTTCAATTAAACAAACCAACAACAGAAAAGGACTTAAAAATGTATTTCCAATTAAACAAATTAAAAAAAAAAGATTTACATAGTCAATTTTAGTTTCAACTATGTATGAAGAAGTATAAATGATATTGATTTTATTTCAAACATTCATGTGTTATTGGAGGATTTGAAAATTTTAATATTTATGCTTATGAGTACATAGTTGAAAATAAAACTAGTAACATAGATGTTGAGAGATGATTATTTTCAATTTAACAAACTTAAGAAAAAAAATAGGAACATTTATATTATTAAATTTATTCTTAACTTTGTAACTATGGATATTTTTCAATCCTACATGTCTTCTAGATGATTGAAAAAAATCAGAAGAATATTTTCTAGTGGATACATAGTTTCAAATAAATCTAGAAATATAAAAACTGTTGGTTGATAAAATTAAATAAAAAATTAAAATTTTTGCAACATACTTAGTGTTGGATGTTAAAATTTAAACAAAAATACTTAAAATATAATATATGTGTGTCATTATGTAATGGACATGGTCAAAGTAGACATTGGCTCAAGATCTGAAGGTGGTGATATCAAATGGTATTAAATTATAGATCAATCTTTTGTTTGTATATTGTCACGATTAAAGGAAATTAGCCTTTCATAGATTGTCACATTTTTTACTATAAAAAATTAAGGACCTCGACTAATATTTTGACATTAATTGAGATCAAAAGAACCCTCGAGAAATTAACACTTAATCAACGTATATATATCAATCAAGGGTTTAAGTAACACTCGTTAGGACCTCAATCAAGGGTTTGTTGGATCCAAAGAATCCTTTATTGAGGTCCCATTTAAATGCTCGATTAACATCATAGGAGTGAAAACGAGGGTTTGAAACCTACCTCAATTGAGGTCCTGTGCATAATTCTTTAAGGCACTTGTATTACGAAAAAGTGACTTGGATTCATGGATTCACCATCTAACCAAGTCACTCTATCAAATATGTATTCTAAAATACATCTTCTACTTCTCCAAATACTCTTTAATTTGGCATTCTTTTACTATGTAGAGATGAGATGCTACGGCATACTTAATAGTGAAGTGTATAGGGGATTGCTACGATAGATGAATATTAAATAAACAAATATCAAATATGAAAATTTAATGAATTGTGGACAACTTTTGTGACTCTTCTTCGATGGATTACTACAAACTAGTATAAATTGTTCAAGGTTAATTATTTCTCTAAAGGTTTTTCATGATCATTTATAATAATATGCAAGAATAAATATTGATCATAGAAACATGACCATGGTTCTAGAGAAACACTTATCTTTTCCTTAAACCATGGTTCCTAAAATAGAATTAGTTATCATGTCTTTATCTGTAACCTTAGTTTGTTTGTCATCAACCAATATCTTTATTTGTATGTTAAATATTCCCATTCTCCAAGAGGTTGAACTATCTAGGTTGAAACATACATTATAGCTTTAAAAAAACAATTAACACTCTCTAGGTTGAAACATACATTATTAGCTTAAAAAAATATGTTCAAAGTTAACTTGCAAATGTGTTGAACAAGTTAACTTGAGTGGAAGGGCAATGTGATCATAATTCCAAGAGGTGTTCAAATTAAGTTGAATAACTTGCAAATGTGTTCAAGTTAACTTGAGTGGAAGGGAAATGTGATCATAATTCCAAGAGGTGTTCAAGTTAACTTGAATGGAAGGGCAATGTGATCATAATTCCAAAAGGTGTATGTGATCATAATACCATAATACAATGTTCCAATCATACACGGTCATCCGTTGTGGATTATCTATGCACACTACTTTCTATTGTTGTTTTTTAATGCAAACTTGGCATTGGAAGGATCTTATCCAATAGTCTTAGCTCCTCCAACGAGAATTTAGGTAAAGTTCATAAATTGAGAGGTTGATGAATCATCCATCTTAGAGTTATTGTGTGAATATAGTTTGAGTGCTCTACTATATATGTACTTTTAGTTGAAAACCCCTCTTATGAATTGAGGAGGCATCATGAATTGACCTATAGATATTCATAAAACGAAAATTTTACTTCTATCAAGTTTCGAACCATTTAGATGTATTCCGAATTACGAGAACCTTTATTCATTGCAACTTTTTTCTCGAAATGAAAAGATGTTAGAGAAACAAAACATGAGGAAAAAAAATATCATGTCTTCTAGTTCTAGTGCAACAACATAGCCTTATATCCTTGGACGTTGAAAAACAATAATATTTAAAATTGACCTCGGCCCAATCAATTCTCTATTTATACACTTTAACCACATATAAACATAAATTAAATATGAAATATACACTCTAACTATATATAAACATAGATCAAATATGAATTTTTCACGTTTGAAATCCTCTATTAAACTCGAATAATATAACTTTTGGTTATCTTGTTTTGTTAAATAAGTCTTTAACTCTAGTCATCAGCTTCAATAACATTTGCTTTCGAGGTAAAAAAAACTATATCTTTTTGGAAACCACAAAGAGAGGGGGGCGTTTTTGAAGGGGGACTTTCATGGTTTCTATACAATTAAGGATAAGGATATTGATAGTTTTGGTTTATGGCATATATTTGTATTTTAAGGTTTGAGTTTTACATCTTAATATAGATAAAGGTTATATTAATATATACCATGTAAGGTTTAATAATAATATTGAGAGTGTTGGTTTGTGTCATATATTTGTATTTAAAAGTGTGAGTTTTACATCTTAATATAGATAAAGGTTATTTTTTTTTACAAGAACGAGTGACGAGCTTTTATATTAAAAAACGAAGCGAAGTTATAAATATAGTTGGGAAGACTTATCCCAAAGATGGAGAGTTGTCATAACAGGCTCATCCAATTCCAGTCTTTGCAGGTCATACACGAACTTAATTCTATGAAAGCTATGGATCCTTACACACTTTCCTAGCAGAACACAGCAAAAGAAGTACATATCGAGTAGATAGACAGATGACTAGCTTCATCGAGCCATTACAAAAAAGGACTTAACCAAGAAGTTCTGGAAAAATCATGGAATATCAAACAGAAAACTGATGGTCATTCTTCTCCTTACTCCCATTCACTAGTCCGATGTTCTCTTCAGTAATGCCATGGAAGATAGCGGGACTATTTCAAAGATCAGACCTCATGCCATCGAGCTTAGCTTCAACCAATCTCAAACTGTTATGCAGAGAATTAATCTGGGTGTTGATATCAACTAAATAGGGGCAACCATTTTCCAATTTTCCAACTAGCACATCAAAGTACTCTTTCAATTTATTGCAACCATTACGGACTTTAGAAGTTGTGATCTGGATGAAGGTGGAGAGGTGTGATATAGTTTTTTTCTTATAAGAGTTTTCACCCCTGAGCCAACGAACCTGACTTTCTAGCTCCAACAAGTGTGATAGGACCTCTAAAGATGGACCGTCATGTCCATGCGGAGACTCCAAATTGATAAACCCACTCTCAAGTCCTTGTGGGGAAGTCCAATTCCTTCCATTGCCAGGTTCACTGGGATGTCCATGAGCAGAATGCTGCACTACACCACCCATGCTCTGGCTGGTGCCCAAATCAAGAGGTGTCCAACTTTTTCCATTGCCATGCTAATTGGAATGTCCACAAGCTGTATGCTGCACTGCACTGCCCATGCTCTGACCGGTGCCTAACTCAAGAGATACCCAATTTCTACCATTACTAGGCTCTTCAACCTTGGAGAGATCACGAAGGAAATTCTCTGCCAAACCACCTCGAGCTTGCCCAAAACCACCATTCCCTTGCCCCTGAACCATGTCAAAGGCTAAAAGATAACGCTTCATTCCAACCCCCCCTGTATTGACCTGGAGATGCTTCCAGCAACGACGACACTACAATGAAGAGAGGTTCAGACCAGTATTTTGTTTATCCTCCATAATTAGCCAGAGAGGACCCAAATTACTAACCCAAATAACGACGAACAACCGCCTGAAAAACCAAACAAACCCAATTCTCAACAAAGTGAACTTATAGTATGTCGAGCATACCACCCTAGGGAATGATATAAGGTGGGTTAGAGGGTAGTGCAATTGAATGCACGCATGTGAGATACGTGGGAACAGGACGATGAGGGCGCCAAGTGTGCCAAGAGGACATGGGAGAGGATTGAGGTGGGGAGGGGGATCCCAAGACAATCTCGTCATTACTCTGAAACAAAATTTGTTTGATTATATAGTTTGAGGGGTGAAAATTTAGAACCCAAACCGTGACAGAGATCATAAGGAACAAGGGGATCATAAGCAAACCAGAGAGGGGGATAAGGGACCCAGTTAATGACAAGGTTGATACCATTAATGGTCGCCAAACCAAAATACAAACTAGCACCGATGTTTTCCATGCTGTCTGCTTCCTTGTTGTTGTTTCTCAAGATGTGGAGAAAGGAGATAGAGTTAAATTCCTTAGCCACGTAGGTGAATAGATGTTGAAGTTTGGAGACTGGTTTCCTGCGATTGCTAGCCAAATATCTCGCTTCCCGAATTACCAGCATGGAGTCTCCAAAAGCCGCTAGATCCTTGACATCATCATTCCTGCCAATTTCCATTCCTTTTATCAAAGCGAGCCATTCTGCCTCATTATTAGTCCTCTTGTCAATTCCCCAGGCATAGTCTTTCTTTTTCTTTCCATCGGAGTCAAGAAGGACTCCTCCCACACCTGCCAACCCAGGATTTCCCTTTGAGGCACCATCGAAGAAGAGAGAATCACTGTTAAGAGTCTTGATCCAGATCTGAAGCTCCTTCGGATCCATTCTGACATGCCAATTTTGGGGTTTTTGCTTCTTGAATTTATGATCCATGAGAGAACAAATTGGGGAATTCAAAAGATCTTCCACCCAATTTTTTTCTTCCACGTTTAAGGGTTCCTTTCAAATTTTTTTCAGACCTCTCGAGGAGAGTGATTCAATCCAAAGAGATTTTGCTAAAGAGAGGACTTTACCTGGTGTGACCCTTATGTCATAAAATATTTGTTTGTTCCTGGTGGTCCAGAGTTTCCAGCAGATAAATTTGGGGAAGGCGACCCAGCCTCTTTTGAAATCAGGATTTTTAAGAAGCGAATTGTGGTAGTAGTTGTGCCAATTATCAAAGAGGTCATTCCATTTTGTTGGGAGAACTAAGTTTGGTTGTATTTCATGGTAAGCATGATGCCAAACCTCTTTAGAGAAACTACACTCCAGAAATAGATGATCTATCATTCCTCAGCTTCCTTGCAAAGAGTGCATCTTATCGGTCCTTCTATCCACCTTTTCCTAAGATTTTCAACAGTTAGAGTCTTCCTGTGTGCAAGGGTCCAATAGAAGGCATTAACTTTTCGAAGCCCATCCCTATCCCAGACTTTGTTCCACTTGCTATCCTTAATGTTGATATTGTTAAGGGTATCCACATAACCATACCTTGCCTTAACCGAGTATGAGCCTGATTTCCCTCAGCCATGCTTGTCTCTCATATTTTGATGGACTGGGAGAGAACCGTGAAACAAAGAAAGGAGAGCGTGATACTCATGCAGAAGGTGCCCTGGGAGATCTAGATCAAGCCATCTCGTCCATTTCCCTTGGTTGGACAAGGAAGATATGCCAAACAGAGTTTGAATATTATCTTGCTCCATCCAAATTTTTAGATCATGGAACTCCTGAATGGAATTAGCGAGTGGCATGGTGCAAAAGTTGTCCTTCCATATTTGGATTTGTTTTCTATTTCCAGGGATCCAATAAAGATTATTTTGAATGATGAAGGCTACTCGCTTGCAAAGGTTCCAAATAGAAGACCCTCTTTTTCTCTGATCAATACTTTCCATGCAACGGCTTCTGCTTCCAACCATATACTTTTTATAGAAGATTTCCTTCCACCAAGCCTTTTTTCCAGAGATGATCCTCCAAAGAATTTTGGCGCCAAGAGCAAGGTTCATAAGCGAAGGATCTTTGATCCCCACCCCACCATACATTTTGGGTCTGCACACAGTGTCCCAGCTGATCAAGTGAATTATTTTGGAGTGATTGGTTTTACCTCCCTACAATAAGAATTTCCTTAGTTCTTTAATAATCTCTAGCATCACAGTTTTTTGGGCAAGAGAGATGGAGAAGGCGTAGAGGGGAAAGGTTGAAAGAATGGAGTTGATCAAGATCAGCTTGCCACTGGGGCTAAGCCACCTAGAGCCCCAGGAGTTCATTTTTTATTTTTGTTTTTATTTTTTCTATCATCCTTTTCTAATCTGCAATTCGTTTAGTCCCTTTAAAGATAGGAATACCTAGAAAATTAAAGGAGTTCCAAACTAATATTCCTTCAAAACCCAAAATTTGAGCAATTTTAGCAAGTACCCCAAGGGTGCAATTGTAGCTATAGATTTTGGATTTGTCTGAGTTGATTTTGCCATCAGAAGCTTTGAGGAAAGTGGTAAGAACTTCATTGAATATGTGAGCAATGATGGTGGAAGCCCGCCCAAGTAATATGGTATCATCAGCAAACTGAGAGTGGTTGACTGATTTGACACCTCGTACAATTTTTATTCCATTTAAATCTCCAAACTCTTGCAAAATATGGAGTTTCCTACTCATGGAATCAACAACTAAGAGGTAAATAAAAGGGGACAAAGAACAGCCTTGGCGCAAACTTCTGGAAGCAAGGAAGAAGTTGGTGGGTCTTCCATTAACCAAGGGGGCTATCCAAGGACTGTTGATGCAAGCTTTAACACATCGAAGGAATCTTCTTGAGAAACCAAACTTAGACATGAATTAAAAGAGAAAATGATGGTTTACTCTATCAAAGGTGTTTTCCATGTCGAGTTTGATGGCCATACCTTGGTTCTTTTTAAATTCCATGTTGGAGTGTATTGCTTCTTGAACAATGATGATATTATCCAGGATTTGGCGAACAACATTAAAACCCCTTTGAGCGTCAGAGATGAGCTTCCCCATAACTTTTTTCATTTTGGTGGCAAGGATCTTGGAGAGAATTTTATAGGAGGTGTTGCAAAGAAAGATCAGTCTGAACCGATCTATAGAGCAGGGAGTTTTATTTTTGGGAATTAAAGCGAGGAAGGAGGTGTTGGTGGCCCCTCAAATTTTGTCCTTTTTCCTGGTCCAATTGAGCATACGCTTCAGCCTCCTTAATTATTTCCCAAGTGGCCCGGTAGAAGTTGATGGTGAACCCGTCGTGCCTAGGAGCCTTGTCAGCTTGAAGAGACCAAATGGCATTCAAAATTTCATGCTCCAGGATCGGTTTGGAGCATTCTCTATTAGCGTTATCAGAGACCAGACTGGGGATGCCTGTCAAAAGATAAGCTTGAGCTACTGGATCATCAGAGTCCCCACTATCCATGAAGAGATTGCTGAAGTGATTGAAAGCATGATTTTTTAAGTTTTCTTTCCCGCTTATCCTTTCTCTGTTTTGTCCCTTCAATTGCCTTATAGCGTTATGGATGCGATGTGCTTTAGCCTGGTTATGAAAGTATTTCGTGTTGCTTTCACCTCCTTTAAGCCATAATTGTCTACACTTGACTTTCCATAATTCCTATTCCTGTTTGGCCGCAATGAGGATTTTTAGATCAAGATCTTTTTCCTAGCTTAGAAGGGAGGGCGTCACTTGCACCGTCTCCATTTTTTTATGGAGTTCAACAAGCTCTGAATCAAAGTTAAGTTTAATGTGGTAGGGATTTTTGTAGGAGGTCCTGGCCCAGCTCTTGAGCACAGACTTAACAGGTCGCACCTTACATTCCCAAATGAAGCTAGGAGATCCGACATAATTTGAGTTCTAGGAAGTGCTGACAAGGTCTAAAAAGACGGGTTCCTGGAGCCAAAGGGAGTTAAAGCGGAAAGGAATCAGCCCAAGGTTTTCAGGGGGAGAAAGGGATAAGGCCATGGGCCTGTGGTCAGAGGTAGCATAGGGAAGGGCAAAGGAACAAGCTAAAAGATCAGAGCTAAAGAAGGAAGAGCTTACCAAGAAACAATCCAACTTAGCCGTGATATGCCCAACTCCGCATCTCTTTTTGTTCTAAGTATACTTTTCATTTTTCAATGGGATGTCCATTAGATCCAAATCGGCAATTATATCCTCTAGTTTTTCACCGAAGGTGTCACGAACAATATTGCCTCCTCTTTTTTCCTGCTGAGTTTTGGTGACATTAAAATCTCAACCAATGATGATATTTTTCCCATTCATGCTCTCCTTAAGGTCGCTGAGATATTCCTAGAACTTGTTCTTGTCCCTATAGTGAGTGGGTCCATAGACATTGCAGATGAATAGTGGATTGGTACTACCTTGCTCTTTGATTTCTGTTAGCAGCCAGTGATTGTTCTCAATTGAAGAAACCAATGAAAACTTTGGAGAGATTAAAGTAGAAATTCCTCCAGAAGCTCCGCGAGCACTAAGAGATTTACCATGGAAATCCTTCCAGAGGGACCGTGAGAGGGCCAATACCTCTACGTCTGACATTTTAGTCTCTTGGTTTAGCATAAGGTCAGGCTTTTCATAATCGATCAGATCTTTGACTACTTCCACTTTGTTCAAACAACCAAGACCCCTACAATTCCAAGAGATTGCAAGCATTACTTCTTTACTGATTGAGGTTCAACTCGGGACCTACCATCAAACTTAACCCCTATCTGCGACTTTGGATTTTGAAGCAGTTTTGTTTCTTCCAGGCTTTTTTGTCTACCCAATTCAATTTCTCTTTCTACCTCAAGTTCTTTGTGGTATCTATGTGACTTTCTGCCTCTTTTGTTGGGTGGCTGAACCACATCTGTATCCTCAAGGGTTTCCGATGAGATGTCCAGAGATGAGGAGAGTGGGACGAAATTGCTCTTTACCTTATCTTCCCACGAGCTACCAGGAGTGCTAGATCCGTCGATGCTTGTGCCAATCTACTCTTCTCTAGGGGAAGAGGGGATGGGAGCTTCTTCTTTGTCTTGTTCTAATGGGAGTGCTTCCAGTGCTGGAATTTCTCCCTCTTCTATGGGTAAATCCTGAAATCTATTGCTAGTAAGGTCTTCCTGGGTCTCTTGAGTGGTTTTTTTGTTATTTTTTGTTTGAGCGCCTTTGGGAGGGTGAGTAGCTAGGATAGTTTTCCTTCCTTTTTTGACTTGCTGCCAGCCTTCTTCTTGATTTTTTTTCGGGACCTCTTGGGCTACCTTCGGACAGTTTTTGACAAAGTGACTGTATTCATGACATTTTTTACACTTGAACGACAGTTGTTCGTGGTCAACCTTCTGCATATGTTCCCATCTGTCCATAAATAGGTATATTTCTTCCGACAGTCCTTTTTCCAAATCAACCTCTACACAGAGTCTAACATAGGATAATAGGGATCCATTTGGTTCAACTTTGTCAATATACTTCCCAAGAGAGTTCCTGATGGCTTGTAGGGTTTCATCATTCCAGCAATGTAAGGGAAGATGGGGAAGGAGAACCCAGATAGGGATCGTAGAGGGGACATCCTTCTCAGGATCAAAGGAGAGGCTCCATCTATTTAAATACAAGCCATGGGGGCCCATGAAGTACGGGCCACTTCTGAAAATGAGATCTCTATCAGCTTTATTTTCAAAAAGAAAGGTGAAAAAACCCTTACAGCAGAAGCAATGGTGCAGGACCCTAGTGATCAAAGGCATCCAGTTCTTGTTGATCCAGGCGTCCATGGATTTTGGTGATGGCCAGATTCCAGTAAATTGCCCAATCAAACCACTCTTGCTCAAGGCGAGGGCCTTTAACTTGGAAGCTGTCGACAGGATCTGAATACGAGGAGCCGCTGCTCGTTTGATGAAGCTAGCATCATAGGGGTCCGATGAGGAAGAAAGGGGAGGGGTGGAGACCACTGGAGCATGGAAGGCAGCATCCAGAAGATGCTTGCGTTCCTCGGGAGAAGGGGACGGGGGAGGTTCCATGGCGGCCAGTGCAGGAGAAGCCCACGAGCAGAGCCGAGACGCGACACAGACGGCTAGGGCTCAGGGAAACTAGGGGCTAGGGCTTCGATATAGATAAAGGTTACTTTATTATATATGGATTAAAAATAATATAAGCTTATACAAAAAATAGCAAATATTAAATTATTAAATAAATAAATTATTAAATTATTAAATAAATAAATTACAATTAAATAAAAATATTATATTTAATTTAGTAAAATTATGATCAATCTAATTAAGATTTATATTTTAAAAAATCAATTCCTTTAAAAAAACTTTTAAACAACTTATAAATATGAGATTAACATAAGTTTGCACAGATATACTAACAAATTATAAATATATTAATATAAAAAAGACTTAATGATAAAAAACCCCATTATTAAAATGATGGCAGTGGTAAATTATGAGACGAAATTGCAAGTCAAAATTCAAATCCCTGGATTTACTTTTATATATATAAAGGGAACAGCTTTATATTATAGTGGCATCCCCATTATGATTGAAGTTATATCCAATAATATCATGAAAACATGGTTGAGTATATTTTTAAACCTAAAATATATTCCATCATGTACTTAAAATATATTCGTTCAAGTATGTTTTTTAAAGTTTAGGCCAGGGCAGTCGTGTGCATTTTATTTCCTTTTATGGACAAAGCTCTAAATTTCTGAGATCTGTCTATTTTTGTATGTTTTATGTCACTGTTTTAACCTTCAATTTTGTTTATTTAAATCTTTGACTAAGGAATCCATTTCAGAGATCTGTCTATTTTTCTATTGACCTTCAATTTTGTTTATTTAAAGTTTTTGACTAAAGAAGGAGAATTGTTTAAAGTTGGTAAATAACACGTCTTTTTCCATAATTAATTTCAAGGTGAAATAATCTTAAGATGCCTCCTTGTTCCCAGTGCATTAGTAGCTGCTGTCATTCAATTTTGATGCAGTTCTAGGGTTGGTCACTGCTCTGATACATAATTATTTTCAAAAAGGTGATATAAATTAATAAGATTATGGCCGCTCCCCATTACCAATTTTTCTTTTCCTAAAGGTCATGAAACTTTGATATAATTGGTTTTTTATTGGATTATTCCCCAAAAAACAGACTTCCACCGAGCAAATCTGTGACTTGATGTTTGGCCAAGATTAAAAAAATCCCAATTCGTACAGACTAGATCTCAATTATTGATGGTTTCAGATGAATATTTAATACCGCATTGAATTTCAAAGATGCCTGATCTCAAATTCCTGTTAAAAAACCGAACTTATTCCAATTAATTCAGTCACTTCCTGCACGAATGCAAATTTGTTTTTAAATGATATGTCCATATAAAACCACGACGATCGTGGGTCTACTGTTTGAGCTTGAGTGGACGGAGCAGATTGAGTAATGCTGTATTTAATTGGCCCAATTCGGCGCACAAATTACTGCATCAGATTGTGCCATGGAAAAAGCAGCGGGGAACAAATTAGTATTCGAGCTGTGGGCCGGCCATTCTGTATCAACTGACGTTATTCGATGGTCTTTTTGATAGAAATGCTTTGGTTGGTCGGTTGCTTTGGACTAATTGTTTATAAAAAGCTACGAGCGCGGCCTAATTTGCCAAAAGGATTCGCCGAATGGTTCTCCAATCAGATCGAGGAATGTTTGATTGGTCCCTCGATCAGATCTGGAATTCTCTACAAACACGTTTGTTCATATAAACGAGTGATAAGCAAGAAACGTAGCAAGACATAAACTCTGAATTCTTGGAGCCCTAGTTATACTTATACGTTGAATTGCAATATCATGCGGCCGAGGTGCGCTATTATTCCATGGAGGTTTCTGGCATTACTGTTCATATATATCAATATTTCGTGGAAATTTGAAGCCGCGGCCCAATTATATGATGCCGAAAATGAAAGCAATGCGGATTGTTTGACCTGGAGGCTGAATGTGGAAGTGAATAATCTCAGGAATTGGTGGACAGTTCCCCAAGATTGCTTGACTTACGTTCAGCAATATATGCTGTATGGTCAGTACGAAAGAGATCTGGCGATGGCAGTCGACTATATTGTTTCTTACTCAAAAGAAATTAGCCCAGTTGGAGATGGTATGGATGCATGGGTTTTGGATGTGGATGACACCGCCTTGTCCAATCTCGAATATTACATGGGAAGAAAGTTTGGGTAAATCTTCTCTGGATTATATTTAGAACTTCCAGATAGTTGTTCCTCACATATATATATATAACTCTAGGTTTAATAGCTCTGATTGGTAGTTTACTAATGAGTTTGAGTTCTTTAAGTTTCATATAGATTTAGAGATGCAAATCTCTATCTTCGCACCTCCTGAAGTGTTCATACCTATCATGGGTCTGTGCTAGAATATTTAGTGTTTCGTGGATTTAATTATTTACCTTGAAAAAATCCTTATAGATCTACTAAAACTCTTTGAATGAAAACATTATGAAGTTTAAGGTATTACTAACAGAGTTAACAGAGTTTTTAATTGGTGATTTAACACAAAGACTGTCTTAACAGTACGCTCATTATGTTCTTTGGGCAAAAACTTTCGAATAAGAAAACTATTTTTCTTAAATTTGACTAATTTTACAGTGGAATGCCCTCTACCCTGTTTTGCTTTACCTGCTATTCTGGGTCTGTATAAACATCTTAATACCTCCCATATTAAATTTTTTTTAAAACATTCTAAATTAGTAAATTTTTAATTGGTGACCTAACACAAGAACTGCCTTAACAATAAGCCCATTCACCTATCTATTTATGTTCCTTCCACAAAAACTTCCCAATAAAAAAACTAATTTTCTTTGACTGATTTTACAGTGGAATGCCCTTCGACCCCGTTTCCTTTAACAATTGGGCCATAAAGGGTAAATCTGTTGCTCTACCTGCTATTCTTGGATTATATAAGCATCTCAAGGTCTCTGGATACAAGATCTTCTTTATCACAGGAAGGGATGAATCTCAACGTAACATTACAGAAGAAAATCTCGTTTTGCAGGGGTATACTGATTACGATGGACTTATTTTAAGGTATATTTATTTTCATTTTTTTTGCCGTTTTCATTCCTGAATTGTGTATGTTATGAAACGAAAATAATGGTTTGAACTTTTTGTTACTGAAATATGAATGTAGAGAACGTAAAGAGAAAGGAAAGAACGCAGTAGTGTTCAAGTCAGGCAAGAGGGAGGGATTGATAAAGGATGGATATCATATATGGGGAAATGTTGGAGATCAATGGAGCGATATTGTTGGGAGCGCTGTTGGTGCTCGCACATTCAAGCTTCCTAATCCCATGTACTTCGTGCCTTGATTACTCCAAATTCTGAGAGATTAATTATATGCCCTACGCTGCAAGAAGCAAAGAATAATAGAGAACAGTTGTTTAAGAAGCAAAGAATAATAGAGAACAGTTGTTTAAGAAGCAAAGAATAATAGAGCACAGTTGTGGAGGGAATAATAAACACGAATAATATATATTGTAATCAGTATGATATAATAGAACTTTCTTTGAATATGTGCTGCTCTGCTACTGTTGTATTCTTATTCTTGAGCTTAACAATGAAGAATAAAAAACAGAAAACCGAGACAATATATCATTGAAAATCGATATGCCATTAACAGTTCGTTGTGTAAAATCCCAGCGACGGCTTCCAGTTCATCGTTATATCGTTTTTATCAAATCGAATATTAAGTTCTTGGTTGCAGAAATGGGTCACCACCTGTTTTGATCCTATTTCAGCTTCTTTGCAAATTTTTCTCTTAAAAAACTAGAAACTTCTTCGAACTTTGAAGGACGTTGTGAAGGATTTGTTAAAATTGGCATAATGTTTCTCGATAAGTGAATGATGATGTGTTAAGTTTGTTCAAAACTTGTAAAATCTACGAGAACATTATAGGAATTACAAATATCTATATTCTCAACTTTGATGTTTTTAATTTCAAGGATATTACATTTTGGGATATACCTAATTTCTTTAGTGCTCTAAAACACCCTTATATAATTATCTATTTATTTTATTTGTTGGCAGATGTGAGTTATTGAAATTATAATGTTAGATGTCAGTTATTGAAATATTTTTATGAATATAAATTTGTACATTTATTAGTTTAGGTTTTTTTTCTTTTGAAAAATAAACAGAAATATTTTATAGATATATATTTTTATATCAAAAAATATACTAGATAATTTTTATTATTGTTATATATATTATTATTACATATATAGACAATCATTAAGTTTATCTTAATAAAAATTTTCCAAATTTTTATATTAATTCATTTTGTATCAAATTTTTTGCAAGTCAATATATTTTTAAGTCTCCACATTTTAACCCGTTTCATCTACCCCTCACCTTACTCGTCCTTCTCTTGAATTGAAATTAATGTAGAACATCAAGATGCACTCCCAAAGGAGGATCCATGTATAGCATCACCATCACTCGTCCTTCTCTTTTGTTGAAATTAATGTAGAACATCAAGATGCACTCCGAAAGGAGGATGCATGTATAGCATCACCATCACTTAGGAAAGTACTTGATTGGTTTTCAACAAATTTACTTTGCATTTATTTTTCTGAGCATGTAATTATTTTCATCTTTCTAGCCTACTTGCTTGTGCATTATTTATTTTATTATTTTTGAAATCCATTGAGTTGTCTACATCATTGTATGAACTTATTGTAAAATTCAAGAAGGTCATTAGTTAATCTAATGAGGGAATGTGCAAGCTAATGAGGGTTACTTTTGGGGCGTTAGATGTAATAGAAAAGTGAAAAAATAAGCATCCCTCAACTTACTTGGTTTTTTTGAGATACTTACACAAGATATCTTGCACGTTACTTTTGGGGCGTTAGATGTAATAGAAAAGTGAAAAAATAAGCATCCCTCAACTTACTTGGTTTTTTTGAGATACTTACACAAGATATCTTGCACGTTACTTTTGGGGCGTTAGATGTAATAGAAAAGTGAAAAAATAAGCATCCCTCAACTTACTTGGTTTTTTTGAGATACTTATACAAGATATCTTGCATCGAGTAAAAAAGCTGAAACTTAGGAATAGAAAACTCAAAAACCAGGCATCCCTCAACTTACTTGGTTTTTTTGAGATACTTACACAAGATATTTTGCATCCAATAAAAAAGATGAAACTTAGGAAATTGAGTCACGTTTCCGAATATATAAGTTTTAAGTATTGAAAATTTACATAACTATGTCAAATTTCATTTTTTCTAACAATCACTTTTTATTTTTTTTGGCAAATGATAAGGTATATGTTTTTGTGGGTGCAGCTTCAGTGTCTAAATGATGGTTTCGGGCTACAAACATTGGTATACATGTTTAGATCCCGTAGCACTAGTGCAACACTATTTTTCCAAAATTAAATGTTTAATTTTTAATTTTTTTAAATTATGTAAATGATCAAACCTCGAGAACGGTACTTCAACTGTGGGTGCAGCCTTTGAAGGTCTTAACGAGGTCTTAACGTAGTTATTTTGACTTGGATTTTTTATAACATATAGAGGTCGGTGTCTACTAGTGCAAAATACAACTTTTTTTTAAAATGGTTGTGAAATGAATAAGTTACGAAATAAACACTAATAACATATTTTTTTTACTTGAGTGATGACATAAGAAAAATAGAAAACAAATAGAAAATCTCAATATTTTTTTAAAAAAATTATATATTTGGAATCTGCA